>OU898278.1:57051186-57433686 GCA_918026665.1 Diabrotica balteata | reverse complement strand
GTATGTTACCTCAAAAAGATATGTAGCAGTCAGTAATATTAACAATTGCAAAGAAGCTTACGACAATGGACATTGTATAATTATGTTGTATAAACAATAAATTGAACTAAATATAGTTAACAATTTTCATAAAATTAGCACAGCAAAAAACATGTGGTAGTTGTACATGTATGTAAAAAAAATTATAAGTAAAAATTATCATATATAAAAAACACAATTAGTGTGGAAAAGAACTAAAAGATCCAAGAATGCACTTCCAACAGTAAATCAATAATTAAAGATTTCATTTTAACTTTAGGTAACATTATTCTAATGATTAAATAAAAATTTAGTAATTTAAAAGTAATAATGAAGTTACCACTGAGAGCTGCCGTCTGTCGGTTTGTCATGCCCTTTATGAAACTTTAACATATAGCGATGTAGCAAAAGGGTAAAGAGTCTACGTATGTGGTTTAACATAGTGGTTTCCAGGCCCAGGCGAAATACATCCAGAGTTGATTATGTATGGATCATCAAAACTGTTTGAAATGATCCGAAAATTATGGGTGGAAAAAGGTGAAAGAAAACATGCTATATACACTTTTCTTTGCAGATAACCAGGTATTAATTGCCAAAGACAGATATGATCTTAGCTGTATGGTAGGACTGCAAAAAAAATATAAGGTGGCAGGTCTAAACATGAATATGACAAAATGTGAATATCTCTCAGTGGGAACACATGAAATATGTGACCTAGTCTCGGAAGACGACAAAATTAAAGGCATACCATCCTGCAAATATTTGGGGGTCATTTTCAACAAGAAGGGAAATAGCGCAGATGAAATTAGAGAAAGAATAAACAAGGGCAGAGCAGCGACCCATGCCCTAAACTCTCTTCTATGGCAAAAAAATAATTCGACGAGAAACCAAAAAACACATTTACGGTAGTATAGTCCAAAGTATTACTTTATGGTTCGGAAGTATGGGAAGTCACCAAAGCTAATATAAACAAACTTTGACGATAGAAATGGATTATCTGAGACGAAGCTGCGGTAGATGAAATAAAAATTGACTGAAATATCAATGATTACATAGAAAGAAAGCAATTAATCTGGTTCGGACATGTTAAAAGTATGCCAGAGTATAGATGGTCTAGAAGAGTACTGGAATGGATCTCTCCTGAAAGAAGAAAGCGACGACGACCAGGAAGAAGTTGGCTCAACACTACTATTTAATGGGAGTATGTCATTACAACCTAATAAATAATTCGAACAATTTCCTTAATTATTGTCCAATAATTTAGTAGTTAAGTCTTATAGTTTACAAAATAAAAGAGAGGAGATTTTAGACGCGTGCTGTAAAATGAGTTTTAACAAAATATCAATACACTTTATATAGACCCATGTACAAAAATTTTGGTGGTTTATTAAGCAGACTTAAAAAAAACAAAGTTTTAATTTTTACTTACTAAATAGAGCCAAAAATTTCTTCATCACTAATGCTTACCTAGAAAAAAAAAACAAATTAGCAAGTTATAAACGAATGACACAAATAAAAACAATTCAAAAATATTTTCCAACGTTTTAGATACATATAATTACTTATACAGATATACAAATATATATACTTTGAAACTGTACATACTGTTACATACTTCAATATGTAAATATAGTATAATTATAATTTAAAAATTTAAAAAGCTTTTGATAACCCGACTATGGTTGATACATTTTGACTTCACGAAACTACTTGAAGAGAAAATTATATACATTTTCCATTTACCATTTCAACGTATTACCGGATCATTCTCATTCATACGCACGAAATTTAAATTACATTCTACCCCATATCATTTTCCTTTTTCAAATTTATTAGGCAAGCCACCTCTTTTTACGTCCTTATTAATTTAAAAACTGCGCGGTCCCGAGTCCAAGAGATTTATCACCCAAAAGAAACTTATGTCTGTTGGTCCTTTGAGCTGGATAATTTTCAGAAATGGAAAGCCAGGACCGACAGCGGTATTCACTAGCGGCCCGACGAAATATTTCGATTCCTTAAGGACAATCACTTAATCTGTGTAGAAAATGTCCGAATAAAATACAATAATTTATCAATTTAAAGTAATTTTTGGGTCAGGTAGGGAATTTGTAGATAGAATATTACTTGAAAATGAAATTATATTTTAAGGCCTCAGTGTTATGTATTATGATTTAGATAGAACTGCATTTTTACCAAAAGATGCCAGTTGTATTCTATTGTTGATATTTGGGAGTAAGGAGCTAGGTTTGTGTATTAATTGTGCCAGGTATACATACCGTCTACTGTCTCAAGTACAGTGTCATTTAATATTCCACCTTGGACATCCACTAGCTCTTTGTATATGGTTTTTGTTTTTGTTAAGTTCATTTTTAGCTATCTTCATTGCATGTATGTCGCTTATTTCTTACAGTTCTGCAGGATTATTAGCAATCAAAACTATATCCTCTGCAAATCTTAGATGGCTGAGGTATTCGCCATTAATTGATAGGCCTTTGTTTTGTCACTTGATTTTGCTGAATATATTTGCTAGAGTTGCAATGAATAGTTTCGATGACATACCGTCTCCTTGTCGAAGGCCTCTGGTGCAGTAAATTCTAGAGTGTTTTTATAAATGTTTACCTTAGATTGTACTTGTCTGTATATATTTGCTAAAGTCTCTATTTTTGGTTTGTCAATATCTTGATTGGTCAAAACTTCTATTACTATATTGGGATATATATAATCAAAAGAATTCTTGAAATCTTTTTGTTAATACTAGCAGCACTTCATATTCTTTAGCTCTATTTATTAGTTCTCGAAGCAT
The DNA here is from genome assembly GCA_918026665.1 of Diabrotica balteata. NCBI lineage: Eukaryota > Metazoa > Arthropoda > Insecta > Coleoptera > Chrysomelidae > Diabrotica > Diabrotica balteata. Next base: position 57,430,865 of record OU898278.1, on the reverse strand, counting down.
ATGGACATGATCCAGAGTACTGAATCCCCTTCTGAAGCCAACTTTCTTTCTTGGCTGTTCAGCATCTAACGGATTTGTTGATCTGTTGTTCGATACTTTGTGAATGTCTTGTATATGATTGGTAGTAGAGTTATAGGTCTGTAGTTTTTAATATTTTCTTTGCTACCTTTCGTATGAATGAGAATTATGTTTGCTATTTTCTTTGCTACCTTTCGTATGAATGAGAATTATGTTTGCTGTATTGTAGTGGTCTGATATGGATCTTGATCTTAACCAGTTTGTAAATATGTCTTCTCAGATTTTACAGCTTTTTTTGCTAGTGTATTTAAGCAGTTCTACTGTTACGCTGTTTACTTCAACTGCTTTATCGGTTTGTATTTTTGTAATTGTCGGTTCTACTTCTTCCAGCAGGACTACTGGTAGATCTTCTTGGTTATTGATTGGTTCTTTGACTGTTTTAGGGGCTTTGTATAGTTCGCTATAGAATTTAGTAGGGAGTTTATTATTTTATACCAGTCTGTAATTCTGGTGTTTTTGTTTTTTAGAGCAACGATTTGCTTCTTCCCCATTATTAATGATTTTCTTGTTTTCTTATAGTTTTTTCTGGTTTGCATTACATTTGCATACCAGTCTTTTATTCTATTTTCTTATGTCTTCCTAATACTTTTTCTTATCGTCTTACAAAGTTCGGTGTATTGTATTCTATGTATGTTGCTACTTGCTATTATTTTCGTTGGTTAGCATTATTTTCGTTTATCAGACAGTTAACTAGTTCATTTTGTTGTTGCGGGCCTTCTATGTCTTTGACACTATCAATGATGATTGCCATTATTTATTCTCTATTGTTTTAAATAAACAAAAATGTTAGCTCTGATTAATCTTTGGTTGCTCTCTATTTAACATTTATTTATTATACTGATATTTTTTATTGTAGCAATTTTGTTGGTTAGAATGAAGTTAATTTCACTCTTAGTGGTTCCATTTGGTGTTACCCAAGTCTATTTTCTGTTCGATTTTTTCTGAAATAATGTATTTGCAATAGGAATGTTTGGTAGTGTTACAAATAGAATCAGTCGTTCTAACCGTTCATTTCTCTTATCTTTATTTTCCACTTTGGCATTAGTCCCAATAAAATACCTTAATTGGACCCATTTCACAGTTGTGGGGTTAAGCTAGCTACTTTATCCGAAATACTAGTTAGTTCTACTACTCTGTGTTTTCGCTATATACGCCTATACGCTGCTGGGTTCTCAAGCAAATTTTTTTGAAGAAGTAGAAAGTAAATTCTAAATTCTTTGCCTTCTAATACCGTAGAATCGAAGATCAATTTAGTACTCTACTAGACACCACTAGACTCCTTCTGAAACTACATTAAGTTTCCCCTCTTAATAATATAATCATAAAAAACGAATGAAAATTATTTCAATGATTTGAAGTTATTAAAGAAAGGCTTCTATACTGACGTTGTATTACTTTTTTCTCTACAGTAAAATTCTGAGAACAGCGTCACGGAATTAGCGCCACAACACGGCGTCGTCACGGGTAGCGTCATAGAATAGCAGTTCTTGAGATATATTCACTGCTCTCGATCAATTCGTTTCTATCCATCATATATTTGTTTTAAGCACGTTTAAATTAAAAACTGCATAAAAAATAACCAACAAAATATAGACATTAAATGAGAAGTAAAAAAATTAAAAGAGTATCTGTCACTAAAAGATTCGATCCGTAACGATTGTCAAAATATAATACAAGTCAGAAATGTCTTCTGATTAATAACAACATTGAATCATCTGTTTGAAAACACGGTTTTTAAAGAACGTCTTAACAATTTTTCGATTTTTTCCATCGAAAGTAGGAGAGAGGTTCTGTCAAACTCATTTGAGGTTGAGGGTTGAGGCTATCTTCGGTTTTCGTGATTGGCTTTTGTGGAGACAGGTTGTATTATAATAGTTCTGTTCCTATCGTGTTCCTATAAATTTTAATTAATTTTTTAGTCGAAGTAAAGAGGTATAGAGGTTTAATAATGGGGGATAGCACAGGGGGGGTTGGCACCCCTAGTCATGAGATGGTAATAAGTAAGATAAATGATTTAGATTTAGAATGCAATATAAATTTAGACAAAACATTTGTTAAAAATAATAATAATTCGGAGACCACTAATCAACATGAGAGTAAAAAAAAGAAAAAACAGTATTCTTACTGTTTTTTGTGTCAGTATACCGACACTGGCTCACTTGAGCTCTATGGGCCTCAAAAAAACAATAACGTTGAAAATTGTAGTTTTTTAAAGCTAGCTAAATATATACATAATAAAAAAATTGAGAAATTACAAAACATTAATAAAAAAGGTAAAAACCGAATTAGCGTTGTTTTTAAGAAATGGGAAAGAGCCAATAAATTCGTTTCTAATAAGACATTAAAAATGATAGATATGAATTCTTTATTCCTGCTAATAAAGCAACTTGTAGGGGTGTAACATAGTTAAAACATGGTTAAAACTAAATCTTCATTTTTATTTAAGAGGGAATAAAATACATCGATTGGATAGATTAGATGGTTAGGGTGATATTGCTACAGCTGTTGATAATAGTTTGGATCATAAAATAGTACATACTTATAACAATATTATTAGTAAAATTCAAATTTTAGCACTTAAAATAATTGACTGTGACATTACACTCATTAATATTTATATTCATCCTGGGGCAAAAATAGATTTAAATGGATGGGTTGGGCGAATAGAAGAAATCAGAGGCAATAAAATTATAATGGGTGATCTAAATGTACATAATGCACTTTGGGGAAGTCAGGTAACTACTAATGCTAATGGAAGAATAACTGCTGACTCTCTAGAGGATTTGGATCTAGTTTGTTACAATTATGGAAGATCTACACGGTTTATACTCCCAGATAAAAATGCTTTGGCAGTAGATCTAACACTAATCTGGGAAATAGCAAACATATGTCAATGAGATGTGTTAGAGGACTCGGGTGATAGTGATCATTTCCCAACGATATGTAAAATCCAGACACAAATTCAACATACATCTATCCAAAAAAGTTACAAAAGAAACATTAAAAATACCAATTGGAAAAAATACTGTTTAAAAATAGAAGAACTAATGAAAAGTGGGTATAAAGAAAAAAGCACCTTTACGCAAGTCATGTAGAAGGTGAGTGATGAAGAAATACCCTTCTTGGAAACAAAAAAGCTTACAGAAAAAAAAAACTCTTCCGTGGTGGGACAAGGAATGCTCAAATTTAATTAAAATGAGGAAAGAGAAAATAAAAAAATACAAAGAAGATGCAAGTACAGATATAAAAATCAAAAAAATCTTTGCCCATAGTAAAAATATATTTAAAAATAAAAAAAGAAATAGTTTTAGGAATGGAATAAACAGGGACACTCCTCTAGGAGAAATATAAAAAAGCAATTTAGAAAAAGAGCTCAAGCTTATAATTTCCCCCACCTTATATACCAAAACATGGAAATCCTATGGAAAAATGAAATAAAGTATCTGGGGTTCCATTTACAGTGTAACTTAAATATGAAAATTGAAATAAATGATATGATAGCTAAAGCAAACAAAGGAATTAATGTTATGAGAGCAATTTGTGGTACAAAATGGGGTGCTGAACCAAACACTCTTTTAAGCTTATACAAAAGGATGGTAATATCTCATTTGGATTATGCAGCCAATCTTTTAAATCCTTGCAGTAAAAGTCTGATGATGAAGTTGGAAAAAGTACAAAATGTGGCCTTAAAAATTATACCAGGTTGTCTACGTTCTACACCAATTTTAATATTACAAGCAGAATGTTCAGTATCCACATTAAAAGTTAGAATAGAAATATTGGCTCATAAATATATATTTAAACAAATGTCCGAAAAAAATAGTATAGTAATAAGAAGTTTCAATAAGTTATAAATAAAATGTAATAAAAAAATAACAAAATAAATTTAGAAAATACTGGAAATATCCTAACATAGAAAAATTTACGTCCTTAAAATCCTTAATCCTAACCGAAGGTAGCATATTACCCATAAACCTAATGTGACAACGTTTGGAAGCTACCCCCAAACGAAACAAGTCCAGCCTTAAATGAAGAAGATAAACAAATGGAAAAGGTGATCTTTCAGTATCACCCAGCAGTCAATTAGCAGTAAACAGAAGTAGAAATTTATCCCTGGTTGGGCATTGCCTAGAGCAAGACGAGCATATCCTTTCATGTACTGGGTAAATGATTATATAATCGATTTCAAAAAAGAAACGAAACAAAGAAGAATCATTTGTATAATCATTTTGATACTTTTTTATATTGCTCCTTTTAAAATAATGTATAAATGAAATGATTATTTTCAAACATATTATTTAGTTTATACAATAATTCAATTTACTCATTTATTACATTTAATTAATCATTTATTACTATTTATTAATTACTTTATTTCATTTTTTATATACTATTTAAATTTAAAAAATGTTTTTTAATATAACTTTTTATTTTTAAATATCTCATTTAGTTTATATAATATTTAAAGTTACTATCAAATGATATTTATTTATATTTTCATAATTTCATATAAATACAATACAAAAAATAACTACAAAAAATAAAATGCTTTATTTTACCTATCTATTTATCGATTATTTTGCCATCTACAAAAAAAAAAACACGTAATAGGTTTAATAACATTTTGTAACTATGTTTTGTACTTTCTTGAGATACCCATATAAGCACCGATATGGCTACTGACATTTATATCTTGACTTATCAAGTTTTGTATACTTGGTTCTTTAATTTTCAATAATATTGTCAATGTTTTTGTAAAACCAACAATATTTCTATTTTATTTAGTGTCATCTGTAATCATTAGTTAAATGTACCATACATTAAAAATATTTTACTTTCGGTAAAATTCCTACATCTGATGTTAGCCGTGTTGTGTATTCTTAACTATATTTTAAAAATTTTAATATTTCTGTCTTGCTAATATATGTAGTCTATAAAAATTGTAAGTTCTTTTCCTTTCTCCTAGTACTTTAAATTATTTTCTTTAGCAGCCCTCTCAGACTACGAGTCATTGGACCGCCCGTGTCCTCTAGGCACAGCTTTCAGTTTCACACGAGCGAAGCGCAACGAAGCCCGACTACCCATGTGCCGTACGATACTATACGTTATGATGTAATATAGTGTAATGTAAAGTGAGCAGGAAGACAGGTTATACAAATAAAGTGGACGACTGGCGAGCAAAACATCCCATGGCGCCACTTGCTGCCGCTCATTTCCACCTACTATATATTTTCCCATAAAAGAAGTCAGTTTCGTATACGTAATACGAGTACACGGAGTTTGGATATGAACGAAAAATATTGTTTTCACCATCCTTGAGCTCTTGGTATTCGTTATAAACGTAAACAATCTGAAGGATATTTTTCCTAGATTGGGTAGTTGGATTAAAGAGGACATTTGTTCCAGTCTACCAAGTTTTGACAATTTTGATTTATTGTAAAATGGAAAATAATTTGGTTTAGTGAACCCAAAACATGTCGTTATAGTTGTTATGGAATACTATGCGTTTATTTCTTCTCCGGACTAACTCTTTGTTTTGGAATTAAACAGAATATATTGACATGTATAAATTTATTATATTAGAGGATGAAAATTACACTGCCTGTTATTTCTTAAAACTATGAATTTATAAGTTCTGTTATCTACAATTATTTAACGATGTTTCTGGATGGATTTGAGTACAAGAGATTGGACTCAAATATTAATATTAAAATAGCAAATACGGATAGCTTATCGAACAAAGAAATAAGAGAAATAAATTATTATTATTCCATAGATACGAAGTATTAGGCGAATAAACTAGCGAAACTTATTTATTCTAAATAGGAAAATATTTATGAAGAGTATTGATTCTGATTTCTAACAGCAAATAATTATTAGTGATTATACATGAGAACTTTTCATAATTGTAAATAACATATACCAGGTGACTAAAAACTATATAGAAATACATAGATACTTTAATTATTTTACATGTGAGTAGGTAGGTACATTACACCTCCTTTTGTAAGAATGAAAATAATTGTAAAATGAATTTTCATTTAAATGGTATAAAACATTTGTATACATTATTATTTTATTTTAACACATTTAAATAGTTTCTTTTAGTCTCGATAGTCTTTCACTTCGTCTTATCGGTGTAGTCTCTGTGAAACTAGTCTCTTCACACTTTTTTGGATTCACTATAATTATTGTCTTTATTATGTTTACAATCTATACTTAAATCTGTCTCATGTACATGTTTTCGTTTACTTTGACATATATTTAGTGTTAAACAATTTGTAATTTGTTGACAACTATGTGACGGATTTCTACGAAATCGTCGGTAAAAATATTTAATTATCCTGTATAAAATATAAAGTAACATACATTTTATCAAAAATAAGATTGCATAAGTGAAATAAGAACTATTTTTTATTGTGTCTGAAAAATTAATATTTGTTTCTGAGGTCATTTTCTCTAAATTATCTAGTTTATGGCTTGCTAAGTTTAATGCATCTCGATCGAGATTATTTAATTGTAAGGGAACAAGGTGTAATTTGGATTCATTATTTATCTTAATATCATCACAACAGACTTCTGGAAGGGATAAATCTGGAATGATAGACTGAAAATTACTTTCTTTTGGATTTGAGACAGATATCAAAATAGTTGATCCGGTGTAAGTTTTGCAATTATTCGAAGTAGAAAAAATACCTGTGTTTGAAAGAACAATAGATATTGGCGTACTAGTCTGACAGCTTAAAGTTAAATCTGTTGGTTTGGGTAAAACATATATCCAAGAATTTGGTTTGTTTAATTTATGCCAAATTTCATATTCTGTTTGAATTATACGAGTATCGCAACTAGATGGTATGTTTGTTATTGAAGTTAACAATTCAGTTTCACAAATTGGATTAGTGTGTGTAAATCGGAAAGTATCAGGATTTTTGCAAATAAGTTTTTCTTCATCTAATGAATAACAGTCTTCTAATGTATCAATAGTAACATAAATGTTTCTATTTTCTGAAAGAACAAGATATTTGACAGATGGAAGAATAAAGGTAAGTCTCTTTAATGTTGGATGAATTATAGGAAGAGATATTAGTTTAAAAAGAGAATAAGGAGTATTACTAACCAAAGGTATACTAACCGTAATTAAAATCTTGTTATCAAAATATATATATTTAAGTAAAATGATATCGAAATATTTATGAGCATAATCGATAGTCAATGGAAATGGATAAGTCGATGTACTAGGTAAATGCGTTACCGTTTTAGATAATTCTTGAATTAGTTGCTCAGGTGTTATAACAGAAGGATGAAGGTTATTATTTCTTGCAAATAGAATAACGTTTATTAAAGTAGAATATTCTTGTTGTAATTCTGTTATAAAGAAAGTTAGTAAAGTAAAATGTTCTTCAATTTTTTGTTTTAAATCTAAATTAAAATATTTATTATTCATTTTATCTGTGTAATTGGTAATTGATTCAAAATTTTTATCAAAAATCACTTTGTTTCGGTCTAGATTTGTAATAGAGTTATTAAAATTTGCAATCGTGGCTTTTACTACATGAATTTGTTGTTTTAGTAAATCAAGAAGATGATTTTCGTTACTTTCAGCTTTGTTAATAGCATTATTGAAATTTTCAGCATCATCACTGTCTAAGGTACCGAATAAGGTCCTGAAAACAGATCCAATTGCATTAAATAGAGCGCGTTTTGGTCTAAAATGTTCATGCAGAATTATGTTTTTTAAAGTTTGTTCATCTTGAAAGAGTCTAGGTATGATTTGTCCTAAGAGTTTTAGTGAAGTATCGCATAATCGTAATTCAATAAGAACTGGTTTGTTTTGACACAGTCTTAATGTTTTTTGATAGGTGAGATCTACAAAATTTAATTTGTCTGTAAAAGGTTGTAAAGGAATATGACTTAATATGTTCCAATGAGTTTCAATAAATTGAACATTTTTTATGTGTTCGTAATAGATTCCAGGTGATTTGTTGATAGGAGTATTGGTATATTTCTTGTGAATTTGTTCACTATTTGTCAGCCATATTATTGCATACCTGAAACAAAAGCATGTTTCAATCTATTCATGTGAACTTTTATTGGTTTTTTATTTACTAAAATTGTGCAATTGACAGGAGAATTTATCTCTAGAATTTTATAAGGTCCATTATAATTTTGTGTAAGTTTTTTGGTTTGACCCTTCTTTGTTTGCTCATTTTGGAGATATACTAATTGTCCTTCTAAGAAAACGGTGTCATTAATCTTTTGGTCATAATATTTTTTACTGACTACTTTAGATTCTAATAGATTCGTTTTTGCTAACTCATGAGATTTTCTAAGTTTAAGTGTTAAATTATCTAAATAATCTTCATATGTATATTTGAGTTCTACTGGTCGTATTATACTGCTAGGTAGATTAGGTGTATATCCAAATATTAGTTCATATGGTGTGAATTTGGTTGAAGTATGATTAGTTGTATTATATGAAAACATAGCAAAATCTAGCCATTCGTCCCAATCGGATTGATCAGCTTTAATATAATGTTTAAGGTAGTCTGCTAAAGTAGCGTGACTCCTTTCTAATGCAGCATTTGATTCTGGATGATAAGCAGTACAATTTATATGTCTGATTTTAAAAAGCTTGGCGATTTGAGAAAATAATTTGGAAGTAAAATCTCGGCCTTGATCAGTAACTATTATATCGGGTTTTCCAAACTTGCAAATAAATCCACGAACCAGATTTTCAGCGATAGTCTTGGTTTCATGATTCGGAATTGCGTAAGCTTGAGAAAATTTTGTTAAGTCATCTTGTAATGTTAATATGAACTTATTACCTGACTCGGTTAAAGGTAAAGGACCTACTATATCTAAAAATATTTTTTCTAATGGATTTGAGCTTGTTGTTGTTATCTCCATGGGCTTTACGAATTTTTTTCTAACGAGTTTATTTTTCTGACAAGATTCACAGGTTTTTATAAAGTTTTTAATATCATTTTTCATATTATTCCATTTGAAATGTTTTTTTATACGATTGTATGTCCGATGAAAACCAGAGTGTCCAGCCGTAGGACTAGTGTGATTCTCTTGTAATATTGTAGTTATTTCCTCAGGTTCAGGATTTGTTAGTATATCATGATAAATGATAATAGATATATCAGTTTTTCTAAAAATAAATCTAATCATAGATCTAATTTTTCCCCAACTTAATTTATCGTAGCTAAAAGTTATTCTGGGTAGGCAAATTTTTAATATTTTATCGTTTAATAACCAGTCTCTTAATTTTATTAGGGAATTAAATATATCTTCATAAGAGGTATTGTCCCAATAATTATTTTTTATAAATATGTAATAAAAGTTTTTATTTTGATCAGAAATATATATAATGTCATTTAGTCTTGGATTTTTGGCTTTCAATTTTTCTATATGACTGAATTGTTTATTTATTTGTTTCTGAACGATCTCATTAAAATTTAAATCTACGGAAACAAACAATGCTAAATTTTGTGAAAATGATGTAATCTTTTCATTTGTTTCTTTTATATTATCATTTGTTATTAATATAGTTTCGGATTTAGATAAGAACTGTGAATAAGTGTCATTATTTTCTTTACTCATTTTGTTTATTTGTAAGGTGATTGTTGCCGGGTTTTTGTTTTCTTCGCAAATATTTGTTTCAGATATGGTTAAAGGAGGACGACTTAAACAATCAGCATTTTGATTTAATTTACCTGGTTTATAAATAATTTCATAGCTATATTCTTCTAATGCTAATCTCCACCTAACGAGTCTTGATCCGGGATCTTTTACATTAAATAGCCATGTGAGTGGTTTATGATCCGTATAAATGAAAAATTTATTTCCGTACAAATATGGTCTAAAGTGTTTAACACTCCATACAATTGCAAGTAATTCTTTTTCTGTTGTGCTATAGTTTGATTCCGCTTTGTTCAAGGTACGACTAGCATAAGCAATAGGTAAATCATCTGGTACTTTACCTTGAGAAAGTATGGACCCTATTGCATAATTACTAGCATCCGTTGTTAAGACAAAGGGTTTGGTAAAATCTGGATACTGAAGTATTGGTTCTGAACAAAGTATTGATTTCAGGTTCTCAAATGACTGTTGTTGAATGCTTGTCCAATTAAATTCAACATTTTTCCTCAGCAGTTTTGTTAAAGGTTGTGTTAAAGCACTGAAATTTTTTATAAAGCGTCTATAATAACCAGTGAGACCCAAAAAGCTCTTAATATCTTTTTGTGTTCTGGGTATAGGAAAATCTGTAACAGCACATACCTTTTTTTCGTCCGGTTTGACACCAAATTCAGTTATTAAATGTCCTAAATACATTACTTCGCGACGAAAAAATTCGCACTTATCTGGTTGTATTTTTAAGTTGAATGTAGACAATTTTTCGAATACTTCTTTTAATCTTTTATTATGATTTTCTAATGTATCGGCATGAATGACTATATCGTCGAGATAGACAAAACATCTGTAATTTTGTATTCCTGAGAGGACAGTATTCATTAGCCTTTGAAAAATACTGGGAGCATTTTTTAATCCAAATGGCATTCGTGAATATTGATAATGTCCAGACGGAGTTGAGAAAGCAGTCTTTGGAGAATCCTCAGGATCCATTTTGATCTGGTGAAATCCTGATGTTAAATCTATTGTTGAAAAATATTTTGAATGACCCAATTGGTCTAATATATCGACTATATTCGGAAGTGGAAATGAATCTCCTATAGTAATATCATTTAGTCGTCGATAGTCTATAACAATTCGCCATTTCTTCTTCGCTGAAGCATCGGCCTTTTTTGGCACAACCCAAAGGGGCGAATTCCATGGCGAAGTTGATTCTTCGATAATACCTTGATCTAGCATACCTTTTATTTGAGTTTCGACTTCATGTTTGTGTACTTCAGGATACCTGTATGATTTAGTGCTAATAGGTACATTAGAATTTAAAGGAATTTTGCAAGTTATGGCATTTGTACTGGTAAGTTGATCTCCTTCCAGATAAAAGATATGATTGTACTCCTTGCAAATAGAAATTAAAGATGATTTTTCTTCACTATTTAAATGATCTGTTCTCAAGGCATTTTTTAATTTAGCAATTCTGTTAGAATTCGTATTATCTTTATAAGAAGACATTTTTCGTATATTTGCATTGTTTTGTAAATTTGGAATTTTTTCTATTGCTACTTGAATATCGTTTAATTCAACATCCGTTTCAGTAGTGTTTACGATTGAGGTTAAAAAGAAATCATTTTTTACTTTAACAACACTAGGACATAAAAATACACCTTTAAAGATTTCGCGTTCGGGACATAATCCTTCGCTTAATTCATTATTTATTACTTTAATTTGAACAATTGTTTCAGTTCTTGCGGATAGAATAGTTTTATTACTTCTTGAGTTAGAATTAGAGTTTTGATTTAGTATAAGATCGTCTGAACAGGATTTTTCTTCTGAACAGGATTTTGATTTATGATTTCGTGAAGAGTTACAAGTTTTATTTGTGCATATCTCAGTGGATTTTACACATTTTGGACTTGAATTTTCTTTGGATTTAGAGTTAGATTTAGATTGAATTGGATTGGATAGTAGTTCTTCACTACTTAAGGTTATTTGGATATCATTGGTTTCTAAATAAGAATGATCCTCTATGGATTTAGCATCATAAGGAAATATTTCATCGATATTAGAACTTGTCTCGATATTTTGATCTCTCAGAAATTCGTCATTGTCATTGTTTAATGGAGATTTTATATATTCAATTGGAATAGAACAATTTTTAAAGTTTAATTTATTTTCTTTATAATCAATTTGGCATTTATTTATTTCAAAAAAATCGCTACCTAATATACCGTCGAAATGAAGAGGAAAATCGTCTTCTACGACATAGAAAACATGAGTTTGGACAAAATCTTTTATCTTGAAATTTACGTTACAACTACATATAGTTTTATTTGGATTTAAGACATTTTTATCAATGCCTCGTAGAGTAATAGACTTAGAATAAATTTTTGGAATGTTTAGTATTTTTGAATCTTTAATTATTAAAGAAATATCTGCGCCTGTATCGATTAGAAACTTGCAAGAGGATGGATTAGAATTATTTACTAAGGGTAAATCTACATAGGAAGTGACTGAGAAGTTGATGGTTGTGATACGGCCTGAACTGAACGAACTCCTCGAGAATCGACCGTTGGTTGTCGAGGATTCTGGAAGTTTAAAGAATTTGTTGGATTTTTGTTTTTATTGTTAAATTCACGTTTTCTACATTCTTCTATAACGTGACCTGGTTTTTTGCAGTATCTGCAAAAACGTTGGGAAGTGTTGGTATTTTCTTTTCTTAAGTTTGGAGGAAAATCAGAATTGGAATTTGAATTTGAAGGTTTATAATTTTGATTTTGAGAATTTGACCTTTGAAGATTTGAATTAGGATATTTTGGGTTTTGAAAACTAGAATTTTGAAGATGTCTAACATTTCTATCTGAATTGTTTTTATATCGACAGTTATTTGAGGAATGGTTATTTCGTTTGCAAATATTACAGAATGGTTTGAAAATTTCTTGTCTTGATAACTGTTCTTGTTCTTCGGCAATTGCTATAGCAACAGCTCTTTCTAAGGAATCTGGATTTCGGGCTTTGATTAAAATAGAGAGGTCTTTGTTTAATCCTCTAATAAAGACATTTAGTGCTTGAGTTTTTAAGAGTTTAGTACATGCATTTCTTGCATCTGGAGATAAGTCTGGATCAAGTGTATTTATTAATTTTATATAGCAATTTTCAACTTTATTTGCAAATGACATTACATTTTCACTGGGCATCTGACGTAAGGAATGTAATTCCAATTGCCACTGACCTTCAGTTCGGCGTTCAGAATAAGCATCTAATAAGAAGTCTTTTAAATCTTTCCATTCGTCAAATGTTCTGTTTCTAGTTATGGCCCTAGCTTTATCGGTTAATTTAGTTTCTATAATGGCTAATAAGATGGGTTTGGATTGCGGATTTACTAAATTGTATGCTTTATCACAATTGTCTATGAATTCGTATAATTTTGATTTTGTACCATCAAATCTAATGAGAAGTTTTTCAGCTATTTCAATTGATACTGACATTTTATTTGAATTAGAAGTAGAAGAATTTGAAAGAGAATTTGAGTCGGGAGAAGGTATTTGTTCGTCAAATAAGTTACTTATATCAGGATATAAAGTAGACATACGTTTACAAGATTTTTAAAATATGAGACAGAATTTAAGATAGAATGTACTTACAAGTAGAATATTGTTGTTGGTCGCATAGTCTATTATTCCACGGGTTCACCTCTACTTCCGATGGAACTACAATTGGGTTATGACTGGAACTGGATTTCGAACTGGATGTACTGGACCCCAATGTAATTAGTTGTAGTGGCGATTTTTCCACACTGACAGTTTTTTTTGAATGATTCCTTGAAGGAAACAAGTCAATTCAAAAATTCCTCAGCTCTCCTTCTATCAGCAATCAGAGGAACTCTGCTACTAATATCCCACGTTCTGACACCAAATTTTGTTATGGAATACTATGCGTTTATTTCTTCTCCGGACTAACTCTTTGTTTTGGAATTAAACAGAATATATTGACATGTATAAATTTATTATATTAGAGGATGAAAATTACACTGCCTGTTATTTCTTAAAACTATGAATTTATAAGTTCTGTTATCTACAATTATTTAACGATGTTTCTGGATGGATTTGAGTACAAGAGATTGGACTCAAATATTAATATTAAAATAGCAAATACGGATAGCTTATCGAACAAAGAAATAAGAGAAATAAATTATTATTATTCCATAGATACGAAGTATTAGGCGAATAAACTAGCGAAACTTATTTATTCTAAATAGGAAAATATTTATGAAGAGTATTGATTCTGATTTCTAACAGCAAATAATTATTAGTGATTATACATGAGAACTTTTCATAATTGTAAATAACATATACCAGGTGACTAAAAACTATATAGAAATACATAGATACTTTAATTATCTTACATGTGAGTAGGTAGGTACATTACATAGTTAATGAGTTAATTTGACTATTCCTCGATAGAATATAAAAGCTATATTTATAAAACTAGTGAGATGGACATCAGGTTTTTCGTTCAAAAATTATAACGATTCTATTATCTCGTTAAACTCGATATTTCGCTAATGTTTATAAGCTTTATTAGGAGTGCACAAGATATTATTAAAAACAATTATTACATAGAACATACTAGAACATACTTACAAACAAATAAAAGCTCAAAGAAGGGAATCATTTAAATAAAAACCAGCACATTACACGACTTTCACAATTATATTAAAATAATTACTAATACCAATTTTAAAATACATCAACATTTTTTGCTTAGATATTAAAACCTAAATAAAATTATATAGATGTATATGATATTTTTGGCGTAACTATAAAGTGTTTAATATGTTATATATTACTGTGATTACTAGTGTCTGTTTTATTATTATTGACATTGTTAGTTTGATTGATATGACACATCTCGAGAAACAGTTTATTTTTGTAATTACTTAATAATTGCAATATTCTTACGTTATCATAATCAAACTGGTGGCCTGTTTTTATAAAATGCTAGACAACAGTGCATGCTTTATTTCTCCTGTTGCAGTCACTTTTGTGTTGTGTGTTTGACCACTGAACACTGTAATTGATATATGAAATTGATGTTATATATCACTGGTATCTGGTGTTTAATTTTAGAGAATATGGTCTTACATTTAAGGTTACTGCATTTGCTAATTTTTACGTTTGCAAGCATTTTTACATTTTATAAGTTGTGCTTTCCTTAATTAGAAGAGTAAGTTGGTTTGTTGAATTCGGAATATATGGTTATTTTTTATGTTATTTATGTATGTGTATGTAAGATCTTGTGGATATAGATCTAATTGTCCATCATAATACAATTACATATATAAAAATTAGCAAATAGAGTGATCTTAAATATAAAACCATATTCTGTAAAATTAAAGATCGGACACCAGTAATGTATAATAGCAATGTCATGTATCAATTACAGTGTTTAGGTTGCTAGTGATGATACATTGGACAAACCGGACAGTGGCTGAAAAAGCAGATCACACAACACAAAAGTTAATGCAACAGGAGAAATAAAACATGCGCTATTGTCGAACGTTTTATAAAAACAGTCCACCAGATTAATTATGATAACGTGAAAATATTGCAATCATTAAGCGATTACAAAAATAGATTATTCCTCGAACTGTGTCAGATCAATTGAACTAAGAATGTCATTAATAATAAAATAGACACTAATTCGTGGATACGAATCTTCGTATCTACGAATAGGAATATTATTTTTTGCAAAGTTTGTGTGTTCTTTGTTTGTGTTTTTTTTTAAGTTAGTTCTAAATAATAAGTAAACTTCAGTACATATATAATAACAACTTTAATATACTACATATTGAGTTTTAAGTTATAAACTATTAGATCTGTATTTCTTATAAACTCTATGTCATCTATTGTATTTTAGAGAACTGATGAAGCTTTAGAAATATAAAGCAAAACATCTTCGATAAACTTATGGAGTAGTTGACTTCTTTTTTTTATTTTGCCAACCTAATTGACCGATTAAACCTCTGAATTCCCTAGTTGAATACTTTATTAATATATATATATATATATATATATATATATATATATATAAATATATACATATATATTGGATTTGAAATTTCCGCGAAAGCTATATGTGATTTCAGTTATTTTCCGGGTTTGACTCGGATTTTTGGTAAGGTCACACTTGCCATTGTCAAGTCAGATTAGTTCTGCTTCGTCTTGATGTTTCAGGAGAACTGATTTCGCGGTCGCTGCAAGTCTAATATACATATATATATATATATATATATATATATATATATATATTTATATATATATATATATATATATATATAAATGGTATATCGATGGAAGGCAACCGTATATACGTATTTCTGACTATTGGTCGTCTTCAGTACGGTGCAGCTAAGTTAGAAGAGGAGCATATTAACTTGGGAAAGGATCACTACAGGAGCAATGCAACCAATTTGTGGCATTATATATATATATATATATATATATATTATATATAATATATATATATATATATATATATATATATTTGTAATGTTTTTCAGTCAAGAAAAAAAAATTGTAAAAAATAATATGCATAATTCAAGAAAAATATCAGGTGTTGATAAAATTTTCAAACAAAAATTAATTTTGGTCTAAAATTTATCTGTAAAAAAATATTATTTACAACTTTAATACATTAAAGTAAACAATCATTACATAAACTTTTTTGCAAATAATAATAAAAGAAAAGTAATACTTTACAAAGTATATATTTATTTTTGATTATCTAAACGAATTATAAATTATTAAATAAACAATTCACATATTAATTCATTAAGTCTTTATAATCTATGCAATGGATATCTCAAATTATTAAAAACATCAATGTTGTTTCGATTAGAAACGGACATAACTATTGCGACTTTTATAAATTTAATTTATTAATTCGGGTTTTTGAAATAGTAAAATCTAGAAAAAAAAAAAAAGAAGGACTAACTCGGGTTCTAAAGACATTCGTAGGGTCGTAGAACTTTCTATTTTTTTAATTCGTCAAAAAATGTGAACATTTCGAATAACAAAATTAACGTTCACCAATTCAGCATCGTCTTCTCTAATCAGCGGCGTCTTCTCCAAACCCCAATAAATTTATCTCTTTTAGGGCCAAATATTATTCTGAGAGCCTTTCTTTTAAATATTAGAAGCTTATTGATTTCCCGCTGGTTGAGAGTCCGTGTTTCACTGCCATATGTAATAATTGGGCGAATAATCGACTTGTACAGGGTTAATTTAGATTTTCTTTTTAGCAGCTTCCTTGTTATCCTTGCTGAGACCTCGTTTTCTATGTGGTTGTGAGCTGTGATTATCGCCTTCTGGTATTTAAACTCCTTTACTACTTCGAAGTTGTAATCATTAATACTGATGTTCTGTCTAACTCTTTGAAGATAATGTATGTCGAAATAGAATTTAAGATTATTTGTCATTTTGTAGGTCACAAACCCCACCACTCGTTTCACTTATATACAGTGTGGAAACCACTTATGGAATAAAATTGTTTGTGTTCTTATTTTAGAAAATAATAGAAAACGTTGAGATACCTTAACTTTTAAATTTAAATGTACGCTTTTTAGAGATAAATTTGAATGTACAGAGTGTTCAATGCAAGTCTGGCATAGTGCATAATCTGTATTTTAAATGAAACACCCTGTATATTTTCATGTTTTTAAAAGTTCTTTAACAACCTAATTTAAATGAACTATATTATGTAGGGTCTATTATGAATAATACAAAGTGAAATTTTGAAATTAGGTATTTTTTTCAAAACAATGAATTCCGCATTTCTGTAGTTATCCTTACTTTTGAGGTCTTCAATGATAGTTGATTGTGTTGCATACACTTTGTTTTTGAGATAACCCCACAAAAATATCCAAAGGCGTAAGATCTAGTCTCTAGTCTCCTTCATCAAATCCACTTATTGAAGAAGATTTCATTAAAGCAATTTCTCACCATTAAAGCATAATGGGGTGTTGCACCGTCCTGCTGAAACCAGACAGTTTCATGTGGTAGGGTCGGATCTATTGGATTGGGATATAAGTTAGCCAACTAAGGAAGAACATCGTCTCTTAGCATGCTTAAATATTTTTTCCCTGTCAAATTATCATCTATAAATATAGCACCAATAATATGATCTCCTATAATACCTGCCCAAACATTCAACTTTTGAGGATACTGAGTGTGTGTCTCACGAATTAAATGAGGATTCTCCGCTGACCAATATCTACAGTTTTGTCAGTTTACCTCTTCGTTCAATGTAAATTTTGATTCATCAGAAAAAAGAATTGTGCCCAGAGCTATTTCATTTGTTAATTTTATCCCTCATTCTTTTGCATAAATCCATTCTGCGATCCGGATCGTCTTCTGTTAGCTCCTGCACAAATGTCAATTTATATGGATGAAGTTTTCTTCATAGAAACACCTTAGGACAGTTATGTGACTCACATTATTTTGACGTGCAATTTGACGTGAACTTGACGTTAGATTCTCTGCGACACTTAACAAAATATCCACTTTCATTTCATCTTCAATGAAGTTCGATTTTCTTTTGAATGATTTGGCATTTTTAAGTTCTCTGAATTGTGCATAAATTTTAGACACAGTACCTTGTGAAACATTAGACAACTGAGGATACCTCTGATTAAATAAGTTTACTACTTCAACTTGACTTCTACAATTCTCCCCGTAACCGATCATCATTAAAATCTCAATTCGGTGGGCCTTAGTTAAATATTTCATTTTTATTTCTGCAAGAAATTAGTTTCTAATTAAGAATTTATTATTTTAATGTAAAATATCAACAGCATGTCAACTGACTGATAACAATCCGCATTATTTACCGATTTAGTTTAATTAGCAGACTATCTATACAGTTTTTACCTATGCACGACAAAAAAAGTTAACATGGTAACTAAACAGAAATTTTCCCCAATATACAGTGTACTGACACTTAGAGTAGAAGTCTGTTGTCTGTATTTAGCTAATTTAAGATAATATCATAACAGGTGATAAATTATTAATTTCAAAATTTCACCTTGTATTATTCATTATAGACCCTACATGATATAGTTCATTGAAATCAGGTTGTTAAAAGTATTTTAAAAACATAAAAATATACAGGGTATTTCATTAAAAATAAGGATTATGGACTATGCCAGACGTGCGTAGATCACCCTGTACATTTAAACTTATGTTTAAAAAGCGCACATTTAATTTTAAAAGTTAACGTGTCCCAGAGTTTTTGATTATTTTCTATAATAAGGACACAAACAATTTTATTCGATAAGAGGTTTCCACACTGTATGTAAATATATAGAAAGAACTAAATAAAAATAATTGTATTTGTTAAACCATTTGTATATTAAATCCAACTTCGCTGTGCCATATTATATCAACCCATTTACTACTTACTGTAACCGTATTATAGTTTCCACAAAGATATAACGTAGTGTCAAAGCGTGTAATAATCCAATTTTCATAAAGTCTTTAAAATTTTCCCCCAGACCTGTATAAATTTCCAACTAGTAAACACGGGCGAACCTATCCTGGAAAAGGGTGTTGTCGGGAACACCAAGATTTTTAGGCCAATCACTAGTGATACCACATCTATATACAGAAATTCTGGGGAATAGGAATATGTAGCAACAATAGAAGGATCCTTTTCTATTTTGGCAAATTTGTGTAATATGATCAAATTCCACAATTCATCATACAAGAAAACTTTAAAGATGCACCTGGTGTTCATTACATAGATTGGCAGAAAATTATTGTCATTAACTGAGTTCAAACAAAAATAAATCCTTATCCTAACCACAACAGACAAGTGTTTATAGTGGACCACTATTGGGAATTGTTGTATTTTATCCTTATATAACTATTTCTTTGTGTCTTCTAAATCTTTTGAAATATATATTTGAGAATATAAAAAAAATGTGGTTTATTATTAAATGTGTATTTAACAATTATTGTATTTGTTTCGTATTTTACTAAACACTAAAAAGATGATTATGTTGTTTACTTTTTGTCAACATTTCAATCCATGCCATCCCCTTTCAACAGGACTACTAATGGTGAAGCTGTAAAGAGCCAAGATTGTTGATTTCGGGGGTAGTTAAACCTAAACTGAACTAAACAAGTGAATGTTGCGCGTGATAGGAATGCCAACTACTGTTAACTGTGTCACCGAATGTTGTGTAGGCCGTGACAAGCGGATGTGTAGTAAAATTTTCAAAGACATTTATTTTATAAAAGGGGATGCTAGTGTAGCATAGCAGAACACAAACACAGATATCGTTAAAATGGTAATAAACTTTGGAAATTAGTGAGGTTTAATGTAATATTCAAACTAAAATTTTGAATTGTATAGAGGCTTTTGCATAATTAAAATTGGTATGTCTGATATTATTGTTACATTGTTGGATACTTGGATGACTAGAAACATTACAATATAGTTTATTGGAGATAAATTAATTACATTTATGTTTTGCAATATGTATTATAATTTATATTACACATTTTGAAATACATTTAAACATCTTACTGTGCTACTATATTATGCGGTCTACCGTCAAGTTTCTGCTATAGAACAACATCATAATCTTTTCACAGAAAGGTTTCCACACAATAATGAAGGGAAACAAACCGTTTCTAGGAAAAAATTGATTGCTAAGTAGTATTAAACATTTCCAGGAATATACAATAAACTTTACTAGTTTACTAGTTTCTTTACTATTATATAAATAACACCATAATTTTTTATTAATTATTTTTAAAATTTTAAAATTTACAATTTTTAAAAATAACAACCCTTTTGTTATAAAAAATAGTCTAGTAGATTTACAAAGCTCAGTTAAGTCTTGACTATTAACAACACAATATATCTAACGCTAATGTTGCCGGAAGACAACAAGCGTGATTTTATCATAGGAGTGTGCTGTGGCATTTCCTCGACAACACCGACTTCTTGACGAAGCAGATGATGTTCTACTTTGTCATCGTTGTGGCAGTGGTATGCAGTAGAAGACACGAAAAGATTAAAGTGGAAAAGTGTAGCGTTATAACTGCTACATTGCCTGCTTTCTTTCTTATGTTAATATATTTCGTTAATTCTATTCTCCAATTTCCGTATCTTCTGTCATAATTCATATTCTTCTATATCCTCCATTGTATCTCTTATTTTTCTATATATTTTCTAGGATATAGATTGTATCAGAATTATGTCGTTACTTAATTAATTCATTATTCTCTTTTCATTTTTACTGGTATTTGGTATAAAAACCAGTTGGCGTCCAAATCTATCTTCTTTATATATATATTTTAGTATCTACCTTTCCTATTTTCTTAATAATCATCATTTTTATCTTTTACTCAAGTTTCTAAAGAGTGAATTTTATTTTCATCTCTATTTCCGTTACTTTGGAACGAGAGGTCCCATCTTTATTCTTTCGACATTTCTCCTTCCCATTCGATACAAAAGTCGATATAAAGACTTCTATTTTCTAAAAATGTCGATTTTCTTCATGACTTCTCTAAGAATAGAATAACCAATTGTTGTGTCGTCTCCAGATTTGGAGGTAAGTGTATAATATATTTTATCGATTTCCTAATTCCACCTGTTGTATAAAAATCTTTTTATAATTTTAACTTTAAAAGTTCTAAGCTCATTATTTATGATCATGGTATGACATGTAAGTAGGTACATATTTTGTGGATTTTTTACGTTTTTTATTTAATATAAAAAACTAGCGATAAGAAATATATAGTTTCTTTAATATAGTCTGTAAAAGTTTTACGAATATTTTTATAGTTTTAAATATGAATTTTAAATCCATAATATCTTTTGATTTTAATAATAATTAACTTTTGACAAACTATCATTTCTATATAGCAATGTTTCTAAATTATCTAGCTTTTCAATAAATATATCTTGTTTTTTTTTATTAATATTAGAATATTTCAGTTTTAAAAAAGTAATTACCATTTGCATTAAAGTTATATCCTTACTTTTACTTATTTGCCTATGATAAGTGCATGAATAAGAATTGTTTCTCGACTTGCTTGGGTGAATAATGATAAAATTTTGTTAAATTTGATTGGTCACCTTATTCATCCCCCAAGCAAGGTCTCTCATTTTGGTTTCACCATTTTCTAAAGCAAGGTGTGTTTTTCTTCATTTTAGTCAACCTCCGGGATACATTTCTCAGGTGCGGGTCAAATTCTATTACCATCCAGAAGACCAACCGGCCTGAGAATGGAACCATTATTCCAATAGGAGAGTTGACTCCGAGACAAGGAAATCCAAAACTACCACATGGCTTGCTAACAACCAGAGCAGAAAAGACCAGGAAAAAACTTAGGATTTGGTGACAAAAATTCTTCTTTCATATACCTAATGTAACACTGTAGCAAGAAGTCGAATAATTTTTATTTAAATTCAATACGATATTTAACATTTATTTTTCTGTTTTTTTTTATATTTAATAAACATGTGTTAATTTAACTGTGTATTGTTTCTTCTTTTTACTTGTTTGTGTGTGTTGCTCCAGAGTAGGCCATATTCACGTCCTGAGTGAGCTAGCCAGGGAGTGTTTCGTATAACGTCTAATGTAGCAATTTTGTAATTGATACATTAGGGGTTATGACGTTAAAAATTGGTCCCAACGGGAAACGATTTGTCACTCCAACGTTGTTAGTGATGTTAGTCAGGTTGTAGCAGCAAACTAAGGTTTGCGGTTACAGGTTGACAACAGCAGCTCAACGTTGGGATGTTACAAATTGAGCCTCGAAGGGTTACAAATTGGCACCCAATGAATATTTGTTGGCACGTCATAGATTGACGTCCAATGAATGTTCGTTGGAACGTTACAAATTGGCGCACCAACGTAATATACTCTGAGTAATGCATACATTCTTGTATTTAGTTGAAACAATACTTTTATATTTTCTTGCTATTATTATCTTTAACATTTTTCTTCCTTTTTGGAGTAATAAATTTATTAAATTTCAGTAAAAATATCTATTTTCTATCTTACTTACTTTTTGTACTTAGTTTTTTATCTAATTTTTACTGATAGTTTTTTTTGATCACCAACCTTTTTTGTCTGCTGGTTATCATTAACCTTGACAAGTTCATGTGTTGTTGGGTAGTGTTAAAACTTAATTAAATATAAAATAGTAGTTTTATATTATTTTCTTAAAATTTAATTATCTTTATCTTTAAAGTTAATTTGGTTACTTGGTTTATATAAATTATTGTTTGTTTAAATAATCTTACAAAATGGCTACCATCAACCCTAAGCATTTGAAAACTGATGAGTTAACTTATGAGTTAATTATTAGAGATCTTGAGGTTCCTTCTACAGTCGATGAGAAAAGAAAAGTCCTTAGTGGAATTTTGTCTCAGGAAGCAGCAGACAGAAGCTTCTCTGAAACAGTTGTCTCTCTTGATTTTGATCAAGACCATAATCAGGCCTTGGCTACTCTTAATGATTTATCAAGTATCATCGATGAATTTTCAGGTAGTAAGTCCGATTATAGGTACAAATGTATTTGTTCTCGTTTAACTCATTTGTCTGGCCGTGTATCTCGTCTGAAAACCACTTCTTCGACGCAGGAAAAAATCAAAAGACAGTTACGGAGTAAACTATTGTCAATTGAGGGTGTGCTTGTGGAAAAACTTAATGTTCCTTCAGAATCTACTCCAGTTAGGGTAGAACCACATACTGCATCTTCAGCAGTGAAGTCTGTGCCCATTTATAAATGGGGAATTCAAAAGTTTTCCGGCAAACAGCCTTTGATTCCTTTTCTCGAACAAATTGAGACGCTTAAAATCTCCAGGAATTGTTCTGATGATGACCTGTTTCTTTCTGCAGGAGATCTGTTTGATGGCAATGCTTTCACTTGGTGGCATAATCATCTTCTTAAAAAGACATTTCAGTCATGGTCTGACTTAGTTGCCGCTTTAAAGGAAACTTATCTTCCGGCAGATTATGAGAGGAATTTGTGGGAACAAATTCGTTCTACAAGGCAATCTTTTCGAGAACCTGTATCTACATTTATCTCTAATTTTGAAGCTCTTTTCTTCCGTTTACCTTCTGTCGTTTCAGAGAAAGATAAAGTATCTGAAATTAGACGTGGTCTTTTGCCAGACTACATCAAAGCTTTGGCTTTGCACGATATAGACACTGTATCTGATCTTACCTCTTACTGTAAAAGAATTGAGTCTGCGTTATCTATACCCCACTTTAATAATAAGAAGTTTTCATATGAAACAAATTCGCTTGATGAAATTTGTTGGAATTGCAACAAACGAGGTCATGTGTATCCTCAGTGCAGGTACCAGAAAAATAAATTTTGTTATGGTTGCGGTTTTAAGAACGTTATTAAGGCACATTGCCCCAAATGTTCAAAAAACGAAGCGCGAGGTTGTTCGATAGCGGACAGGAATCAACCTCATTGCAGTCAAATGTCTGCATCAAACCTAAAAGGGAAGAACATACCAGGGAAAAATTTGAAGAAAACTTCAAACAAAGGACAAGCAGAGTAACATTTCAACTACCACCTATTATTACAACGCGAGCTGAAACTTCTGATTCTAATTGTGATTTTAATCCTTTACCTATAGACAAAACTCCCATAGATACAACGCACAAGGTTTCTTTAAATCCTGCGAATATTTCTTTTCCGTTGATTTCAACGTCTGATACTTTATGTAGAACTAATCCTCTTCTCGATATTCGTACACAGGATAATCGACCATATATTTCAATAAATATTGGCAGTGAAACAATATCTGCACTTGTAGACTCTGGTAGTAATGTCTCTATTATTGGCTCTCCAGCTTTATTTCTTCTTAAGAAGCTGAATTTGCATCTTCACTATGATGTTTCAGTACAGCTAACTACTGCTGATGGTAATGTCCAAAATACCTTAGGTTATGTGTTTTTACCTGTTACCTTATCTGATAGCACACAAAAGTTAAAAGTTTTAGTGGTTCCTTCTATCTCACATAAAATGATTTTAGGTATGGATTTTATGAAATTGTTTAGAATTTCTTTGGATTTCTCAAATTTTTCGTATAGTACAGCTAAACTGTCAACTTGTGTTGTTAATACTATAGTAAGTTCAGAGGATTTATCCACCTATCAGCTTTCACAGCTACATTCGGTAGTCAAACTGTTTAAGGAAATAGGCCCAACAGATTCTATTGGTAGAACCCACTTGTATACTCACCATATAGACACTGGTGATGCGAAACCAATCAGGCAAAGACAATATCCTCTTTCGCCTGCTATGCAGAAAATTCTCAACGAAGGAGTTGATGAGATGCTTAAGTTGAAAGTCATCGAACCATTAACAACCAGTACACCTTGGTTGTCTCCTTTGTGGTTGGTTCCGAAGAAAGATAGTTCCTATAGAGTTTGTTTTGATGGTCGAAAACTTAATTCGATAACAGTTCCTGATAGTTACCCCATGCCTTTAATAGATTCAATTATATCTAAAGTAAGAGATGCTAAATTTATTTCGTCGATCGATTTAAAACAAGCTTTTTATCAGATACCTTTGGATGATCAATCCAAATTAAAGACTGCATTTACAGTTCAAAATAGAGGTTTGTTCTGTTTTAATGTATTACCTTTTGGCTTAAATAATAGTGCACAAGCTATGTGCAGAGTTATGGATTCAGTTATAGGTCCTTTACTGGAGCCTTATGTTTTCTATTATCTTGATGATATTATTGTTGTTACTCCTGACTTTGATTGTCATATCAAAATTCTTAAAATGTTGTTTAAGAGACTTAAAGATGCAAATCTTACAGTCAATTTTGAAAAATGTCAGTTTTGTAGACCTTCTCTTAAATTTCTTGGTTTTGTTGTAGATCAACAAGGGTTAAGAACTGACCCAGCTAAAGTAGAAGCTATTTTGGAATATCCAGTTCCAAAAACTACTACTCAAATTCGTAGACTTATCGGATTGATAGGTTATTACCGTCGATTTTTGAATAATTTTGCATCCATTTGTACTCCCATTTCTGATTTACTCAAGGGTAAAAAGAAAGGACAGTCTATTGTTTGGACTCCAGAAGCTAACTTAGCTTTTAGTCAGATTAAACAGGCACTAACATCTGCTCCTGTTCTTGCTAGTCCAGACTTTGACAAGCATTTTTATCTTGCTTGTGATGCAAGTGACACTGGTGTTGGAGGTGTATTATTCCAAAAAGAAGATGGTTTAGAGCATCCTATAGCTTTCTTTAGTAAAACTCTTTCTAAAGCTCAACGTAAGTACACTACTACTGAGAAAGAACTGCTGGCTATTTTATTATCTATTGAAAAATTTAGGTGTTATATTGAAGGAAGTGAAAACTTCACTGTGATTACTGATCACTCATCCTTACAGTGGTTATATTCCATGAAAAACCCTTCTCCTAGAATTGCCAGATGGATAATGAAATTATCCTGTCACAAGTTCACTGTCATTCACCGTAGTGGTTCTTTAAATGTTGTGGCAGATTCTCTTTCTAGAATACCTGAACAAAATCCTGAAGTTTCTCTTTTAGATTTATCTAATCTTAAAACAGATTCTTGGTATGATAATATGGTACAAAAAGTACAAAATAATCCAGATCAATTTCCTGCTTTTAAAGTTCATGGTAATGTTCTTTACAAGCATATCTTTTCAAGGAATAAGTTTTCAGATCCTTCCCCAGAATGGAAAATTTTCGTTCCGTCTCCTCACAGAAAAGAGATTTTGAAACTCTTTCATGATGATCCTACTGCTGCTCACCTAGGAGTATATAAAACGCTCTCTAGAATCACGGAATTGTATTACTGGCCTAGAATGAGACTTTATGTCGCAAACTATATCAGTAAGTGCAAAATCTGTGCTGCTAGTAAACCAGGAAATGTACCTCCTGCTGGTTTAATGGGAAAGTACAGGGATATTAATTTTCCATTTCAGTTCTTATCTGCTGACTTATTAGGTCCTTATCCTAGATCTAAAAATGGAAATCGTTTTCTTTTAGTTGTTGTCGACTGGTTCACGAAATTTGTTTTTGTCCATCCAATGGCAAATGCTACCTCTACAGCTATTGTTAAATTTATTGAAAATCAAGTTTTTCTTATCTTTGGGGTACCACAAATTTTCGCAGTTGATAATGGGAAACAGTTCGTTTCCAATGATTTCAAAAATTTAATGAATAAATATAAGGTACAAAAAATTTGGTATAATGCGAGATATTTTCCTCAAATAAATCCTACTGAGAGAGTTAACAAAACTATCGTAACAGCTATTCGTTCTTTTATACATGATAATCATAAAGATTGGGACAAAGAAATCTTTAAGATTGCCCAGGCTATTCGCCTTGCCAAACACGAAGTTACACAATTTAGTCCTTCGTTTCTAACTTTTGCCAGAAATATCCCTTTGGACGGTTCCTTCTTTGGTGCAATAGAAGACAAAGCAAGCAATGTCATTAATATTAATAACAAGCTATTCGATCCAAGACCACTAGAAAATATGTCTTCTATTTTCAAAGAAGTGCAAAAGAGAATACGTCACTCTTATGCGACGAATTCTAGCAGGTATAACCTTCGTAGACGTGATGTCAAATATCACGTTGGTGATAAAGTCTGGAAGAAAAATTTTGTCCTATCAAAAGCTGTCGATGATTTCTCTGCAAAACTAGCACCAAAATTTGTCCCTTGTATTGTCAATAAAGTTTTGTCTAAATTAGTCTACAATTTAAAGGATATAGATGGAAATGATCTTGGAAATTTTCATGTCAGGGATATCAAATTAGATGTCACTGATTCTAGTGACGATGAAAATCAGTAATGCATATTAAAAATATATCTTTTGAGTAAAACTTGCAGTTATACTATTATATCTTACCTTTAAGTGTAATTTAAACTTACATATATCTTGTATTGCATATATTTTAAATTATCTTCTTATCTCTTTTGTTAAGCTTATACATATTTTTTATTACCTGCGTTAACAAATATCTTCGTTATTTATGGACTTTTCAATAAAATATTTCGTTATGAGAACCTTTGCTAGAAAATTTATCTACTACCTTTCACAAGTTTGATTGTTATTTACTTTTCTTTATCTTCGTTTAATAACACATTATCTATTACCTTTGCAAGTTAGCTACTTGTATTACCTTTATAGTGTTATTAAAACTATTGCGGTAATAACTTATGTCTAATTTTCATACCTAGTGCAAGTGTCTTGTTTTTCCGTTGAATGGGTTCAAATATGAGATTTGTTCGAGCAAGCACATAAAAATTGCCTAGGATGATTTATCTTCGCGGGACTTGAGGTCACTGCAGGAAAACTATTAACAAGGGCGTTAATATTTTCCATTTACCCATTAGGGGTGTTGCGTTAGGCATAATTCTTTATCTTTTGGAGTGAAAGTAATCTTATGCATATATCTTCTTTTAATAGAAACCTCTGGTGTAAGATTATGAAGCTTTGAAGTTTTTGATTGCATTTGAATTGTCTTTAACATTTTAAATACATACGTCTATATTTATGCAGTTCTAGTTCTATTTCTTTTGTGTAGATCCCTGGATAGTGTTTAGTGTTATAACAATTTTATATGATATTACCACAACTTGTCTTATCTTTGCTTTGTATTTTCCTTTATCATAAGTAAGCCAAATTTTATGCAGTATCTTTAATGTCTTTTGTGTAGAACTTTGACTTACTAGGTATTGTGAAGAATATACTTATCTTTATCTAACAATCAAAATTACTTGTGTTACTTAATTATCTTGATATTTACCTACCTTTAATTTTTGATACTATTTGGTACAAAAATTACTTTATCTTATACTAGCTTAATGTTAATTTGCTGTTTTATTGACTTGCCTTAGTCCATAAATATGCATATGCAATATGCCGAGAATTCATTCTCATTATCTTATCTTTAATAAACAATGTAATTGTTTCCAGACCATACTGTCTATTGAAGTTTAGTCATAATAAGTTTCTCTGATTTAGTTCACAATGATTGCCCTCATCAATGCATAACTATAATGAATTTTCTTTTTCTTGAGTGTTATATTTTAATGAAATTTTTTTTTGCATTTGCAAGGTAGATTTAACCTTATGCATACTACTATTTAGAAATCTGGTGTAGGGTTGTGTCTCTTTGAAATGACAATGGAAAGGTTTTGTTTTTTATACCCTCTTGTATAACTTTGCTCTATACAATTTTTCTGTATAGATTACTTTATTATTCCAACAGGTGCATAACGTTTGGATATAAATCAAAGTATATTTATGACTAATTTTTCTTCTTCAGTTCAACTGAGTATAATTTTGCGCAGTTTTCTTTTCATCTTGTGTAAATTTTATACTTAGTAGATGTCTAGATTGGTCTTACTAAATTTTTACTTATTTCTTTTATATTTTGACGTTTACCTTATCTTTCTTAACTGCTTATAATGTTCTACTCATACTATCTCATGCAATATATGCAACTAAAATCTAGATTAGTATTATGATAACTAATATTTGGACTTATATACCTACTGCATTACTGATGATTATGATATCTTATCTTTTATAACTTAATGATTATATGCATATCTAGTGATATTGCTAATATCATAATTACCTATGTTTAAAATTAGCTTCCCTTAAGAACTAACATTCTTGAAAGAATGTCTTTCTAACGATGTTTATCTACATGAATGATAGATACATCGTCCCCATATTAGTTGTTTTTGTATGATATATATGTAATTACATATATATGGGACCGAACTATGGTGGAGATGTACATTTATACCACTGGATCTTCCTTTAATGGTAAGGTTGTCTTTAGGGTATGGCGTCGGGGGGTTCATAGTACACAGGACTGTCGTCTCTGAGGAGCGCTTTCGAGGTTTAACCATGGATTATGGGCTACTGCGTTCATACCAACATGATTTCAATCGACCCAGTGTATAATCGATGTACAGTACCAAAGGTTGCGGATAACCCTTAACGTAGCTTTTCTCCCTCTTGGTCTACGACCAATTTTAGTGTGACGAATACTACAATTCGTTGGGATAAAATATTTCCCTGAGTATTAACTCTAAAGCCTTGTAAGGAATTGCTATAAGGTATAGCATAGGATTATTTACCTTACAATTTTAGTGTGACGAATACTATAATTCGTTGGGGATGAAATAATACCCAGAGTTCTCACTCTAAAGTCATTTAGTGTATATAGTATTACAATACTGTAATACATAGTTTATAATTATGTAGTTAAAATTTTAGTTTAACGGATACTATAATTCGTTGGGTGATAGTCATTTATTTTTTGACTTAGGTTAATATAAGTATATTAATTTTTATATCTTATAACAAGTTAACCATTTTCACTTTATTTTGTTTAAATAATAGTATCTAAACTTACAAGTTAATATACCTATATCTAGGTATCTAGATAACTTTATTATTTGGTAAAGATTACCTTTATTATTATTTTGATGATCATAACATATAATGAGTTTAGTGATGAGAAAAATTTCTCAAGGTACTTTCGAAATTTTTCTACCGGGTGGTGGAAGTGTGTAGCGTTATAACTGCTACATTGCCTGCTTTCTTTCTTATGTTAATATATTTCGTTAATTCTATTCTCCAATTTCCGTATCTTCTGTCATAATTCATATTCTTCTATATCCTCCATTGTATCTCTTATTTTTCTATATATTTTCTAGGATATAGATTGTATCAGAATTATGTCGTTACTTAATTGATTCATTATTCTCTTTTCATTTTTACTGGTATTTGGTATAAAAACCAGTTGGCGTCCAAATCTATCTTCTTTATATATATATTTTAGTATCTACCTTTCCTATTTTCTTAATAATCATCATTTTTATCTTTTACTCAAGTTTCTAAAGAGTGAATTTTATTTTCATCTCTATTTCCGTTACTTTGGAACGAGAGGTCCCATCTTTATTCTTTCGACATTTCTCCTTCCCATTCGATACAAAAGTCGATATAAAGACTTCTATTTTCTAAAAATGTGGATTTTCTTCATGACTTCTCTAAGAATAGAATAACCAATTGTTGTGTCGTCTCCAGATTTGGAGGTAAGTGTATAATATATTTTATCGATTTCCTAATTCCACCTGTTGTATAAAAATCTTTTTATAATTTTAACTTTAAAAGTTCTAAGCTCATTATTTATGATCATGGTATGACATGTAAGTAGGTACATATTTTGTGGATTTTTTACGTTTTTTATTTAATATAAAAAACTAGCGATAAGAAATATATAGTTTCTTTAATATAGTCTGTAAAAGTTTTACGAATATTTTTATAGTTTTAAATATGAATTTTAAATCCATAATATCTTTTGATTTTAATAATAATTAACTTTTGACAAACTATCATTTCTATATAGCAATGTTTCTAAATTATCTAGCTTTTCAATAAATATATCTTGTTTTTTTTTTATTAATATTAGAATATTTCAGTTTTAAAAAAGTAATTACCATTTGCATTAAAGTTATATCCTTACTTTTACTTATTTGCCTATGATAAGTGCATAAATAAGAATTGTTTCTCGACTTGCTTGGGTGAATAATGATAAAATTTTGTTAAATTTGATTGGTCACCTTATTCATCCCCCAAGCAAGGTCTCTCATTTTGGTTTCACCATTTTCTAAAGCAAGGTGTGTTTTTCTTCATTTTAGTCAACCTCCGGGATACATTTCTCAGGTGCGGGTCAAATTCTATTACCATCCAGAAGACCAACCGGCCTGAGAATGGAACCATTATTCCAATAGGAGAGTTGACTCCGAGACAAGGAAATCCAAAACTACCAACATGGCTTGCTAACAACCAGAGCAGAAAAGACCAGGAAAAAACTTAGGATTTGGTGACAAAAATTCTTCTTTCATATACCTAATGTAACACTGTAGCAAGAAGTCGAATAATTTTTATTTAAATTCAATACGATATTTAACATTTATTTTTCTGTTTTTTTTTATATCTTAATAAACATGTGTTAATTTAACTGTGTATTGTTTCTTCTTTTTACTTGTTTGTGTGTGTTGCTCCAGAGTAGGCCATATTCACGTCCTGAGTGAGCTAGCCAGGGAGTGTTTCGTATAACGTCTAATGTAGCAATTTTGTAATTGATACATTAGGGGTTATGACGTTAAAAATTGGTCCCAACGGGAAACGATTTGTCACTCCAACGTTGTTAGTGATGTTAGTCAGGTTGTAGCAGCAAACTAAGGTTTGCGGTTACAGGTTGACAACAGCAGCTCAACGTTGGGATGTTACAAATTGAGCCTCGAAGGGTTACAAATTGGCACCCAATGAATATTTGTTGGCACGTCATAGATTGACGTCCAATGAATGTTCGTTGTAACGTTACACAGTAGAAGACACGAAAAGATTAAAGTGGAAAACCGACGCTAGTTCTGCATTGTCCTCGAAAGGGCTGCCAAACACCACGGTCCGTTCTTCACGGTGAAAAGGATCTCAATAACAGGATCAATTCGAAGCTATCCCTATGAGATATTATGGAAATAGTGCTTGTCTTCAATACAATATCTGTAACACAATCAACATCACAATATATGAATCGAGAATGTTGCTGAAAGACTTTTACAAAAACGTGATTATATCAGAAAAGTGTGCTATTACATTTCATAGGAACACGAAATTCTTGACGAAGCAGATGATGCTCAACCTTGCCATCGTTGTGGAAGTGCCATGCAGCAGAAGACACAAAGAAATTAAAGTGGAGAACCGATGCTAGTTATGTATTGTCCTCTCAAGGGCTGCCAAGTACCACGGTCCGTTCGTCATGGTAAAAACGATCTCAATAATAGGATCAGTTCGAAGCTGTCTCTATGCGATATTTGGAAATCTAGTTATAGAATTTACATCGTCACTCGATACTAAACTTTTGTGTAAAGTGTTACTTGTACAGTGTGTATTCATCTCACTCCAATAGATTAGTTTTTATAAATTATTTTACAGAAACAGTTTTCATTTTTTGTAACAGTTTTTATTGTAAAAAAATACTAACGTACTTTTATTCCTGTTTGTTTACAGAAAGAAAGAAATAATATACTTAACATCTTTTTTTAATTTCTACTAATGTTTTCTGGTGAAAATCAGGAATACGAAATTTTGGAATTTCAATAAATTTGAATCCAGAGATCACAAAGGCATTCCTGTTCTTTCTGACGGAGGTAATAATGTACCATCCAGATAGGTACCTCTTTATTTTATTTTGTTGACAATCCTTAGCATTAGCATCAAAGAAGAAGTGAACAATGATATAAATGATGGTGTAAATGATTTTGATTACTTAATTTTTGTTTGGTTTTGTTTTAATTTGTGTAAAAATTAGAATACTTTTTGAGACAATATGTGAAGATTACTGTTTAAGATGCTAGTTTGTGAAGAAGAATTTAATTAAATGAACTTAAATTATTGTCTACATTATACTTTAAACCTTTTTTGTTTCTTTCTTCTGTTCATTTATTATTTTTAATTTTACTTTAATTTTTGTGACAAAAGAAATATTCAAAGAACTACGCCCATACCTATTCTGATTCTGAGCAACGCGTGTTGTGTGCCTGAATATCTCCAACGTTTTTTGTGCTGAAGAATTAATTTTTTTCGATAGTAGAATGTATATCTGATCGTCATGACACGACCTATTTGGTGTTTTCCCTTAGTCTTTAATACTTTAACTAGAATAAAACTGATATGTAGCTTATTTTCCGCGCATTACTCTGCTTTGCACAATCAATTAATTTACTAGAAATATGCTTTATTGTCACTGAAAATTATTGAACAATTTTATGGACATAACTAAAAAAAAATCAGTCACAAAGTACAAAAAGTATAAAACAAAAACAAATATAATAAAAAAACAGAACAATACAATTTCAAATTAAAAAAATTATTGTATAACTTACATAACTTGTACAGACAACAACAAATGAAATAAATTGTAGCCACTGCTTGAGACACCCAAATGTAATTATAAAACAATATTAATTTTGTTTCTTCGCTAAATATTAAGAAACTTGTTAACTGAAAAATATGGTCTTTCAGACAGATAGATTTTTGTCATCTTACGAAACTTAATGAAAGTTTTTACGGATTAAATTTCTCTTAGAAGGTGATTATAAAGTTTTTTTGCGCTATATAGAATAGAATTCTTTACCAGCTGATTGGACGGGATCGGTAAATAAACGTTACAATCCGAATTTATAATGGAGTGGCCATAATCAGCTCTATCGCAAAAAATGTTTAGATGCTTGCGAATCAAACAAACCATTTCCAAAATAAATAAAGAGGGAAGCGTCAAAATTCCGTGATTTTTGAAGTAGGTCTTGCAATGAGTTGTTTGTTTTTTAGACCAAATAGATAACGAATTGCTCTTTTTTGCAACTTAAAAATATTATCAAATTGGGCCGCTGTACTATAACCCCAAAATGGAAGCCCATATCGAAGATGTGACTCGAACAATGAGAAATATGCCATTTTGACAGAAGAAAAATTTATTTCCTTCGAAACAGATTTTATTGCAAAGAAAGCTGAGGCTAGTTTCTTCCTTAAAGAGTCAGTATGCAAGGACTATTTTAAGATCACTGTCGGTAAGAATACCTAGAAATTTCACGGAATTAACGATACTGATTTGGTTCTCATTCAAAAGCAAGGGTTGAATCACTCTTTTTATAAGAGAATGCTACTGTCTTATCCACGTTAAAGCTAATTAAGTTCGAGTCTGACCAAGCCTTGATTATAAGCAAATCAGCGGTTACAATTGAATGATGCGTTGAAATATTAGAGTTGCTCCAAGTAATACTGTATGATCAGCAAATAGAAAAATTTTCATTTTAATTTTCAAGTAAGTGATGTTATTAATGAAAAGTAAAAAAAGGATTTCCGAAGGACTAACTCAAAAGGATTTCTTCTTTTAAGCTTTCTTACTATGTAAGTCTTGTCCAGGAGATGGATTTCCTCGACTTTGAGGATATCCTGTTAAACATAATGAAGTAGCCGCTGTTCGTGACCACTAGCAATTTTATAAGTGAATGTGTTAAGAGGGTCCATTTGAAGGCCTCGATGGATATCACTATTTCGACAATAACTCCGGGTGCATCAACTATATACCTCCGTATCTTGTTTTGGAATCGCTTTATATATAACTTCAGTGTTGCTGTTACTTACACATCCCTAAAGTTGCATGCCAAAGGTCCAGATAGGCTTTAGTATTTGCTTATATAGAAACAGCTTAGTATACAAGGTTAACTTTGAACTTTGGCCTAGCAACCAGAACATAGTTTTGTACTTAATTTCAGGCTCTGCCTATTTCTTTCTTATGTAAGGTTTCCAGCAGACTATCACATCAAAGTTCATTTTGCCGTGTTACCATATGGAATCTTAAAATCGTTTATTGTTGTTACTTTCTTGTCGCTTTGTGACTTTCGAAAGCGAATAGTAAGTTTCTTTAAGTAAGCACCAATTAGTTTTTCTCGTGTGGCTCTACTAATAAAAACCTGTTGTTCTAGGAATAGAAATGTATAGTGCGTATTCGTTACTTCTTACAATTCGTTTAACTTCTTTATCTTCTTCTGTTTGTAAAGGAATTGCAAGATCAATACTTGCTTTAATTTTAATTTTAAAACTTTGTGCCAGTCAGTCTTTTTGTTACCTCGTCTTGGATAATTGTGTTTCTAAATTATAGTGTCCCTTAATGTAAGAAGTATAGGTGAGTGATCGGAATTCATACCCTATACCTCTTTTACATGTATGTAATTTGTCGAAATATTCTTCAATGCGAAGAAATCAGGAATTTTTCCCGTACCAGTGGGCCAGTAAACGTTAATAACGTCTCATATTTTAGCATATTGATTTCTGACATTCCTGTTTTGAGTCATTTCTGTTTCTATGATCTGTACGGTTTTAAAGTACATCAGTAGGGTGCTCACCTGGCTGTAGACCTGACATAAATACCTGGGAATTACACTGTCTAGCTATGGGAAACTAGACAAAGAATTGAGAGATCAAGTACAAAAAGCAAATAGACTGGCAGGATGCATTAATAGCAATATATTGCTAAACAGACTCAGTAACACTGAGATTAAGTCAAGAATTTATAAAGCCAATATAAAATAAATAATGACATATGTCTCAGAAACAAGACCCAACATAGCCAAAACGCAAAGGCTACTGGAAACGGCAGAGATGAGAATACTGAGAAGAATTACAGGAACTACGCTGAGAGATCGAAAAAGAAGTGAAGATATTCGTAAAAGATACAACGTACAGTGTATAAATGAATGGACACAAAATAGAAAAAAGAATGGAATAAACACATGAGCAGAATGGAGGAGACCTGAAGACCTGGAGATCTTCTGTCAGAAGATTTCTGACAGAAGTTTTTTTATCTTTAGCTGTAGTCAATCTAGATTCCAAATGAGTGTAATTTACATACAATAAATCTGTATCCTTGTCTGTTATGAAAGTATAGATATATATGCTACTTCTTTATCGAATGAGTTGATGGGTAATATAATGAAACTTCGCGCTAGTCTACAGTATCGCCTACTATACCACCACTTGTTTTCTTTTAAAAGAAACGATTTCCCAAGTGGAAATCGAAACGTCAAAATTAACGTATTTTTAACTAAAACTGTACTTAATTTCCATTATAAAATAAGCCTCTAATAATATTAGAACTATATTTACTATGATATACAATGTAATATATGAGATATTTGTATATATAAAAAAGAAACTTTATGTATATCCTATATGTAAACTTTTTTAAATAATTAGCTACATAGTTAAATAGCAATCAAAATAACTTTGTAAGATAATGAAACGTGTGCATAGTTGTTGAAGTTGCTAGTGCAAAGTCGCGTCGTTTGTTATAAACGGTTTATGCATAATACTTAAGAATAAATTAAAAAAGTTTCGTACAACAACAAACAAGTTATCAACGTTCATTTATCATCCATACACCTCACAGCGTGGCACGAAGTACGAGCAGCCAGGCAGAGCAGCGTCGGAATTGCTCCCGACTCGACGGTGGAAAAGACAATTGCCAAAGAGAAAGAATATGGGTGTGCTGGACGAATAATCAATATCAAATTACAACTATATTTACTTATTTCTATATATAGAAGAGCACTTAACGGCTATTAAGAAAATTGTTGTGTCGATGGATTTCATTCTATTGTTTTCGACTTTTTTTGTACTATATTCATAGTTAATAAATATAAAAAAAATTGTAAAATAAAATTATAAAGTATTTGTAAACCCCATGCTTGTGATTAGTCTTAATTGTAACTTTATGATAAATATTAGATGGTTTTGTCTTTTTCTTAATAGAATTAATCAAAATTCTCAGCTAAAAAAACTAATTAATTATGTACCAATTTTCACCTTTTACACTTTTTTTTTTATTTACAAAATTGCTTCAACCACTAGGGGTTATTAGCATGGTACAATAAATTACATAAATGTTAATATGTTACTCTATATTTTGTGAAATAGTCCTGTATTTTGTAAAAAGTTTATAGTTTTATCATTATTGAAGCCGTTTAAGCACTCTTTGGATGAAGTGGGTAATCCAGCTTGAAGTCGTTCTATGGTGTACAAAGGGCAGTCCAATAGTACATGATCCACTGAAATTACACAATCACAACTGTAGCACATGGGAATTTGTTCATTACTTAGAAGGTAATCGTAAGTTAACTTCGTATGGCCTATACGTAATCTAGAGATGCACACTTGGTCTCGTCGCTTGAATGGGAATTTGTATATAGCTACCTCTTGCTTAATGTTTTTCATGGATGTCTCCGAATTGTTCCAGTGTAGTTGCCATTCCTCGGTTATTTTGTTTCTAATATATTGCTTCAGGTCGCTATGAACGCATTTAGTGAATAATGTTGATTGTGGATTTTCTGCTGCTTCCCTGGCCAACTGATCGGCTTTTTCGTTTCCAGTTATACCACAGTGTGACGGAACCCAAAGGAATTTAACAAATCGGTCGTTTTCTTGACATCTCATTAGTTCTGACTTTATAAGCAATAGAATGGGATGGTTTGTGTATAACTGTTTCATAGAGCTGAGAGCACTTAAAGAGTCAGTTATTATCAAAGGGTTTTTTATGTTTTTATTATTCACAAATGTTATTGCTTGCAAAATAGCAAGAAGTTCTGCGGAAAATATGGTTGATCGTGGGAAAAGTGAGAAGGAGTTTTTTATTTCTGAATCATATTGGTTATGTATATAAATAGCTGTCCCTCCACTAGCCTGTTTGCATTAAGTCTATTTTTAATATATGGTGTGTAGTTTTTTAGTTTGTAAAATTTCTGCTGTTTAAAATGTGTCTCTTGTAGACATATTATGGACGGTATGGATTTGGACATTAGTAATTTAAATTCTTCTAGACGGGTGTAAAACCCGTTCAGATTCCACTGAATTATGGAGTTGAATTTTTAATTAATAGCTGTATCGCTGCAATCTGTAGAGGAAGAGTAATCCAGTAGTTTACAAAGTTTCTTCCTTAGTCTTGTACATCGTGTTTTCAAGTATCTTTGTGATAGTACTGGATGAAGTTTTTTTAGGAGATCTATTAACCCTTCGATATCTTCCGTGTATGTTTTAGCTATACTAAGCGGATCTGCAGCTCCATGGGTGTTTTCAAATAAATCTATTATCTCTTCTAGACTTAAACAGCTACTGTTTGACTTATTTTGAAAAAAATCAACTGTACAGTTAGTAATATCTTCAGCTATGTTGTGGTGGGTTTGGACATCCGTTTTTGTTCTTTTGTGTTTTGTATTGGGTTCTTTAAAAGAATTTACACCCTCCGGTTCAGGAGAATTTGTTATATCAGAAGCATTTCTTTTAGGTGTTTGAGCTTGTGTTTGAGTTTCATTTATAGTTCTATTTATTTTACCAGGTTCAGAAGCATTTGTTTTGGGTATTTGTACTTTTGTTTGAGTTTCTATTAGAGTTTCATTTATTTTACCCGATACTGCCTCCATTGGTTGGGAGTTATCGAAAAAGGTGGAGTTTATTGGTGTGTGTGAAGTGATGGTTTCAGTAGGTTGTGGATTACTGATTTGTTTGGTAAGTACAGGATAATGTACTGTAGATTGAGTTGTATTTTCTTGTGAACTAACAGTCTGGTCACATTGTGATTGAGAAATGTGTGTTATATTGTCATCAGTGGATTGATTATTATGATTTGGGCATCGAGATGCTAAATGATTAGTTTGTTTACAAATAAAGCACGTTTGTTTTTTTAGTGAGAGAAATATTCGATAGTTCGATTGATCATCGTTAATTAGTATTGAATCGGGGATATTTTTCAAGATTTGTAGGGGCTATATAAGTAAAACGTCGAAAACTAATGATATGCCTAAAACTAGGATTTGATGTTCCGATCCGTAAAAAATCTATTGGTGTTATTTGATGGATTCCTATCTTTTTGAGTTCACTTTCTATTATGTTATGTGGTACAGAAGGAGATACATTAGAAATAATTAATTTTTCATTTGGAGTAATTAGTTTTCTAGCCTGAATACGATATTGGTTTACTGTTATTATCCCATTATCCGTTTCCAAAAATTTTTGAACAATATTTTCCGAAGTGAAGTAGATGCATATATGATCATTAACAATTCTGGATATTGCAAGTATATTTTTGGGGTCAACTAAGTTGGCTACAGCATTCAGGTAATCCTCGATTTTTGAATTTGGAACTGTATTTACTACAATTGCTTGTTGGAAGGAAATATGTTGGTGGGTTCATTTAAAACTGTTGAATATAACTTTGGTGCAGTAGTATCATTTTTGGGGATTTCTTGTTATGAAAAAACATTTGATGATGAAGCTTGTTTCATGTTGATCTACGGAACCTGAGTACGGTCCTGGCACCAATACGAAATCATTGATAATAACTCGATGTAATTAGATAAATTAAATTACTTACAGTTAATGTCAACAGTATCAACAATAAATATTTATTTGTTAATAATTTACACTTTATTACACTTTTAGCTTTCAATGTTTTTAAACAAAACCACAAAAACTAGGTACGATTAAGGTAATTAGGTGTTGCTTCGTTGAACGCTCGAAGTCGACTCCCTTTTACTCTTTGTAAATATATAGTTTGTTTAATTTCCGTCCATAGAAGACTAAATTCATACACTAATGATTTCACAGGTATTTGATATTAGGTAAGATTTGTCAAAGAATAGGTATAATATTATAAAATGTAATTGTTTCTTAAAAACGAATTGCCACGTTTACTACTTTTTAATATATTTTGGACAGATATGGCAAACTAAAGTAGATGTAAGGTGTAGGTGGAAAGTAACATTATGATTGTATATTAATATATATTTCGCTATCATTTTTATTTGTTGGGAAAAAATCACCTGCTTCACTACATGGAGAAGTAATTTATTTGTTGCCTTTTTCGGCATCAAACTTATCTGTTTTCAGAAAGCGTTCTATACTTCTTCCTTTTAGTTTTTAATTTATTTAGAATTTTCTGTTTAATTTGTCGATATACTCTAGCTTGGATTCTAGAACTATTTTCTTGTGTCAGTACCTACCTGTCACATACCTATAACAGAATAGGTGTGGCCATCGTCTTATAAAGTTTTATTATTGTATCGTTTCTTATCGTGTTCTTCAATCTAGTATGAACTTTTCCGCATGTATACTGAAAATTGTTTCTCAATATTTTAACTTTTTAGACCACAACATCTTTTGTAAATCAGCTTGTAGTTATTTACAAGTCAGATAGAAACATACATCTGTTGTTGTTTTCTATTGCATTTAAACAAATAATAATAAAATTACATTTTTTGACTAACACTTGCAAACAACAGCGACCACGGAATAACTACAAACTGGTTTAAAAAGAAGCAACAACATACAAAAAAAGTGTTGTATTTAGTCTAACAGAGAGACTAATTAAATGATCCAGACCACAATATTATTCGGAAAATCTGAGAAAGATTAAAATTATTTTAGAACAAAATTATTACCCACTGGAATTTGTCATTGATATCGCAGTAGTAAAAGTACTTCTAAATAACAATCTTTTTACAAAAAGGTGTTTTATAAACATAGTTTCAAGTACTCATTATGAAATATTATATATTTTACGTTTTGAGACAGTGTTGTTTAATTATAAATGGAGAGTCTTATTTTTTGGGTCATTACCATAAAATGCGTAAAATAAATATTATAAATATTTTTTAGAAATGGGTTCACAGAAGTTTTTAAAAATTTCTGAACTTACTGCTATGTATAAGATAAAAACTTTTGGCTTAAACTTGAAAATAAAGACACTAACGATGTGAATATTGCAATTATACCACCCAATAATGTCATATGTATGTTTCGTGGACCGTAAGAAGGCATTTGACCGAGTCAAATTAAAGGACGTTATTCACTTATTGTACGTAAGAAAGAAACCTCTAGAAATAATAATCAAAACGATCGAAAGTATTTACCAAAACAACACAATAAAAATAAAAGTAGAAGAAAACCTAACTGAAGCTATTGATGCTCACAATTTAATAAGACAGGGAGGTTCCCTGAGCCCTTTATTGTTCAAACTGATTATGGATGAAGTAATAAAAAAAGTAAAAACTAAAAAGGATACCAAATGGAAGATGATGAATGGAAGACGATGCAATACTTTTCTCACAAAGTGAAAATGGTTTACAACGTATGCTGCACCAATTTAATATAACTACCAGAAAACTAAACATGTTAATTTTCCCAAAAACATTTGCAAGAAAACATTTGAAAAAAAAATCATTTGCAGATGTTAACGCCAAAGAGTGATAAGGTGCAGATTATAAATGTGTTGAACCCTATTCATTCAGAACAAGAAAGGAGAGGGGGTAATCTTAATATAAGCAAAAAAAATTGTTTAATATTATCACATGGTTTAGTCACCCAAAGCGTTAATTGTAAACCTTTTTTTTCGTCTTTAGAGGGGGGTCGGGAATCTTCAAAAGCCATCTTAGACCAGGACGCTGCCTGACTGACCTTAGTGCAGGTAGCGTGTAGGTAGACCTATCTCATTTCCTCATCGCTCCTAGTACGGTATCACTCCCAGACGGGCATTTCCTCCTTCCCTACAGTCTGACTCATGTAGTCTAAGGCATTAATTGTAAACCTGGAAATCAACAATAGGTACAAATTGGGTGATAAAATATTAAAAATAATAAAAAACGGATGAGGACAAAGCAAACAAAAACACTGAAGAATATAATAAAATCAATAAAGAAATCAGAAGAAAAATCCGGGATCTAAAACAAAATTGGTACAGCAGCAAATTTATTGAAATAGAAGGACTGCAGAAAACGAATAACGCGTTTAATATGTACAAAAAGACGCAATAAATAACTGGACATTTAGGTTTTTTTAAGTAGTTAACTTGATAAACAAGGAAATAGTATAGTCAATAAAAAAGACAAACTGCTAGGTAGAGATAATATATTGTAGGGATGTGTAGTTCAAATGAACGATTCTTTCAACTGAACTAATTGAACTAGTTCATTAATTTTCATAGAACTAGTTCACTGCGAACGAGTCTCAACTTCTAAAGAAGAAAATAATGAATGAATGAATAAGAACATATATTTATTATTTTGTGAATGGATGGACTAACTAGTTTAAAAAAAATACTGATTAGCCTCAGATAACTTCTTCTTTTTATTCACTGCCTCCCTAAACAACATGCTTGTATCAACACCATACCAATCTCGCAAGTTCTTCAACCATGAGGTTCTTCTTCGTCCTGGACTTCGTTTGCCCGCTATTTTTGATAACAGACATCGGATAACAGATTCATAATTCTTATGAATGTGACAATAACATAAAGGCTTATCTTAATATCATAATGGTTCGGATCTTATGCCCATGGATGGCTTGGATCTTGCCATGCTGTGTTTTTTCTTGTATTGTAATTTTGAAATAAAAGTTTAAGTTGTGGTTATAATGAAAAGTGAGAATGAAAGTGTGTAATTTAATGTTCCTAAAAAAGTCACTGATGTTTTTTGTAAAGTTCTTTTAGAAATAACCCAATTATAAATACCTATGTGTTTAATTATACGTAAATATAAAAATAAATCATACGTGAACCATATTTATATTTAAAACGGTTAATAAAAAACAAATCTTAATAATTTTTTGCAAATAAAAACTAACTAACCGTATAATAATTTAAATCATTTAAACCTAAACATGCGATCTAAAGAAATAGTTCCGAACTACTTGTACGGTAGTGAACTAGTGAAAGACTGACTGAAAACCGAAGAACACGGGTGGCCGGCGCCGAGCTTGTGTGATGATTGAGACGAGACATCTGGCAACCAGTTGTGTTAGGGGTCCATTTCGATTTCGGTCCTACAAATAATTCTTACGCGAACTAATTCACTGAACTAGTTCATTTTTTTTTAAATAGTTCTCTTGAACTAGTTCGTCTAAAAGAACTAATGAGCACACCTCTAATATATTGAGGAACTGTTTGATGACGAAAGAACAGAAATATAAATCGAAAATAAATCCACTGGTCCAAACACAACCTTCGATAAAATACAAAAAGCTATATGTCCATCGAAGAATAGGAAAGCAACTAGTCAAGATAAAATTCTTGCGAAATATACAAACTACTTGACGATAAAGGCAAACATTTTCTTTTAAATCTATTCTATAAAATATACGAAACAGTACATATTATACCAGACTAGTTACTGTCATCATTTCTGATAATACAGAAAAAAAAAATAAACGCTAACCAATGTAGCGAATATAGCTAATGGGCCGTGTATTGAGGAAACACAGTTTGGTTTCAGAAAAAATCTTGAAACCAGAGATTCATTATTCTGTTTGCAGGTGCTGGTACACAGAACAACCAGTTTATACGTGTTTTATCGACTTCGAAAAAGCCTTTGACCAGGTCACCCACGACAAACTGATCGCAACATAAATAAAAAACTTAGGCCTATAAGATGTGGATTTGTCGACGAATATTGTAAATAAGTTGGGTTGATCAAATAGCAAATAAAATATATTTACCTCGACAAAAAAAGACCACAGAAATAACAAAAACAATAAAAATTCCAAAGTTACAATATTTTGGTCATGTAAATGAGACATCCAGAGAGGGGTAACCTTCTATACCTCACAATATAGGGCAAGGTTGCCAGAAGATCAGGCAAAAGAAGAACATCCTGGCTTCGAAATCTCCGGGAGTGATATTACGAGACATCCGCTAATTTGTTTGAGGTAACCTCCACTGAGAAATGGCACCATAAGAAGAAGTTTGCTTTAATTTGCCTGTTATTTAAAATTCGATCAGCAAAATTATATGAAACGAAGGAAAATGAGAAGTTATCTATAGAAATAAAAGCAGTGTAATGAAAGAGGCACATTTTAAATTATTCAGTGAATTAGTTAATATTTCAGTTTCTTATTTTTTATTCTTCGCTGCATAAGACAAGGTAACGAAGTAAGTAAGGATTATTGTCAATAAATCTTCGTTCTTTGTTTCACCTGGCTAGTCCAGCACTGAATGAAAAATGGTATGACAAAACTGGAGTTAGATTTAAAGCGAAAATGTGTTTTTCCGGTCCACCGGTCTGTGCCATACACAAAATAATGAATCAGAATGAAAGCTTCGGCGTTTGAAATATGATGGAAAAACTTTTGAAAAACTTGTTATTTCCACGCTGTTTTAAAGAATCTCACTTTATTAACTCTTTTGAAATTCGGAATTTTCAATTTTCGTTTTATCGCTCTACGGCACGCAGTTTATATCCAAGGAAGGAAGTCGAATGAGATGTTTTAATGCCTTTTATTGAAAATCATTTAGTAAAATCAACTTTCAAAAGACCACTTTAGATTCCGCCGTTGGCAGCACCAACTTCGATGATGGCTGGGTTATTTAATTCGAAAACCCTTACAGAAAGAGGAATTTTCTTTTGTCTTATAGTATTTTTAT
This sequence comes from Diabrotica balteata, assembly GCA_918026665.1. Classification (NCBI taxonomy): domain Eukaryota; kingdom Metazoa; phylum Arthropoda; class Insecta; order Coleoptera; family Chrysomelidae; genus Diabrotica; species Diabrotica balteata. The sequence goes on along the minus strand of OU898278.1, from coordinate 57,386,072 downwards.
AACTTTAAAAACGCTAAATAAAGCGCTAATTTAAAAAGTTTTTAATCCTTTCTATCCTTTTTTTACTTTATATTTATGTGTAAAAAGTATTTAATTATTATATTATCATAATGTGACATTTAATGGATATATACAAAAAAAATATTAAAAATATAGTAGTACTTTGTGGTGAAGAAAAATAGAAAGGTAATCCAGCAAATACAATTTTAGAAATGACACTTCAAAGAATACTAACGTGAAAAGCGTTGACAATTTAGTTCAGCTCATCTATACAAAAAGAAGGAAAGAGCTACAAAAATTAGATGCTTTTAAAAAACAGTATTTGTTTTACTAATTATTAACAGTGACACAATATGTGTATTATATGAACTAAAAAAATCATATAAAAATCGATTTATAATATTAAGGATCAGTGCTATTTGGACACGTTATTCTCTTTATAACATAAAATACTTTACTGCCAAATAAATTAAAAGATTAAATTTAAACAATTCAACTTGATCATGTATCCACGAAAAATACTCATAGGAATGACCAGAAACATAAATGTTGGAAATGAAATTGGGAAAAGATTTCCAAAACTGGCCAAAAAATCGTACCGTTGGTTATGGTAATCGAGATTTTTAACATATAGTTCTCAACTGGTTTAACAAAATACTACATTAGAAAATTGTTCGAGTAATGCCGATAAAACGCAATTATTTATTTAGAAACCAATAACAACACAGGTCAGAAATGTATACGGAAAATATCCAATAAAATATTTCAAAAATAGATAAAGCAACATTAAAGGTACAAAGAGAATAATAATCATGAATATTAACGACAATTTCAATAGACTAGTTTTAACTGATAAGACGTCATAGCAACGCCACATTTCCTACTGACAAAACTTCCTTATGTCCGTGTCCGTAATTTCTCAGTGACAAATTATGACCGATTCGTCACGAAGGTTTCTGGTAATTCTATTGTCCGTTTGACAAACATCTTTAAGGCTTAATCAATTTTGGACAAATAAAATGAATCCAAACGAAAAATCAAGATCAAGACTGGCATCCAAGTCACGTTAAGAAATCCAAAAATTTGTTTCGGAAAATATTCCATTGAACAAGCAGAGGTCCAGAAGCTCTATTTGGACCCGATTTTCGGAATTCCTACGGGTAATAAATTTACGCTTGAAAGATGTACTACTTTAACGGAATTAGCAAAAATCTTCGACGATTATGCCTTTAACATGAAAAAAGGCATAGCAAAGACTATAAAGAGTCATCTGGTCATCTGTAAGGTTAATGTGGAATACTACAGAAAAAATGGTACAAAAAAAATTTACGGAATACGGCACAAAAATCGATATATAAATCTTTAATCGATATATATATATATATATATATATATATATATATATATATATATATATAACAATTTATTGTTTTGGAGTATCAGGTATGCGGTCTGTTATTAAAAAAAACTCTTTTTTCTTTTATGACTCTCTATTTCGCTGATTTTTGTCAGCTTCTTCAGGAGATAACTAAAATATGGTTAAAATTTTATATACATAACAGGTGATAATAAACAATGAATTTACTTACAGATTAAGAGTTAAAATATTTAAAAATCTTGAACATAATATATTCAAAACAGTACTGACAGTATTAGTCAAAAGCATCTAGTCACTAGTAATTAAATATAACAAAAAATATAATAAATAGGAAACAAAAACAACCAAGAAACAATAATTGTTTCTTATTATATATAATTGCTTAAATTATAAGAACAACATAAAACAAATAATGAACAACCCAATCAAAAATAACATTAATTAAGTTAAATAAGCAAACAACTATAACATTAGTTAAGTGAGAGAATAGACAAAATATGTAACGCCTAATGACGAATATTATTTAGTCGTGTCGAAACACCTGTATATCTACTAAACAGAAATCAACTTTGTTGTAGTTGTACAGTAATTTTAAATGTGAAATAGGTCCAACAGAGTAATGTAACGTTAAGTCCTAAGTTATCTAAGTGTAAATTTAGTTGCAAGTTGACTGTAAATTATTCTGTAACACATGCTGTGAACATTTGCTATTTCCCGTACAAATTTTGAAATTTTTTTGTAGTAATCCATTTCAAGAGACAATATAACAACTGCCATAATTTCTAATTAAATAAAGGGCAACAAATTTACGTGGGTACTTAGAGAACTCGCTTGCGTTTTGTTCCGGACTAATCTAGATTTAAACAACTTCATACAAGACCGGAAAGCAAGTTGTTAAGATGATATCCGCGTTCCAAGACTTACAATTGTAAACTAGCTATAGCAATTAAATCTTCTTATGTTTTATCTTGCTAAATGCGAATTATTCGTGGGTTATTACATGTGTTTTGCATGTTAATGTGTAGTAACTACATATTACTACCAGAAAGTAATATATTATGATGATGTACAATTTTATTATATTTTATCGAATATCTACATATAATTCCAAATATAAATAAAAAGTATGATTACAGGAAATAGAAAAGATAGAAAAAGATTATACAGATACAAAAGAATGGCCAAAATTAGATCTAAAAATCAAATTGTTTTAATTATACCTGAAATATGCTCAAAAAAGTGATTTAATAATAAAATTATTTTTCTATAAATCAAATCAGAATGTTAGACCCTTGCTATACAAAAAAATTCGATAAAATTTATTTACGAAATATATACATAGATAAAATGTAATCATTCTCGTAAATTTAAAATTATGAAGAAAGAATAATGGAACTTAGATATATATATATATATATATATATATATATATATATATATATATATATATATATATATATTTATATAAATATATATATATATAAATATAATATATATATATATATATATATTTATATTTATATATATATATATATATATATATATATATATATATATATATTTCATTGTAACTGTGTTTTTTACTTAAAGTTTGCACCACACTGTTAGATATTCTAGCATTTATAAAATACTGAAATGAAAACCTAACTATACTAAAACAATTTTTAATTGGAAGTGATTACTTGGCCAATTGTCAATTTCGTATATATTTAACATAATGTTTAACCTCAAATTGGGAGGTCCAAAACTCCCAGATGAAGGCAATAGGTCAGTCACGCGTGAAGCGAATAGTTGTTTAACAAAATAAAGTAAAATTTTATTGTTTTTATAGAGTACCTAAAGCAGTACTTAAAAAAACAGAAATCTTTGCAAAATTCTTATTTTTTTATTAGACTAAACAATCCGAAATATTAACATACGATCTCGTCGTTGCACTTCATTCTCTATTTATAGAATTGCTGTCTGCTATGAACGTAATATTTGTTTTGTTTTAACTTGAATTGAATTGATTCAACTATTCATTTAAATACATAAGTAATTACATAAAAATTAAATTTAGGACCGATATAATTATTAAATTACCATATGTCTTTTGACAGGTATCTTATAGTTGTTTAACAAATTAAAGTAACATTTTATTCTTATTAGAGAGTACCTAATACAGAACTTCAAAAAACAGAAAACTTTGGAAAATACTTATTTTTTCATTAGACTAAACAATCTGAAATTTTAACATACGATCTCGTCATTACACCTCATTCTTTATTTATAGAATTGCTGTGTGCTGCAAACTTTATATTTGTTTTTTTTTAACTTAATTTGAAAGTTTCCTTATGTTTATTTGTTTATATAAATATGAAAACATATTGTTCATATAAATTAAAATGAATTAAGCTAAACTATTATCATGTGAATACGTATATACAGTAGTGCATTTGTTTACTTCAGTAAATTCTCGAAATATGAAATAAAGATGGCACTAACTACTAAAGAGTTAATAGCTTTATTAGAAGAGGACTCAGATTGTGAAAATGCTGAGTCACTTAAAGTGGTTTATTTGCCGCTAAGATTAGACTAGAAAGTTTCTTATGTAAAAGACATTGATAATATTTGTAAAGAATTAATAAAATCGGATATTGCAGGTACATATGAAATACAAGTGATTGGGAATTCTGATTATAATATTCCTCTGAACCACAAATAAAACGTTCAAAGAAAAAACCAATCAAAAATAGTACATCTAAATTTGTCTTAAGTTGTAACAACAGATATTTCTTCGTACTGCTTTGTGCTCAGTAGTAATTCAACATTAGTCTGATTGATATTTTTGACAATATAAAAGCCAAACATGGAGGCAAGTCATATGATGAAGTTTTTCACTCTTTTTGATAACGTAATAAACGTAATTCAGAGCATTTTATATTTTACAAATATTAATGCATCGCAGAATATCCGTCACGATTTTGAAATGAATAACAGATTTGTGTATTATCTGGTTCACACTCTACTTCAAGTTGATATACATTGGTCAAAGGATGAGGATAAAGAAGTGCACAGAATAAGAGAAAGCATGACCCGACACAGATTTATAGTTATAATTTATAATAGTGAAGAATCGCTACATCAGTGTCAAGCTTAGTACATGTACGTCAATCTATATTTGCATTACCAGATAAAACCAGATTCGACAATATTGGCCACATTACAAAAAGAGACGATAGTTCAAGAATGTAGGATGTGCACTACTATTTCTTTATGTAAAAGGTGTAGAAAGCATCTACACCCCGAATGTTTCGAAAATTTTCACCTTACAATTTAATTTAGGTTTAAGATGCAATATGTTTCTTTTTTAACAATTGTAATGTTTTCCTTGAAAATGAAAAAAAAATCTTTTTGGTTGTAGATTAGTCTTAATTTATGTGTTTTAAATCCAATCTAATAAATTAATTGTCAAATTTCTCTTTGTATATTGACCGGCCGTTAACGGGTTAATACTATATAAAGAATAAACTTGCCGCAGACTTACTTTATTTGCCTCAAAACTATTTTAAAGTTAATATTAAAGTTTATTTATTAAATATATTCCTAAGAAATAGAACACACTACACCTATGCACATAAGAATTTGGAACGTTTTTTCTAAGAACGTAAATATATATAGACCAGCAAAATATTGATAAGTTTGCGGATGTTTTTAAACTATTCAATAAACTTGTCTCACTACACACTCGTGAATCGCACCAATTTATATTTTTACGGGGGAAAATGTTATGAGGACTATATTACTTTTTCTCTTATTTACATGGGCGAAGTATACACAATAAAAATGACCCCTGCAGAAAAAAAATACTACAGATATTTTACACGGTTGCCGCTCCCGTTTAGTTCGATTTGTAGATTAGTCACCTTTAATTGAAAACTGTCAGACTATACAGTCTCATGTTTTCTCAACATTCTGTTTTTTTTTTATCCATTTGCTTATGTTAAATAATACAAAAGTTCTGTAGTTTAACAACTAGCTATGTTTTTCATCAATACAAACGATTTAACTCACCAGCAAAATTAACCTTTATTATTGTTTTGTTTACATTACATGTGACATTTTGTTTTCTAAATTTGTATCATCGAAGGATTTTTGACATATAGTCGTTGTACGACATTGTTACAAATCTGTTTCCGTGTTAATACCAATTCTTTGAACAAAAATTGTAATTTTATATCATTGTGAGCGAATATCGCTTAAGTTAGTGTTTGTGATTTTAAAAATGCCACTCGTTCCAAATGATGCTGCTAGGGTAGTGGCTTTAGCTGATGCTGGTTACAATCAACGGTTACAGAACTACAGTACAAGATGCCATCAGACGATTTCGGGAGACAGGATCGTACAACCGCAGGCCAGATCAAGGCCGAAAACAATGCACTTCAGTTCGAGATGACCGCTTCATTGTCACTAAATTATTGAGAAATCGTAGGTCTCTTCTTGAGGTGAGAAACGTTAGTGCAAATAGACAAACGATTAGAAGAAGACTGTCAAAAGTAAACTTCTAAGGGCTTTTCGTCCAGCTTGCGCACCACAACTGCTCCCACAACACCGTGGGTGTGGTGGCGGTGATTTTAGGGGAAAGCCGAGTGGTGAAATTGGTAAACTTTTTTGCATCTTTTTTGGAGTCCCAAAATTGAGATTCTTAAAACAAAATTATTCAACTTGCTCGTATAATTTTTAGAGGTTCAGTGGTATTTTCGTCTCTGACGACTGGAGTAAATATATAAATATGATGAATGGATAATAAAAAAATAAAAAAAAAATGTTTAATCAGAAAAACTACAAAATACTGAGTGGAGAAATATTTAAAATTGTAAACAAAAATAACAAATTAAGTTTAAACCAAAACTAATTAACATGAAACTTGCAATTAGCAGAACAATTTAGAAACATATAAGCAAAACGGATGATAAATAAGAAAAACAGCAGTAAAATAGTAGCAATAGAGATGGAATGCCTACGAAGATGCTGCAGAGTAACAAGAATGGATTGGAGACGTAATGATGAAATAAAGACAAGAATGTCAATAAAAACCGACATACTAACATATATAGAACAGAAAAGTTTAAAGTGGTATGAACATGTAAGAAGAACAAGCGACAGCAGATGGATAAAGTGAATAACCGAATGGAGCCCCATAGGAAGGACGAAAAGAGGACGACCCCGAAGATCCTGGAGGAATGAAGTAGAGGACGCCATAAGTAAGAGAGACGTAAACAATGGAGAATGGGACAACCGAGAGAGATTGAAACGGGTGAGCGAGGGAATGCAGTGAATACTGTAGAATCCCTGAAGCTAAAACTTTGGCTGAACCAAAACATAAAACAAGAACAGCTAGGAGACTTCAGCTAGAGCTTCAGAAAAGTATTGAAAATGTATTTAGGCAATGTGCTTATAGAGAAAATTTTAAAATAAGACAGTTAGGTTATTTTTAAATATCGATGTTAGAGATTCTAAAAATAAAGTTACTTTAACTAACAAAAATCTAGTCAAAAATTGCTCTTAAAGATTTTAATTAACAGTGTTAAAATTTTTAGGAAACATTATTTAACTTAGTTTTGTTTTTTTTTTTAAATGTATACCACTATTCTTATATTTTTAAAGGAATTTACTGACATTTCTACATTAAATCACTTGCAGAAACTGCACCATGTCTTTATTACCCGATAATTCTCCCAAGATCTCCAAACGTGGTGGAACATAAACCACAATCGCACAAAGTCTTAGTTAAGTTGATATCGGAGTGTAAGTGCAGTTGAGTCAGCACCGATTGCAAAACGCTTCTCCCGCTCTCGTCGCCAATCCCGCATCCTTTGCCGTAGCAAATCCAGCGAATAATATCCGGCAGCAAGGACTGAGTTTAGGTTCCTATGCAATTCATCAGCGTTCGCAGGAAAACGTGATTGCGGAGCAGCAATTAATTTCGCCTACAGCTGCAGGCTTCGAGACTACGAACTTTGATTCAACGGTCACTTCTGGCTGACTTTAACCTTTACCGGAATTATTATTGATGATTTTGCGGCAAATATGTGTCTATGAAGGTGTACGGACGTCGCTTTGAGCTGTGAAAGCTTTACCAACGTATTGATGGTCGAGGGCCAGATAAGTTTATTTATGTTCTATTGTGAATTTAAATTATTGATATTTTACAAGGCGTTAAAACATCACTTAAAGTACATTATTGATAAAAACTCTTTAGGTATGTATCTTTAACGGGCCATATAGACAGAAATATTATTTCTAATAATATACGCTTGATACTTTAACTATTATCTGTAATTTTTCGAATAATTTCTTTCCTGATTTCTGCCAATATTATTCCACATAGAATTTCTTAACTAAAATTTTTAACTTTTTGGTTTTCTTATTTTAGTATTTAGCATTAAAAGCTCTTTTTTGTTCTGTTATATAGGATAAGTTTAAGTAAAACTCTTTATTAATACCAAACTTTCGTAAAATTTATTTACCTTATCAGGATATGATAAAATAAATTTGTATTTAGTAAATAAAAGAACATTGTAAAAAAAATAAACGTAAAAACTTACAACATGAGGTTAGTCCATACATTTTTTTAGATAATCACAAAACATTAATTTTAAACTTCCTAATCTATTATTAATTGGAATGTTTTAATTTTTGTATGTTCAGAAAGTTCATGATTACATAAATAATTTCTTCTTCTTTTTCTATTTATTTTCTTGCATACTCGAGCATCGACCAAAGCATTTGTCGTATTGCAGGTCGTCTTGCACTAAGCAATGCTACAACACAAAACTTTTTTTTTCACAAATAACGGTAAACTTGAATAATTCCACGAAATGTATTCACTTAATTATAGTCAAAGTTTTCCAGACTTTCACTAAAAAGTTACTTTTGTATAAGGATGCTGAAGATAATTTAAAATAAAACTTAATATTCTTTGCACACACTTTTTCTTTGCACAATGTTTAAGACCTTTTATTAAACATGTTTGATTGATGGGGTTTTTGGTAGCAGTAACTTTTTTGTGACAGCATTCAAATTTGCTTGGTAGAAAACAGATGGAATGAGACGAATACTAGTGCCTTTGGATTCGTTTAGAAAATATAGGGACAGATATAAGGGGTCTATGTAAAGCCAGAAAAAGAAATAGGTACTGCGATTTGAAGCCCGGAAACGACACTACAGTTTTTCTGATACGACGGCTCTAATTAGCACAGTTTCAAAAAAGTAAATTTTGTGAAAAGTTGTGTGTTGTGTTTGTGAAAAGAATTTTAACTGTGGTAGTAGGCAAAAGTAGTTGAGAAGTTGGGCAAAGATTAATGCAGTTGTAGAATTGTTTTACCCAAAACGATAGGCAGAGGAGAAAAACTAAAAAGTACGAGCAAGGTGGACAAGTCACAATCGTCAGCCGTTTAAAGACAAAAGGTTAGTTTTGTCATGTAGTTAATAAAGTATTAACCACCACCATCTATTAAGATTGGATTTATTTGTTTTCAATTGTTTGTTTTTCATAATTGAAAAGTAAAGTAAATATAAACTTTTTGAGTCAGTAGTAAAAACGTAAATAAAAGAATAAAATAAGAGGTCTTCGATTTGGATATGTTTATTTAATTTTTTTATTTGTAATTTTGGGTGTATAATTTGATGGATGCTTGATTTTTAATTGTTCTGATTATCATGTTTATTAAGAATGGTATATTTTTTATTTGATATTCGAAATTTATCTTATTATCTTAGCTTATCTTGTAAATTTATTTTCCTCGTCTACTCTGTCCTCAAGGGCAACTATAAAATTAATTTGAAGCCAGATTTTTTTGTTAAATAGTAAAAGAGCCCCAAGATATCGTATTAAAATATATTTGTTTTGTAAGGGTAAGCTCAAGTAGAGATTAGTGTTGCCCAAAATTGTTCTTGCATTTTTGCAAGACCAATACTAATATGCTTAAAGACTTTATGAGATGCAAAAAATATGTAATAGAAATTTGAAAAACTGGACTTGCGCATTACGAACAATACCATCATACCGAATCAAAATATTCATTAAAAAACACATTTGACACCTGTTCAGTGGTCAGAATTACGATGTAAAAATAAAACATTCATTTACAGCAGACGACTTCTTTGCTCTGAAATTAGTTGTCCAGATTTTAAGAATAGCCGCCCTGTAATCATAAAATACTCTTATGGATATACATATAAACAGCTTGTATGTGTAAAACTTAAATCTTATTGATGCCTTTAGGTTAATGTATGTAACCAGATTATGGAATGATAGCGGAAGTATATTGATTGATAAATAAGGAAAACCTCTCAATGTACTGTCTTTTTACAGACCGATATCACTACTATCCAGAATGTAGTCCAGAATGGATCGTATGTAGGATATATAAAACATTAAAGAGATATTTTGATCTGCACCCCATCTTTTTTTATAGACGAAACGCAGAAGGTTAATTCTACGCTCGCACTTTTGTTTTACGTACTTTATATGGCTGGCTGGAGTTTTTTATCTAGGGTCATGCCAGATATTTATACTCATCTGCTAAGGGGAAATTATAATCACCTACCTAGCATTTGCCTGTGACTTTTTGTCTACGTCTAGTGAAACATACAATCGAAGATTTTTCTTGTGATATACTAAAACCCATTTGTTTCACCCACTTATCTATGTTACTAAAGCTAAGTTTTAGATTAAACATACAATCTTCATAGGATTTATGGCTGGTATATAAACATTATATATCGTCTGCATATACATGCAGATCTGCAGTATAAACAATATAATAAAGGACTTAGAATTGAGCCTTGTGGGAGACCGTTATATAATATTCTTGGACCGTGTAATACATTTCTATGGTCCCGTATATTTAATGTCCCTATGTTAATTCGTTTTTTGAGAAACAGAGTTGAATATCCGTAACTAAATGTATGAGAGCATCAATGGTACCTCGACCTCTACGAAATCCGTACTGTGAGTAGGGAAAAACTGCACTACTTTCAATAAAATGTTGTAATCTAAATTTTATAAGCCTTTCAAAGGATTTTGTTACACATGATAATAAAGAAATGGGTATATAAGATAATGGAAGTTCTGGGTTTAAGTTAAATTTCAGTAGACGGCATATGATAATAATTTTTATAGTATCGCTATATTCTTGTTTCAACTACCAACTATTAAAGATTTGTAAGAGAACATATTTGGCATTTGACGGCAATTTGTCCAATATCTTATAAGTGAAACCGTCTAAACCGGGGGCTATATTTCTGCTTTTTTTTAAGGTGAAATCTAGTTGTGAAGGAGTAAAAGTTTTTGACATGGAATCTATACTAGTATTAAAACGAAAAACTTTTTTAATCCTACCAACATTACCAGAGGCAGATGAAGGTGCAAGTTGGTCTAACATCTGTTTAATGAGATTTTCAAAAAGTTGAGGTTTTTTGTTGTACTGATAGTTATTGAAAATTGATCTGACGATTGACCATATTTACCGTTCATACCGTTTTATTTAATGTGAAATTGGGGATATTGTTAGACGAGGTATGTAAGCTGGGAAAATTGGAAATGTTATTTAGAATAGAAAATCTATTATTAGTTATTATTTGTGCGTAGCTTGGATTGTTATATAATTGCTCTGCTTCTCTGAATGTTATATTTTCTGATGCCATTATTGCTTTGGACGATATTGGACGATAAAGATCTACAAATAATTACAATTCTATACTGGCATCAAGTGGCAAGAATAAAGGTTGAACAAGAACTGTCGGATGAAATAAATATAAAAAGAGGAGTGAGACAAGGCTGTATATTGTCGACTTTACTTTTTAACTTATATTCGGAGGAAATATTTAAGGAAGTCTTAATGGAGACAACCGAAGGTATTATTGTGAATGGAGTAACCGTCAACAATATTAAATATGCCGACGATTCCTTAGTCCTTGCCAATTGCGGAGAAGACCTTCAAAATCTAATGAACAAAATAAAACAGACTTGTGATCAGTATGGATTAAAACTCAACGTTAAGAAAACTAAATATATGATAGTTAGCAAACAAAATTATATACAGGATGACGGTATAAAAGTCGGAGATGCCGCACTGGACAGAGTAGAGAAACTCGTGTATCTCGGCAGTAATATCAATGAGAGCTGGGATCCAACCGCAGAAATTAAAAGCCGAATAGAACAATCGTCAAAGTCACGATAGCGAATATGGTAGACAACATGATATCCAACGATCGATAACGGTCATGGAACTAGAAGAAGAAGACCTATTGCTTTGATTTTCTTCTGTTTCTCTGACAACGAGATGTGATCATTGGTTTTAGAATATATGCAATGATTATTTTCATAACTAGTTTCTACAGTATGGGTGGTGTCTGTACATTTTTTACATCTACTGTCCTTAGATTTACATGATTTTGAAGAGTGACCATATCTGAGACATTTAAAGCATTTCACTACCGGATGTATGTATGGATCTACATGTATTAGACATCTATTATGTTTTGTGGAACCTCGTTGTCCAAAAATCCTACAATTATTATTTGTCTTGGTACTAATTGAGTTGTTCCATCGTTGTCCGTTATTTTCCGTTGCATCCTTTGAACATTTATCACTTGCCTCTCGGTTATTATCGCATCCTTTAAATACTTCTCCGAAAAGAAAGTATCAACCATACGAACTATGCCCTTTCTTTCTGTGTGTATAAAATTTTGGAATATAAGCTATAAGATCATTTTTATTTATTACATCATGACTTTTTATTTGCTATAAAATAAGTTTTAAAAATGACTTTTACCCTATTAATGACAACTGTTTTATATCAAAACACCATTTGTAATGGACGAATCATTTGATAGAAAATGTCCTACCTTCATTGGAAATAACCTACCGATATTTTTATTTTTGTGTTCAATATATATACAAAGAGTGGAGCCTTATCGCTGGGATTATACCGGTTTCCAAAATCAATTAAAATATTTACAGACCTCCTTATCATCCATATTAGTTTTTTCAGAAGTGTTTTCAGAATGTAATTCATCGGGCGGTCTATGAGCTATAATAGCGTTTTCTTCCATAATTAGATTTTTTGGAACACCAAATTATGGACCTAATTTGCACTAAATAAATTCACATAATAAACAATAGCGATCACTTTCAAACTGACACCGAAAGTAATATCAAAACAACCGGCTTCTACGGCTATCGACATGATACTATTTTTGTTTGTTAAATGACCAGTTGTATTTAATTTTCTCAACTTTTGTATTAAATTTACCTCTATAAATAAATTTTAAATAGATTAGTAAATATTGGTAGTGACTTTACTTTACTTTAAATGTGCTTTGATTTTTTAGGATTGCTCTTTATGTTTACCATAAAAAAACATAAAGCCCCTGGATCTGATAATTTCGCTACCGCAATTTCTAACAATTTCGATCACATGCTTTTAAAACACTCATATTTTTTGACAAACCGCGCACATGACTAAAAAATTAATATTTTTTGATTGTATTTTAGGTATTAGAACATTTAGACCTTTTTATAAAGAATAACTTTTTCAAAAAACTAAAAATAAAAAAAAAGTTTCCCATATGATGCCGACTTAATTGGACACACTGTATACGCATTCCCCAATGAATCACCTGGTAGAACAAGGACACAGGTTAGCTATAGTTTTCTGAAGAATATGTAAAAACTTAAGCAAAACATTAATAATGTAGATTATTGATTAAAAGAAAAAATCATGAAATAGACTACACTTACTCTTAATAATCTAATAAATGTCGAGTACTTAAAAACCAAAATTATATTGAAAATCAGGATTTATTATTTTTAAACCGGAAATCAATAACACATACATAATACATTTAATGTACTTATTAAAAATAAACAATCTATTTTCATAAGTTATAAATAAGGTTTTGACAGTTCGGATGATATATGATCCAACCAATTACTTGGATTTACTTATTTTTAAATTTTAGCTGTATGAAATATAACCTGAAAATCAAGTTACCAAAATGTAAATCTTTCACCAACTCTTTGCAATCATCTAAATTTAACCACGTCCTGAAAAAATATGAATCCTTTAAATCAACAAAACTTCTTCGCGGGCAACAACAGAAGAGAAAATCTAATAAAAAGCGAAGAATGAATATGGAAGAGGCCACTAATTTGGCAGTAACTCCCGAACAAACTTCTCCAACTCGTAGAGAGTTCCTCGTGTGCCTGGCCAGCCCCGCTAGTTGTATCCCATTTACATCACAATCACAACAAAACTTCCCGGGACAATAATATTACTCCTTCTCTCAATTCTGAACTTTAACCTGCGACCCTGCCTTCAGGGGTGTACTGGTGTCAATTTTGTGTATTAACTGAACTAATCGTCATACATTTCTTAGTTTTTGACTTTTAATGTTTAAGACATTTTGAGAATTATATTGACATCTTCGTAGTAGTCGTCAACGTAGTGTTTATAGTTTAGTAACCTAAGGAATCGAAGAAGTAACAAGTTGTAGTAATTTTGTGTATTTTTGAGAAATGTAAATTTTTTATGGTCGGCAAATCTGAAACTGGAGTGTTCTAAAAATATTTTATTATTTTAAGGCTCTGTTAATTTAGCAATATAAATATAAAGAAGAGCATTATATTTTACAATCTGATTGGAGGAAAATAAAAAGTGAAAAGCTTGAAAATAGTTTTGACAGACAAAAGTTTTGAGGCATGAAACGTGACGAACAGCCATACTATGTGAATTTAATGACTATAAATAAACTAATAAGAGTAGCTTTATTTTTTTAAGAATGCCTTATAAAAACCAATACTATGTGATGATGGTATGGTAGCATACAAAATATGTAACGTGGGGCTTTTTGGACACGAACGCTGTATATTTGTCAATTTACGCATCACGATTTATGATAAACGGTATATAGAGTTTAATTGTTTTCCATCATCATCCAGCCTCAAAAGTCTAATGCTAAACATAGGCTTCTTCCTCGTGTTTCCAACCCCGTCTTTCTTGAGCCACTCTCATCCAGTTTTTATTTTTTCTTCTTGGATCGTCAACCCTTCGTGTAGCTGGTCAACCGACGCTTCTCTTGTACTCCCTTGGTCTTCATTCCAATAAACTTTTTGTCCATCACCCATCCATCATTCTAACTATTGGCCTGCTCTACTCCATTTTAGTCTTGCTATCCTTTTGATGACGTCATTCAACTTGGTTCTTCTCCTTACCTCTTCGTTTTTCTTTCTAGCATGTATTTCTCTATTCTTTGCTGTGTAACTCTGAGTATGATAGTTGAGACTTTTGTTAATGTAAGTATTTCTGGTTCGTATATAAACGCTGGTAGGATGCATTAATCAAATACTTTTCTCTTGATGCTTGTGGGCAGCTCACTTTTAAAGGTTTCTCTCCGTTTGGCATACGCTGCCTAACCAAGACTGATTCTTCTATTCAGTTCATGGGTTTGATTATTCCTGCCAGTCATAATTTTATGTCCTAGGTATTTATATTTATCTACGAGTTTCACTTTTTTGCCCACCAATACCTATGTCTGGTTGGGTATCAAATTTGTCATTCCTTTTGTTTTCGAGATCTTTATTATTTTCAATAAATATTAATAAATATATAGTACATATAAAATGGTGTACATAGTGGATAGACTACATAACAATCATCCACACATAACCACGATTGACCGGTTTGAGATTGTGACCTCATATTTATGTCTGGGATCATTGATCACAAAAACAGGGTCACTAAAGGAAGAAATAAAACGTAGATATGATCCAGCAAAAGTCGCCTTAGGAAGGATGGCCAAAATATGGAAGGACTCTCAAATTTCACGAACTCTGAAAATAAGGTTGATCAATTGCTAAATATTCCCAATACTGACATACGGATGTTAATTTTGCACTCCATAACAAACAGAAAAAGAAAGATGAACGCCACTGAAATGTTCTCTTGGAGAAGTATATTACGAATTCTGAGGACCGACCTCAGGAACATTTCAATTTTAAATGAGCACATGGTCAGCAAACGGCTGTCCGGCAAAGTCCGTCTCCAACAATTAAAATATTTTAGACATGTTATGAGAGCAGATACAGAAAACATGGAAAGGCTTGAAAGAAAAAAAATATCCAAGGAAAGGAAGACGGCTGCAGATCACAAAGAAGATCCCTAACAAGATAAACCAATCAAATTACAGGAATATACAAAAGACCTATGCATGAGTTAAAACAAATGACCAGAAAAAAGATCTTTGGAGGCAGACCGACAAAAAATTGTTAGAATAGTTGACAAAGTTAGAATTATGTTAACAATTTATTTATTAAGAATTCCAGAAAAATATTTTTCACAAAAAAGTTTCACACGGCCTTAAACCTATAATGTAATGCTCATATTTATTTTTTTAGTCGTATGGAGGCTTTTATACGGAATAAGGATGAACGTCAAAAAAACCAAATATATGACCTTCAGTAAGAATCCAATACATGACACTAGTATCGCAATAAATGGTACCCAACTTGAAAAAGTAAGCGAATACAAATACTGGGAACCGGGCTATAAGAACCGGAATATCATTCATTCTATGGGCGTCGAGGTCTACCTTTTTTCTTCTTTACGGTGCTTTCATCTGTTTAAGGGCCAAGTTTTTGGGACCAACGTTAGTCAGCTATTCTCAGTAGGTGTCAAAACCATTTTAAACCTCTTCTTTCTATTCTGTCAATAACCGTTTCTGTAGCATTAATGTTATTTCTTATAAATTCGTTGGTCTTCCTTTCCAGCCTTAATGTTTAGCACTTTTTCTCAAATAATCCATTTCAACTGCCAACAATCTTCTCTTCAGGTCTTCAATAATTGTCCATACTTCAAGAGTCATAGCAAAGAACTGATTCAACCATGGTTTGCCATATTGTTTTTTTGTTTATTTTGATAAAGTTGCGATCCCACCAATGAAAATTAGTTCCAAGTTTGTTCTCAAACTTAACGCAATATGTTAATTCTCCAAGAAGAGAAGGAAGAACAAAAGTTGATAATATCAAATCTAAATAAAAAAAAAATAAAAATGTTAACGAAATTATTTTATGTCTTAATATAGAAGGTGCTTGTCGAAAGAAGATTATTTTAAAACGAGGAAAAAGTTTGAGAATATTTTAGACTTTTTAGGGATTTATTTGAAACTCTTACAAATTATAAGGTATGATATTACTAAAAAACCCTACAAAAGAAGACATCACTTAATTATGACTATTAATTATACACCTAATTATAACTATTACAATAATAATAACTATATAAAAATACAATTATATTTCGGTATAGGTAGATGTGTACGATGTGAGTTCAGCTGAAGGTTTGCGTCCAAATCAGATCGCAGTTGACTCCAGCGCACACCGTCGACGTACACGGAGTGCGTTCAGCTTAGCAGAACCTAACAAAGCGTTACCATAGAGCATTCCTTTAATTTTGACGAACGTACGCGGCGTTCGACTGACTGAGTTATGCGCCGCTCACTATTGTAATAAACCATATATATTTATAGCTTAAATATTGAAATTTTTCCACTTGTGTAATTTCCACGTCCTCGTCCAGCAACACTTCAAACCTTGCATCTTAATTGATAACTTAATATTCTGTTTTCTTCATTCTGACTTGTAACTCCCATTGCATTTTACATACTTATTTTATCAGCTGCTAAAACATGTTTTGGGGGAAACGTCAGCCAAAAAAGCGAATTCTGTTTCACTTTCAAAGAACAAATAATGTCTAAAACAAATAAACTCCAGTGTTTTTTCTCCTTGTAAACGAACGGAAGTACCGATGTAGCTTATGCAGTTAATGGAAACTATTGCCGCTTTCTGAATGGAAATAAAATTAAACGAGAATTCTTGTTTTGCGTGAATACTTTTATTACAAAACATGGTTTGGATTATCTGAAGTGCGTGGCGGTATGTTAAGATTTTTTACAGACACTTACGTGTTCAGTAACTTTAGTCCATGATTATTGACTTATAGCCTACCATGTAAGTATATCATATGTATGTATTATATAAATTCATTTAAAAACACCATGTTTTTGGTGATATTGTGATAAATGGTTTAGATGTTTAAATAAATTTGCCTATTCAATGAGAAATGCAAAATATTTATTAAAAACTACTTTTTTAATAGTTAATTTTAATAGACAAATAAGTACTAATATTTTAAAAAAACCGGTGCTGATAAAACGCATGAAATTAAAATAGAACGGGATTTAGAACGAGTTTTAAATAATTCATATATAAGTACTTGTTTAGTTTTTGTACTTCAAGAAGTATACAAAAATGTTTTTTATACTTCTTCTATCTTCCTCTTGTATCTTTTTTTTATAATTTGACCTATTTTGTTTTTATTCGATTCATTATATTTTTTACTCGGACTTTTCTGGTTTTTAACAGGACATTTTAAATATATACGTCGTGAAATTCAAGCTAACACAAGTAGTATAAATAGTATAAAAGTTACATTTTAATTTTTTTGCTTTGTTTAATATATTTCGACTAATAATAATATCATTCATCACTACTAGTTTCGGGCAAGTCCAGTCCTCCATTTTGGTCTCGTATATACCTACTAAACTTCCTTTAAACTTACAACATTGTCATGGCCTGGCTAGAGGCCGAAGATCGCGACTTTGCATAACGTTAAAGCTCGTTTTACATTGCATGCGATGTGTTTTTCTTAAAGCTTGAATAATGTATATATAAAGTTTTTTTTCTCGGGCAAGTTGAAATTATTTATATGGAAAATTGTATAACATATTTACTTTATAACTGTATAAAGGAAAGAATTTAAAAATATGGCCAGGAAAACTTTTATAGAAACGCTATATACATAAAATGACTATTTAAATATTGTATTGAATAATCGCAAATCCATTTATTATCTATATAAACGTAATTAAACGTAATTATATAAATAATTTCAAATTTTGGGTTTTTGATCCCAATCAATGTTCACAATACAATGTTCAAAAATTATAGAATAAAATCTCCAAATATCGGTCACAAATACTTATTTAAGATGTGTCACTTATTAAGAGAAAGTCAACCCATACGAGAGACTCTCCAGAATAGAAAAAATGTCGACAAGCACCTCCTACCACAACAAGGAGGATTCAGACCCAGCAAATTTTGCACCGGTCAACTCCTCGCACTAACAGAACACATTGAAGAGGGCTTGCAAGAAGAACTTCACACAGAGGCTGCTTTCGTAGAGTTGATAGTAGCTTATGATACAGTAAGGAACATTGCTCCGCAAATTATACGATAGTGTCAATAGCCTCCATCTAGGTAAGGTCGTATATCCTTACTGCAAAACAGACGTTTTTTTGTTATATTGGAGGGTAAAGTAAGTAGGTGAAGCGTTCAAAAAAAGCTTTCCACAGGAAGTGTTGTAGCACCAATGCACACAAACGACCAATCTACGCCGACCGAAACCAAGTACTTCCTCTATGCTGACAATTGCAATACGAGCTCAAGGAAATAGTTTTGAGAAAGTGGAGGAGAAAATCGAAACTACCTTAAAAGCAATGGCCGCGTACTACTTACAGAATTCCCTGAGACTTAATCCCTCTAAAACCCAAGTCTGCGCTTTCCACCTTTGCTCAAAAAAAGCCAAGCGAAAATTCCAAATTGGGTAGAATTGTAATACATTAGAATACACAAATCAACCTATATTTCTTCAAGTAACTCTGAACCGGTCCCTGTTTGGGTCAGATCTGCCCATACCAAACAAGTTAATAATGCTCTAAATGAGACCTGCAAAATAGTAAGGGGTGTATAAAATCAACGCCACTCTCAAATCTATATAAAGCACCGGGTCTTGCAAAACCCTCAACACGCAGAGGCGTTGTAGAGCACATAGAGAAAATTAAACAGATCGCGGACGAGCGGCATGCCCTTTACAAAGCTCGAACACCACGAAAGCGACTAAAATCTAGAAAAAGCTTCCCTTGGAACAGTGCAGGATGAACCGTCTGAGTATTTTCCTCTTCCCCAGGTTCAATGGACCGGCCAGTCCCTAGACTTTAAAACGTGAAAAACTGTGAATAGGATAAGAGCGGGAGTCACTCCAGTAAAATCAAACATGACAAAATGGGGTAAAAATAGACCAAGACTATGTCTGTGACTGTGAAGAAACACAGAATATGGAACATTTTCTTACATGCAGAAACTGTCCTCATCGATGTACTCTCGAAGATTTGTGGCTCGCCAACAAAGATGGAACCGACATAGCCCGAAACTGGGCCGAAATTTTATGAATGACATGTCCGAACACGATAAAGTAAGTAGAAGAAAGTCATGGATTAATAAAAGAGACAATATTTTTTTTTTATTTAAAGACAACCTTAATGGTCAGATACTTTTTGAAAAAGACCTGCAAGGTATTAGTTACGTGACAAATAAATTTATCAAAGATTTTACAAACTTCCACGAGGAAACTAAGTTCCTGTAGCTGGCTGTATACCATATATCACAAAAAAATTTGTTAAAATCCTTTATAAAAGGTATATAAAATTGCCTCAAACGGGCTATCACAAACACATTGCAAAACGTTTTCGGATTAAACAATCCATCATCAGTGCAAACCTGAAAGTATATAACCACTTTAATTAAAAAGAACGTTAAATGAAAATGTTGACAAAGGTTAGAGCAAAATGTGGTTAATACTTACGGTTGTACATGCTAGTAGCCACCAAAATATATGGGTAAAAACCCCTTAAAAGTTATAAATTTGAAATTATTTTACATTATTAGTGTTTATAATTTGTGATGGTTAAGTTACCGTTGGATAGGTAACATGGCGGCGTATGACTCTACATGAGTAAAATGGTCCTGAGACGAAGTGCCTACGAGGACCTGTTGATAACAACTGATTATAATGACATTGTTGACAAGTTAGGACGGATGTTGTGTCAGAGCAGTCAGTGTAACTTATGGTAGTTGTCTAAAATTGACAGATGTCAGCCTTATTTAAAATTAAAAAAGTTAAAATTATAATAATGTAACAGTATCAACCATCAATATTGTAATCTGTATTGTAAATTAATCAGATAGGTATATTTGTAACATTGAAAATTGGTTTTTTAAAAATTAATGTAGGTCAACTAGAATTTATGAAATTTTGTGGGATTGATAGGCAACCAACTATACATGTGTGAGGATATATTTATTTTAAGCTAGAGATTTTGACAAAATCTCTAGCTTAAAATAAATATATCCTCACACATGTATAGTTGGTTGCCTATCAATCCCACAAAATTTCATAAATTCTAGTTGACCTACATTAATTTTTAAAAAACCAATTTTCAATGTTACAAATATACCTATCTGATTAATTTACAATACAGATTACAATATTGATGGTTGATACTGTTACATTATTATAATTTTAACTTTTTTAATTTTAAATAAGGCTGACATCTGTCAATTTTAGACAACTACCATAAGTTACACTGACTGCTCTGACACAACATCCGTCCTAACTTGTCAACAATGTCATTATAATCAGTTGTTATCAACAGGTCCTCGTAGGCACTTCGTCTCAGGACCATTTTACTCATGTAGAGTCATACGCCGCCATGTTACCTATCCAACGGTAACTTAACCATCACAAATTATAAACACTAATAATGTAAAATAATTTCAAATTTATAACTTTTAAGGGGTTTTTACCCATATATTTTGGTGGCTACTAGCATGTACAACCGTAAGTATTAACCACATTTTGCTCTAACCTTTGTCAACATTTTCATTTAACGTTCTTTTTAATTAAAGTGGTTATATACTTTCAGGTTTGCACTGATGATGGATTGTTTAATCCGAAAACGTTTTGCAATGTGTTTCTGATAGCCCGTTTGAGGCAATTTTATATACCTTTTATAAAGGATTTTAACAAATTTTACAAACTGTGTCTTGGAATAATACGAAGAAATGACACAATTGATGAATTGTTTGAAGTCCATTTTCCTTTTACCTCTTAAAAAACACAATATTTGCCTATAGGAAATAGATCATAAGACATCAAATTTACTAGAAGAGGATCCGCTACAATGGCAGAATGTTTATTGGACATACATTCGATAATATGACTGATGTACTGTGGAAAACAAGTAACAATCCGCTCAGAATCATAACAGGATTCCTTAGTGGGCATGTGCCTCTCAAAGGACACCTGCATATAACAGGACTGTTTATTCGAACTTTGACTGCAGCATCTGTGGCAGAGAATTGTAAACATTCGACCACATTTTGCGTGACTGCCAGGCCAGCCACTATATCGCAGGTGGCAAGACTTTGGAAAATACTGAGATAATCTAGAGAAAAAGCTTTGGAAAATCCATCATTAATAATTTTGACTTCGTTAATTATTAAATTCAACCTGTATAATATGTTTATGTATTATCGATTTGAAAATATATATTTATCAGATATCTTACTAATTATAAACTGAAATTTTAATCTGGCGTGACCATTAGAAAAATATATCTAGAAAATGACATGAAAGTAAGGGGAAAAAATCAGTTTTATGTAACACATTTATATCATTTAATAAGACAAATTTTGTGTTTCCCATTTTTAATGTAGCTGCAATATTGTTTTGTATTATTTTTACATTTAATTTTAATTGTATGCTTACAGAACATTTTTTAAAATATAATGTCTACCTGCTTACATTTAAATTACGTGTTATTCTCACATTCCTGACACTGACAAATGTGAAATGACAACACATAATTCCAGAGTTATTAACTCGTGTTAAAGCTTTCGAGTTTAATGATTTAAATAATGCTAATGTGTTTTTCGTATTTAACATTTTTATAGTATATCAATTATAATCAACTATATGTATTTTTAAACATGTGATATTTTTAAAAACGTTTTTAAATATTTATCTTTTAGATATTTATCAAAGCGACTTAGGCTTCGTTAACTCGGTAGATAGAACGAAATTTCTTTAAAACTTGATGTTGGCTCTTTTAAAACGTTCTTGTTAACGTAATAGCTGAAATATCAGTTTTCTCGACTTTGACAAAATACTAATAACTGCTACAACTTGTAGCTTGGGGCTGCAAATACTCCATTAAACAACTTGTAAAGCATAACAAAGTATTTAACTGGTGCCAAAGCATGAAAACATTGCTGTTAACCAGATCGCTGGTCATATTTCTAACGACAGAGCTTGCTAGACTTTGATCAAAACAAAACCATTGTACGATACCTATCATAAATTGACACATTGTGAAAGATATACAAAAATGGTAAAAGGAAATTGCTGCAGCATATTCAGAAAATATTCCAGAATAAAGACAAGGAAAAACGTTTTGTTTATTAATGCAATTATTGGCCAATGGCATAAATACATGGTAGAGGTTTTTTTTTGATGAGATACGGACAAATTGTATAGTAATCATATCTTAGATAAAAATAAAGAAGTAGAAGTAAATATCTGAAATGATGACTAAATTATTCTAATATATCATCAAGTATATCAATAAATGAATATATCACAGTATTTAATATAAAAATGTAGATTGTATTAACACCAATAAATCCCAAATAGAATTAAAATAAACTATTGCACATGCCAAAAAGTTCATGTTAGTGTGACAACGTGAGAAGTGACAAAAGTATAACAAAAAAATAATATATTCTATAAGCAAAACTTTTGGACAGCTATAATACATTGAATACCATTGCAGCATGAAATAAACATCAATATGATTTCTTCAAAATAAAAAAAAATACTACTTTACTTACCTATTTACCCTTCATTAATCCATCGTAATACCTATTTTAAGTAAAAGCTCCGAGGCTGCTAATAAATAATTGTTTATTACTTACTTCACTTTACCTGTCCAGTTCAAACAATTCAATATTGTCTATCCGTAAAATAACGATCTGAATGGCTATGGTAGTTGCGTGCAGATCGTGTTCAGTGTAAGGTTTCTCCAACAGAGGACAACCAAGTAGATATGTTTACGTCTTTACCACTCCACACTCATATAAGGTATGAAGTCAGCAGGCAACAGTCGCCTTTTCTCCATGTTGATATTACACTTAAACACTACAACTCGTAGACGATTGAGAGTCCTCCAAACGAGGGCAACGAAGGTGGCTACCAGACGAAAACTTCTCTTGAGGAACAACTTCTTTCTATTTGGAAAAACAAGTTCTTTCTGACGTATCCTACAGATATCCACATTTCCACATATTCCACATTTCTAGCCACTTTTCTTTAAATATCAGATATAGTAGAGCTTATGTATGGGTGTCGGTCCAAAACATCTACTGATGATTCTTGCTGATTCCTTGATAGCTACATATGTATGTTTAGTGTGTCCCATACTGGCGACGCATATCCGGCAATAAAAATACAGAGTGCAATCGTCGAAGTTTTAAGGGTGAAACGATGCAAGCTCCATTTTTGGTTTACAAACTAGGAAAGAATAGTGTTTCCAGCCTTAATTTGTAAAGAATTATTTTGCCTACCACATGGGGTAGTAATACAAGGGGTAGAAAATTGGGGGCTGAAACTAAGGGGGTTAAGATAGGGCAAGCAAAATAATAGCTACGTGTGCGAACGGCACTCAGGGTTTGTTAGGAGAGCTGGGGTCGTGGATAAGTAAATGGCAAAGGAGTTCGGAATGGGGCAACTACAAAAAATGAAGTAAAGGGGTCATTAATCTCTTGGAACAAACAAAATAAAAATAAACAGGAAACACCTCTAGTAATTTAATATAGGGCGCCTCTTTGAGGTGTCTAATTATACCTATTACAACCACTAGTTGTAACTAGGGAAATAATTATTAAATATAAAAAAACATATCTGAGCGACATTTTTGTAACGATAACTTAAGATACTATTCGAAAAAAAAATTAATTTAAAAAAATAGACAAAATGTTAAGAAACAAAATTTAACGTTTATTTTTGTGTCATACCACAAACAGTTACACAAATACATACAGCACAAAAAATGCTATATTAGTTACATAGATTCTTACCAAAATAATAAACAAAACTTACATGTGTTCTACTGATTTACAAACTCAGGAGATGCTACAAAAACTTACAAATGTTACTGACGTATAAACTGTGGCAAATATAAAAATTATTACAAATAAAAAATTATCTTTTTAAACAATGAAAGCAATTATTTTTTTTTTTTTAATGTCTATCTTGACTTTAAATTTGAGACACAGAAAAAGTTACCTGAACCTCACTAAACTTCATTCTGCATGTTTGGGGTCGGGAACTGGAATCATACTGGAACTATAGGGGGAACTATGGGGGCAGATCCGGGATGACGATCAGGGATAAGAAGATGAGGGCGGAAGCCAGCACCGGCTGGAACACAACCTTGAAAACTCGTCTCCTTCAAAGACTGGAACAGGCATAGCACACTGGCAACATGAAGCCATCTTCAAAAACTAATGTAAAACTGCTCAATACCAAGTATCGAACTGCTACTGTCACTTCATGCTACATTTCCATGACAAGAAAAGGAAAACAAAAAGATTTCGAATTTGAAAATAAATTCGGACTCCAACAAAACTGAGCACGCCTTGATCAGCGGCCGGCTTTACCGAGAGTAACGAAATTATCCCCAGAAATTGATCGCATAACTTAAAATAAAACAAAACGCTGAAACAACTAAACACAACGAAAATTAAAACGTAGATTATTAATTTGAAAACGTAGTACTTTGGGCGGCATAAATCAAAGAATTATCGACAAGAAAATCGCAGCCACTAAATAAATAAACAACTCTAAAATGGTTTTTATTACTTGGCGACGTTGAAAAAAACGAAATATTATTTGGGTTTTAATACGTACGAATAGGAACAAAGATACATAAAAAATATGCTTTGATTTGTCAAACTTATATGAGGGGATTTCAATATATTTTAAAGAATCAATGAATTGCAAATGCTACAAATTTTGCTTTTCAGGGCAAAAGGGTTTCATTACGTCATTGAATGTTTAGTTTTTTGGAAGTGTTACTAAAGTAAAACGAGCACATCTTAGTTTTTACGGGGTTTGGCATAAGATAGTTTGATTCATCGCAGTATGTTGTCATTGTATTTCAGGTTTTAGTTAGTGTTGTCTTTACTTGCAACAATAGCTGTATCGTCTGCATATATAAAAGTACTAGTATTTATTGGTATGTGTTGGTCATTTCTATAAATATTTTATTGTGTAGAGACTATTCTTTTGCCATCCATCCACTATTTTTCCCATTCATAGATACAAAAAATATTCTGTTCTATAAAAGACAAATAATTTTACTGTTCAATGATTTGTCATACAGTTTTTGAAAAAGTCTTATGTGATTTACGATAGTATAAGGACCAATAAGGTCTACAAATACCGCCCCGAATACCTGACATCTTTTGTAGGAGTCTTCAAAGTCCTTGCTAAGATTTACTATTTGTGATGTATGTGATCTCGGTCTAAAACCACTTTGTTCTTTTATGAGTTTCGTCTATTCTAAATAAAATTCTATTAAGGATTATGTGCTCAAGTATTTTAAATAGGTGACAGAGCAAATATATTGACTGATAGCTTTTGGGTTCATTGGTATCTTTACTAAATTTAAGCAAGATTGCGACTTGGCTTGTCTCCAGAGTTTGGGTATCTACATGTTTTTAACGTAGCTAACTGTTTATCATCTGAAGGAGCCATTGTAATGTTTTTAGCCAATCTTTTTTTAATGTGCTCTGTTTGCAAAGGTTTAATGCCCGGAACCAGGAATAGACCCAAGCTATTACTGCCAATATGATCGCCAATGTTCGATAATCAGACAAGGTACTTTTGTATGCTGTTATATTTGGGAAATTGTTTGCTGTTTCATTAGGATTCTGGCTAAAATTATTCAGTAATTTTCAAGCATGTTTACTGTTATGTGCCATTTTTATATTCTTAATGATATTGCACTGTTTGGATTTTCATTTTTATGCAATGGCAGCAAGTAATATTTCGCCAGCTCGATGAGTATCATCACTGAAATGATCTATATCATGTAATTTTTAGTACCGGTTAAGCAATGGAGTTTGAAGTTAGGCCTAAAAACAGTGTTCACATCGTTAATAAATTCGTCATATTTTTGTGCTGTTGAGCGAATTTTAGTAATATCGTTATCGACACCGGAAGAAAATTTTCCACAATTCATATTTTTAAAATTAAATTACCTTTTAAATAGCGTTTCTTTTGGTCTTATTACAGACCTCACAGTACAAATGAGTGGTTTGTTATAGGTGCAAGGAATTGCATCTCCGATATTATTTGTACATTAAGCTGTTATTTGGCTGGATACAAAAATATTGTCCGGATTGTATCATCTCGTAAATTTAGCGCTGTAAAAAAAGGAGAGTTTGTTTGCGTCGTGTTTGAAGAACTTTGTCAATTAAAATCGCAAGGATAAAGTTTATGTTATGTTACAGATAATAATAATTTTTATATTGTTGAGTTCAATCAAGAGCAGATGATAACCCAAGTAGGGCAAATACAGCACTTCGATATTTATTATGTGCACTTTCAGTCTCTGTAGCACATCTTATGTCTGATGGTAAAATTTCCTTATCTCTAGATACGTCTTCCATATTTATTGACATTGTTAAAATAGTTGGTCTTAACAGGGTTCTATTTGACAAAACCATGTTGATCTAGTGATTGAAGCATTAGGCGACTAATTAACTATACCTTATCCTATTGCGGTGGTCTTATTGAAACTACAATTTTCGTGTAGGCTTCTTATTTGTACCCTAATGATTTTTATGTTTTTGTACATACACATATTACGTTTCTCAAACTTTGACGTAAATGTTCCGCTTTTCGAAATAAACTCGTCTTAAAAACGCATTTCAAGAATACTCATTTAAATCACAATATTTCCAATATTGGATGACTAAATGATTAATATATCAAAACAATATAGTTAGCAATTAGCTGCCGTCCGAAACACAACTCCAATCTGAAATTCGAAGGTTAAAGAAAACCAATTTATTTTATAACCGTGGTGTATTTACAACGATGTAGAAATAGTATATCAGTACTTATTTACAAAAACAAGGGAGATTTCCAAGAAAGCACAAACTACAGGGACATAAAACTCAAAACGGATACGTGATGATTCCGAAACGAAAGAAACTCTCATATGGTATTATTTGGTCTTTAACATTGACTTAAGAATGAAACTCTCATTGATCTTTTGAAAATCATATAAAAGATGTTCTCGACAGTTGTTGTGTTGGGCACTCAAATGGCTTCAGCATTTTAAAAATGCCGTAAGACTATCGAAAGATAATTCAGTCATTTTAATTTTGGATAACTACTTCAATTACATTTCTCCTCCTCTATTTAATTACTGTAGAGACCATGGGATTTCTCCAGCCGTTGGATATAACTTTTTTTGGTCCTTTCAAATCATTATTCAGCAGATATTGTAACTATGACTCATTAACAGCAGAGAGTATAACTCAATATGATTTAGCCGAGATATTTAATAAGTTATACGTGCATACTTCTACAATGCACAAACCACAATCAAGCTTTTGGGCAGCTGGTCTCTGACATTTCCAAATAGTTAAATTCATTGATGACTTTTTAGCCGCAACTTATCATTTACTATTGTAGTTGATAATGAACCGCTTCCGTCCACCTTTTCCAGTGACATTCAAATTTAAGTCTTTAATACAAAAAAGAATAACGTTGTAGTTGCAAGTAGCAGTAGCATTTAGGAAAATCTAATTCTGCTTTCGAAACTACCCCAAAACAAAAAGTTTTGCCGGAAAAAATAAAAAGCTAATATTAACAGCAAACGCCTACCAGAGAAAGATTTAAGATAAACATTGAAAAAAGGCAATATTGTTTAAACAAGCGTCAAAATGAACAAAGGGGCAAAGAAAAAACCACGACACTGAAAAAGAAAGGAAGATTTTTAAAGACAGCAGCTCCGAAAATATTTCAGAAAGTCAATTTTCCGATTATGATAAGTGGGAGGTTAGACCATGTCGTGTCAGATAAAGATGACTTCTTTGTGGGCACAGTAGCAAAAAACACTTTTGATATTTACATCATTGATATTGTTTTCTCCCTTTACTATATTCTATTTATTACTATGACTAAATAATAGAAAATAATAAAAAGATAAAGATGTAGATTTACTGTTTTTTAATTTGATATTTACAGTTTTTACAGTTTTTTTAAGCATATCCACAGTTTTGCTCTGTGATGGGTTGGCAACACTGCTACCAATATACCTAGGCCCTTGAAGTATATCTTCCAAAAAGCTGGAAACTCAAGTTTTTAGAATATTTTAAATTAGCCTTAGATTGTGCACGAATAGCCGACTTTCCTCTAAGGAACTGAATTTTGGGGAAATAAATACAAAGGGAAACAACGAATACACGTAGTTGAAATGAGAATGCTTAGATGGATTAGTATAGTGACAAAAAATATTCGAACTAAAAATGAGCCTACTAGGGAGGTCTAGCGGCGGTGGTACAAATTTATGCCAAAGTGAGAGAGCAGTTAAGATAGTTTGGGCATATTCAACGTCGAGACGGTTATCACCCAATATATGCTGATTGGCAAGTTCGTAAAAGGAATAGGACAGGAAGACCAATATAGAAGAGAGAGGCTTAGGCAGGACAACATGTACGTAAAAGAGATTGGAGGATGAGCAAGAGAGGATAAAGACAAAGATGGATAAACATGATGATGATGAAACTGCAACTGAGATGCAATAGGAAACAACTACAGAACAACAATCACAGAATAAAAATTTTAATATTAAAACTTAAATTTTTTCTGGTATGTTTGATCTGTCTCTATTGACTTAAAAGCATCCTGTATATAAGAAAAATATTCTACTTATAGGTAGTCGTTAGCGATAGATGTAATGGTATCAATTTAAATTGTTAACGATGAAGTCAGGAGGTCAGACAAACAATTTATCTTGATATAGCGTAGACCTCATATTTCACAGTTTTATACTTTCAAATCAACTGTATTGATAGTATGTTAGTTAAACAGTAGAGATGGGTAAGCAGATGTAACTGTTACTTCCTGAATGTTACACGGTATGTTACTATCTTATAAAATAGTTCTTTACTATTTCATAAAAATATTTATATTTCTTTCTTGTTTTATGTATGGTATATATCGCCATTGACTGTATAAATTCTTTATTATTACTAAACGAAAACTGAGGATTTATAGAAAAATTAATATCAAGTGAGTAAATAATTTGTATATAAAAACAATTATTAACTTATATATAACTTCTTTTCGACAAGTTATGTAAAAAAATGGTTACTTCAATACTCTTAAAAATACAAAAATAGTAATATTTATATTTAAATTGTATTTATGTTATATAATAAAGTATACAATACAATAAGTTGGTCGTCATTATGTCATCCTCATGTACACTTCATCTAATTTATATAACGATGCACGTCATCGGCGTCATAGCCTGTGACGTCACATGATACCAACACGAAATATTTAGGGTGTAGGTGTGTTTTTTTTAGAATCACTTTACTGGCATTACATCCACTAGACATATTTTATTATATACGCGTAGAAATAATATTTAAAAATTTCTATTAATGTTAACTTAAAGAAATACACAATAATATGTTTCATTTAATTTGTATAAATGCATTATAAAGCTTTTTTATCAAGAACATTTGTTCGGAACACACTGTAACTGTAATCGAACGATGGTAAAATTTTGACATAAATTGGTAATACTTATTTGGCAGTTGCGGTGTTGACACTTTTTGTACTTCATTATTTTGAACTTTAAAGTGAATATCTCTTGTTTTATATTTTTAATTATTTAATAAAATCTGTTCTTTTTAGAACAAAATTAGTGTGTTTTTTTTTCAAAAATGTCACGTAAGAATTTAAATAGTCGTTGTAAAGAGATGGTAATACTTTTGCAATAATTATGTAATCTATTTGATTTAAAATGGAGTAAGGATTTTTTTATACTTTGGCAACTATGTCAACTTCGATCTCTGACGTAGATAATGGCGTAAGTCGTTATCTAAATTAGATGAAGTATACATAGAAAATACACTTTAAATCCATTTTCTGATGAACTATTTCGTTATGCCCTGGCATCCAAAGTCGGATACTTAAGGTGGTTGCAAAAAAGGGTTTAAAGAACACTTTGAATTTGCTGACCTAGAAATTTTGCAAAAAATCTTACCAAAAATTAATTCTGGGCCGTAATCAGATTCGGGAGTTAAATACAATTATTTGTAAATGCCAATAAAATATTACTGTCCATTGGGCGACCAATTATCTATATAGACGAAGCGTATTCGCTACGTGCAAAATCGGAAGAGCGACATCTAGTGTAATAGGACGGCTAAATTAATAGCACTTTTAATAATTACTCGTATGTAAACTTTAAATAAAGTAAACTAAACTTGTTTATTTAATACAATAATTATTTTAATTTATATAAATGTTTGACATTGGCATATTTTTCACAGAATTTTTATTGTAAAAATGAGAAAACAAATTTTTTACGTTTAGATTTCATAATTTGAAATTTAAATATAGAGGTGATTAAAACGTAAAAATTTCGAAAATGCGGCATCTAGTGTCATAGATCAGCGAACTTTTTAGTAAACTTCAAATAAAAAGATTTAACATTTTTGATACAATAATTATTGTAATTTATATTAGAAATCCACTTTTCTCTGTACATTATTTTGGCTTATAATTTGGAAACGAATATAACTTGAATTGACTACAATTTATAATACAACATTAGCGAAATCCCATTTTCTTCAATAATATTATTTATAAAATGTGCTTATAAAAATGCAAGATTTCACCGCTTCACGCGCAGGATCGTGTCTTGTATGCCCTCCAAGCACTTGCACACAGCGAATATTTATTCCCTCCATACTCATTCAAAAACCGGTTGTGACAGCAGTAACCAGTAGGTACGAAAAGCCTTGTCGCAGGGTCTCTTCTACAACGTCACTTATTTATGTCTTTAAACAAAATCTTTATAGTAGTTAACAGCTTCTTTATAAACCTACTTAAATTTATTGCCGCGCAGTGTTATTGTTATTGATAACGTACCCGAACCACAATGTACTGTCTGAAAAATCTACGTCCTATCTCATAAAGATGAAATAAAGTTCAAAGAGTAAAAATTCAAAACACTTTTAGATCCAAAAAATCCTAGACAGGGGTCACCAATTATAATCCCTGAGGGTCCGTTACGAAAACCTACTACATTTCCGCGGTCAATACACTGAACACTAAAAACCAGGCAGAGGCATAACCGGGGGGGGGGGGGTGTTACGTAGTTGAGACCAGGCAACTAGGCCACCTCGTTTAGGAAGGTAAGGAAGGAAGGAAGTTTAATTTAATTAAATTAAAAATTAATGATTACAATAAGTCTAAAAATAAAAGTAAAACTCTTTAAAAAATTAAACTATTAGTGAATAAAATGACACTTTTATTTTGTACAACCTGTCTGAAATTTGGAGTGCGAGTCCGAGATCTGTACCGATTCTTAATAAAGTTCATTTTTGAAAAAGCGGCTTCAAACGCATAAATTGAGTCAAACATAGTACACAGTTTCATTGCCAAAGATTTTAGTTTTGGATATTTTTTGTCACACACATATTTAATCCAAAATTTGTCCCAGGCAAGGGTTTCTGGAACGTATATAATACTTCGTCATTTCCATCTGAAGGGCAGTTTTGTTACTCTTAAAAACGTCTGCTGCTTCACTGGCCCATACACCATTAGGCTTGAGTGAAAAACTATTGCCTAACATTTTGTATTGACAGCTTCCCTATTGTAGTTTGCTAAAACATTATTTTTAATAAGGTACTACCTGAAATTTTTGAAAGCTGTTAAGTCGAAACATATAACTGCGATTATCTCTGTGTATTTTAAAAATGTAAAGATATTTATATATTAAGATTTACTTATACTTTTACACTATAATTTTATTACTACATTTTGAATTTAACGGAGGTCCGCAAAAAACAAGCTGATGGTCCGGAGGTGGACCGCGGTCCGCCATTTGGTGACCTCTGTCCTAGAACGACGTAGTGACCCTAGTTTGATGTTATCACCTTATCTCTCAAATCTAGCTTGCTTTGGCGTCAGTGAAACAATATGGACCACTAAGTGGACCACTATGTGCTAAGAAGACCACTTTTTTATCAGATGTTAAAAACTTGTGCACTGAACTTTTAACTAGTCGAATAACACAATCATTAAAGTTTTGTCTATTTCTTAAAGTAAAAATAATGAAACCGATAATAAAAATCGATTGTAAGCGAATAGTTTGTTCCACCAAAATTCATAAAACCCAAGATCAAAAATCTAGTTCATTTGTTATATGAATTTTAAAAGATTTAAAAAAAGATTAACAATTAATATTTTATTGTTGAGATTCTACTACGAAAGCAACTATAGAAATCTCACAAAAACTTTCAAATATATCCCGATAACTGACTCATAACACGGACACTGTTTTCTCTCAAAGAGAGAACGATATCGGTATAGAGAAAGAATTAATACATTGTCCTTACCAACGTAAACCAACGTTTACTATTTTCATCGTTATAGAGGAATTATCGTTATATAGGGAATCGTTATAAAGAGAGATTACTTTATGTATAAATAAATACGCGGAGTCTGTTAGGCTAAAAATTTATTTTATAGCTTTTACAAAAATAATTAAAAGCATTTATATTATTTAAACAAATCCAGACAACACAATTATAATACAAAATATAGTATTAAAATATGTAGCCATCTCTACCTTGTGCGATTAATTCAAGTGAAATTTGTTATTTGTATAAATACATTTTGAAATGAGTTACTTGTTTGTTATGTTAATTTAAAGCTATTAATTACAGCATCAAGAGATATAAGATAGACATAATGATGTTTTAAGGAAGTAATTTAATATACAAATAAAAATTACCGTTATAGATGTAGTGAGTTTTGAATCTTTAGATCTTTATGATATCTATCGCCCTGCTGTCTTAAGATTAGGTTACGTTTAAGTAGGTCCTGTCGTTATTATATTCTTCTTTTTTCCATTGGTTAATATTTTCTTCTTCACATACAACGTGCCTCACTAGCAGACACGTTTTAATTGTATATCTTATAAAGGACTGCACAGTATAGTTCAATATTCAAGTTCAAATTTGTCAAAAAGTCGGAAATTGCCGGTGGTGGGAGTTTTGTTGTCAAAGTTTTGTGCATAGTCTGTTGAAAGCAGCGGCTATTCAAGTTATGTGCCTTTTTAGAATGGCAGTGATGATTCATTATCCTTATAATCCAGATTAATTGCATGTGCATTAATTGTGATTGCGTGGTAATAAATTATTTCAAAGTAAATATAAAATAACATTTCTGATGCTTGGGCTAAAGACAGTATGCCAAAAACATATACGAGGAGACATCAACTAGTAAAACTGGATGAACCGTCTAATTTATACTTACTTCAATGCCTGATCCAAACCGAGTCCAAACTATTTACGTATCCGATAAAACGAACTAAAAAATTCAAACATTGACGGTATATTATTACGTAAAAATAGACCACAAGTAATATGGGAAGATGCAAGTGAAGCCAACATATATTATTCGAATTTGATTTGAAAAATATGTGAAAACAAAACATTATATAATATCAAAATGAGTATGGTTATACGAACTGTCGTATGCACTTCCACTAGATTAGGACGTTCTGCAACATTTACACAACATGAAAAAATGTAAATTGCAAAATAAGTTTTACTTTTGTTAAAAACTATTTTAGGAAATATAACAAATTGAACTATAGCGTGTTGTATATGAATACGCCGAAAAAAAAAAATTAAGCATAGATTTAATATGGTAACTAAACTCGCTGGTTTACACTGGATGTATGGCTTCCTTAGAAGAAACCCTAGTTTAATTATAAGGAAATCAGAACTGATAAGCGTCAACAGAGTGAAGACATTCAATTGGTATAAAGTTCAACGATTTTTCTTCAACCTCGAAGTCTTCTTCTTGTTCTTCTTTTGTGGACATGACTCTATCTGTTTTTCAATGTGCCTCCAGTAAGTTATCGTTCCATCGTTTTCTTGGTCTTATTACTTATCGTCTTCCTATTGGGGAACCGTCTCTATCCGTCTTTACTACTGTATTTGTTGTCATTTGGCTTACATGATCGTTCCATTCTACTTTTCTATTTCTCACCCAGTTCTTGATGTTCTCCACCTTGCATCTAAGTGGTATATCTGTACTTATAGCTTTGTCCGAAAGTGTCTTACCATCAATTTTTTTAAGTGTGTTGATCTCTGCTGTTTCATTTTTGTACCCCCTGTGTCAGCTCGTGTTTCTGCCGCATATCTTATTATTGATTGGATGATTGTTTTGTAAATTATGTCTTTTATTTCTTTACCGATATTTTTATTTCTCCATATTGTGTCACTCTGGGAACCTGCAGCTCTGTTTCATCTATTTGCTTATATACGCCAGTATATTAGGTGCCCCGCCCTTCCGGTAGGAATCTATGAAGGAGCATCACCGAGCCGCAAGGTCTTATCTCTTGTCAACTACTCCATCCTAGCTAAATCAGACACCAGCATATACTAGTATAAGTCGCAGATTCGTATTTTAGAATTTTAAACTGGTGCATTAGCTATTTCTATTTTTCTGTACACTGAGCCAGAGCCATTGGCTATCTGACCGACTAATCTATTCACTTGATTTTCCAGTTCAGTTTTTAGCTTTCCGTAGCTAGATAATGTGATGTCTAAATATTTAAACTCCATCACTTGTTCGATTATCTGATCTTCCAGCTCCAATTTACATCTTATCTGGAGCGATATAAATTTAGTAATAAGTCCCTAGTAAGTATATTTAGCGTAGATGAAAAAGGGATTTCTATGTTTCAAAATCCTTGCAATATTCTGACATAAAAAGGACAAAAACATGTCGGTGTTGTAAGTAATTGGGAGCAAGGTAAAAACCACACTGTGAGCTGTGCAATAAGTGCATATGAGTGAGTCTTTATTTCACCAATGCTTATACACTCTAGATACGCCATTATTAGTACGGGGAGCCTTTCTGGATCTACCTATCAATGGAGTAAGTCAAGTTGCATGACTGAAGATTTCTGAAATGGCTTCAACACTTCAAAACTACAAGGCATGCAGTGATTAAGAGCCGGTTTTTCTTATTCTGGACAACCGTAGCTGCCATATTTCAGTAAATTGGTATTCATTCATTCTGCAACGACAAAAAATGCAGAAGACTGCATCTTTCAAAAAAAAGCAGTCACTTGACGTAACAGCTTTTGGCCCATTTCAAATAGCATTAAGTAGGGAAATGGACATTTTTATAAAATCAAGGCAGTATCAGCAAATAACACCATATTACTTGTCATCATTGTTTAACAATGCAAACGGTGGTATCGCTACAGTGGTCCTGTTAATCCAAACGTGTTCAGCGACGAAGACTTTTTGGCATCTGATACTTTAAAAGATTCTGAGATTCTGGAAGTAAATTGTGCAATGCAAGGAAGAAATAAAATATCTCAATGCCAAAACATTGCTTTACAGACAGTAATCCAACACTCTTGGGTCTGACCTCAACACTCTTGAAGAAAATCTTTCAACAACAAGAGAACATACGTGCAAGTATAATTTCGAAACAATCTGTACCAATAAAGATATCGAAAAGAGATGTAAAATGTAACACAAAAAAATAGCCAGCTAAATGCAGAATATGTAAGGAAGCGTCTTAATCCTCCGATGAAAGTGTAGATGAAAATAAACTCTGCGATGACGACTAATTTGCAGCTCCAAATAAATACTGCATAATCTGCAATGACTTTGGTGAACTGTGATTTAGGTGAACAATTTGCGATCAGTGGGACCATCAAGAGTAAAGTGACTGCCAAAAAGCAAAAATGTATATGTGTGACTTTTGTAAAAACTTCTTCTTCTTCACGTGTCATCTCCTCTAAGAAGGTTGGCAATCATCATGGCAATTCGCACTTTCGACGCCGCTGCTCTAAAGAGGTCAGCAGAACTGCAGTTAAACCAAGCTCTCAAATTATTCAACCAGGAGATACGTCATTTTCCGAGACTCCTTTTACCCTGTATTCTTCCTTGCATTATTAATTGTAACAAGTTATAACGTTCGCCCCTCATAACATGTCCCAGATCTTGCAGTTTTCGGACTTTAACTGTATTTAAGACCTCTTTATCTTTACCCATTCATCTCAACACCTCGACATTCGTGACTCTATCTACCCAACTTATTCTTAATATCCTTCTGTAGGCCCATAACTCGAAGGCTTCCAATCTGTCCGAAACATCTTTAAAGTCCAAGCCTCCAACCCATAAAATAATACGGAGAACACGTAGCATCTCAGAAGTCTTATCTTTAAAGAAATTGAAATGTCCCTGCTGCAGAGTACTTTTTTCAGTTTGTTGAAAGAATTTCTTGCCTGTCCTATTCTTGTCTTAATCTCTTCTGTGTACTCATTATTTTCATTAATTATTGTATACATATATTTATATTTTTCAACTTTTTTAATTTGTTGTCCATGTATTGTTATGCTTTCTTGGCGCTGTTGGACTTTTGTAATTACCATAAATTGTATATTTTTTGTGTTTAGGGACAGTCCATTTTCTTCACTGACTTCTACTACTCTGTCAACCATTTGTTGTAAATCTTCAAGACATTCCGCTAATAAAAATGCTTGTAAAAACTAACAATGCATATATATCATAAAAAAGCAACTGAGCGTTATTACTTCAGACTTCCGGCAAATGCCGATCAGTGTAAATTTTTCTTAATATTGTTTTATTCGTTAAATAATTAGGTTTTTTCTATTTGTCTAAATAAAATTAGATTTTAATGTTAATTAAACGTCATTTTCCCATGTTCCTCTACCACGATGATGATGATATAAGAGTGAAAGGCACTACAAAATAAAACAGTACAGAACACAAGAGAAATAACATATAACTAGAATGAATTGATGAAAATTGACTAACGAAAGAAATCCTGTTGCCTTCCATCTTATAAACATATTTTCTTATATTCTTTTTCTTGTTGTTTGAAACGTTCCAAAAAACGTTTCCTCAGATACCTTAGCTTCCTCCGTGGATGTGTTAGTTGTTGCTCTGGAAACCTCAGACTCTTCTAACTTTATTGCCACAAATTGGTCGCATTGCCCCTGTAGTGATCCTTTCTCAAGCTAACATGCTCCTTTCTAACTTGGCTACACCTCACTGAAGACGACGAATATTCAGCAGTAATATCATTATTTCTATTCAAATAAGACCAATATCAATTAAGCATTGGTTTCGCCAAAAATATAAAAAAATACGAGACAGATAAGAAAGAAAAACAGATACAAACTATATTACGGATAATACGGAACTTTAATGAGAATTCTATATTTATAGGAATGTCCCACAAACATCATACGACCGACCTAGCAGGTGCAAAAATTGAAGAAAAACGTGGAATAAAGCGTCGATGAGTAAATAAAAAAATTTCATAAAACTATTTTCTCTATCGACTGCTTGAGCATTCACTCAAATTTTTGTTTACTACCTAACGACTTTTAAACATCCTGTACATAAAAACGACAAAATCTAGTTTCAGAAAAAGGTAGGCAAAAGTTTTAATTTTCAGATAGCGCAAACCTAAAGTTGTTAGTTATTATGTTACGAAATGAAAGGACACTGTTAAAGTTTCATCTAGGAAATGCAGAACCGTTGCTATATTTGATATTTAAAGTACAAGAAAAATGCAGACGATGCAATTTTTGATGAGTTAAGAGAATAAGTAATTCGGTAAATACCTTGACTTGCTATAAACTCGGGGCGAAAACTAATTTTCCTTGCATGATTTTGGCATATCTAACAAAACCAGGCGGCCGGCGCTATTAGGGAGTATAATTAAAAGTTTGAATATAATAATCTTGCATTTTGCAATGTAAAAGAAAATTCTCTGAGATTATTGTAGGAAATAAATGGATGTTGATTAAACAACAAATGTTTAATTATATACGTGTAAAGCCATTACGATTAATTATTCATAGGAACAATTACATTTTTTACTTTAAATGTTTTGTTTATATCGGGATAAGCCACAATAAAATTGATTGTAATAAAAATTATACTTTCAGCAACGTTTGACGTTTTGATATTCACTTTGAAAATCGTTTTAAAAAAAAATTATTTAATAAAAAAGTTTTCTCTGTTGCACTGGGGGAACGAGATGCTATTATAACAATCAGTAATCTTGTATCACTTGTATATGGCCCCGATCTTGTAGGCAATAGCCTTCTTTTTGTTGTCAACTTTGGTTAGCAATTTTTTTTAATATTTTTTCCGATTTTCGAAGTGGAAACCGGAACGTCAAACGTTATTTAAAAATGTAATTTGTATTGTATCTTCCATACATTTCTGCAGTCTTCAGAGACGTAAATGTTACTGAAGCTCTAGTTTTGATGTTGAAGTTTTAATTTTTTTGGGATCCCAAAATTTACATTCTCAGCAAAATTCAGCTTGTTCGTATGATTTTTAGAGGACAAATCTCTGATGACTAAACCCATCGAGCAAAAAGATAAAAGAGGGAATGTAAAGGTAGTGGGGGCAAACATTTTGTTAGACAGGAAGTGCGATCTTTAGAGGCCACATTAAACAAGGAAAGAGAGTCTCTCTCCTTGTTTGACATCAAATTTAGTTGGGTTATGTTATTGTTTTTCCCAACTGTCACATGAAATTTAATTTATATTGAAGTTTTTTACCAATTGTGTCATATTTTAGACTATTATCGTTAATATTTAATTAAAACTTTCTCGTCTGAAAAATATTTTATAGCTATTCTTAATAAGTGTCAGAAAATTTAAATTTAGCGCCTTTGCATTTCCGGATATGTCCGCCATCAGAGGCCACTTTTTTGGTCTCCTTTTCATAAGGATTAGATTCCCTCTTTTGTCTTATTGCTCGATGACTAAACCACAGGAAAATAGTTTTAGAACCTTTTTACACTATATACTTATTTCCCAACAAAAGGAATATCTTTTACATATTTTATATAATCTAAACATATTAGCACACATTCATTTTGCTTCTTAAATGAATTTATGCTTGTAAACTTTAACTTGCCATGGCTTTGACCAATTTTTAAATAGATAAGGATATTGGAAAATTAACAACGAAAACACATTGAAAAGTGTGAGCGGTTGCCTTAGCTTCATTTTTAGTTATTTGAAACTTGTTTTATCTTCATTGCTTCTTACTAGACGTACGGGTAGAGACCCAAATGAAAAAAGGTTTATAACGGAAGTGACTTCTTATTAACTGGGAGTAGGTAAGGGTAGGGACCACGCAACGCTGCCTCGTATGACAGGTCTAATTGTCTCGTTACACCAAAAAGTCGTTAGAGTAGTTTTTCGGTATTCATGACCAGGGAAAATAAATTATACAAGATAACACTCATATTGTGTATACTAATTGTTAGAATTTTCGCCTTTTCAAGTGTTCTATAATCAAAATAATAATTAAAAATAAAGCTCGCGATGTTCAGATGATGTTGTAATTTTAATGGGTCCGAAATTACTAATATGCCTACTAGTAATTTAGGTTAAACTAACATTAGGAATAAAGACGACATAAGCTACTAAATGACGTCTCTTAATTTATTTAATGTTATTCTAATATACACATACAGCAGCAGACCCTACCTCACAAGACATGCACTGCCGTAGGAGCACTGGGACATTCATAATTGGTATGTATGAGGGGCGCTCATACCTGTGCTAGCAAGAGAGGAATCCCCAAACCATAAACTCCCAACAGCCTTCACCGCTACTCATCCACACTTATTGTTTTACCGTGGGGTACTAAAAAAATTATTATATAAAATTCCTAGCTAATGAAACTTTGATCTCTTTTAAAACAGTCAATTGATATCTTTTTTATACACGGGGAAACGTGAGACGCTTTTTTCCAGATGTATTTTGTTGCTATCTATTAATTTTGTTGCCTTAACTGTCCTTTATATCTTTAAAGTAAATTTACTTAAAAACTACATGAAATGTTTTTAAAATAAAAATAAACTATGATAGGTACCACAATTTTGTTCACCGAATTATCATCTACTTAAAAAAAATCATTTCAATTTTTAAGCTGTTTTAAAGTGCTCAATTGTTAAGTGAGCTATTTATTGTTACGATATATTTTTGTAAAGTTTTGTCCCTTCATTTTTACTAATTAACGTCTGAGGAAATAAACAAATTAACAAACAATATAATTCTTATTAAAATACGTAAGATTTTAGGACCGGTATAATACAGTATCCTATGGTAGGATATTGTAGGATGTGATCTGGAATTATATATTTTTTGAATTATCATTGTAAACTAATGAGACAAAAAAATAAAAATTTACATATCCTGCTTACCTGATATATCCTGCTTATATATATATATATATATATATATATATATATATATATATATATATATATATAAGCAAAAATAATTGATCAAATGAAAGGCAGATATCGAGCACTGTTTATTAATTAAATCTTGCCCAAGTACTTTCGCTTCCTAAAGCATCTTCAGGGGTATTTCGTCAAATTTGGCCTAGTCATCAATCTTTGACAATATCATAAACATAAAATTGTACATTAACACTACACGATACAAGGACAAACAGTTTAAAAATTTTTAAAAAACGGCGAAGCTACATGTTGATTGGCATCACGAGAGAATTATTCGCCGTTTTTTTTTTTAAATTAAACTACCTGTCCTTGTGTCGTGTAGTGTTATTGTACAATTTTATGTTTATTACATTCTCAAATATTGTTGGATAGGCCAAATTTTTCGAAGCGCCCCTGAAGATGCTCTAGGTTGCGGAAGTACTTGGGCAAGATTTAATTAATAGACTGTCCTCGATATCTGCCTTTTATTTGATTAAAGTTTAGTTATTCGAGCATTCAACCTTATATTACTTTTTTTTATGGAAGTAGCTGAATTGTGACAAAAACATTTTAACAAAACATGTTGCTATGTTGTGTTACACTATGTTCTAAATAAAATTATAATAATATAATTTGCCTACCACCTTGAGTATCATTTATAGGAGGTTGAAAGTGGCGACTAAGGCTGAATAGGGCAAGCAAACAAACTGAAACGTTTACAAACGGCCACTCTTGTTTTGGTTGGAGAGCTGGGTCCTAAGTAAGTAAATAAAGGAGGGAATGTAAGGGACAAAGAAATAAATAAAAAAATACTTACATAAATTTCCTGGGCAACACATACAAGAAGGTTCCTAAACTATTTGAAATGAACGCCGTTCAAAAGAATCTTCTTGCTGGATGAAAAGAAAGGTTTTTCTTTCCCAAAACACATTAAAATCTTTTTAAAGGAAATAATTTTACAACTTCTGATTTATAGAGAAACATTACATATTTATTATAACTTTACATTAACAATTATTACATATAAGATTAACAAAATTTATTAACAAAACTTACAGGTGGGGCGACATTTGTAATGATTTCCAACAAGCTCCAGATGTTGGGAACACTTATAGGAATTTAAATTATTATATTAAATATTATAGGAAATAGTAATTAAGTATTAAAATTAATTGTATTTAAAAGAAGACTACTATGACAATTAGCTAATCTGTAAAACTTATAATTTTATTTATTTTTATTTTTTTTTAGTTTGTCATAAAAGTAAAAATTTTTATGATTAAAAAATATCTATTTTTACTTAAACTTTTAAACAAAATACCTTATATGACTCTAGCTGGTATTTCCTTTAAGAAGTTTTTGGGATTTAAATTGAATCAAAAACTCTGTCCACATAAACTGTAAATGGTCTGGGACGACCATGGAATACAACAAAATGGACAAGTCCTGGGGAGGTAGGACACTAATTTCGGCTTCGGATTATGCTTAATCACAACAAACTGCACTTTTCAAATCTCGGCCTCTCAAAAGCTCCCTCTTAAAAGCATGTGGACCTTTTAACCTGTTTTAATGCTGCCTTACAAAACTTCTCAAATAAGACACAGCACAACAAATTGGTGATTACCTCAACAAAGAATACCTTTTAGCATCTTGAGCTCAAATTCACCTCTCCACAAAAAAAATAGCCGGCTTTGAAGAACTATACGCCGCCAGCTATTTCTTCCGAATCAAAATCTTAACCTTCAGTTAAATTCCACATTCAACTGCGACTACACTATACATTTTCCCATAACACAAACGAACAACGAAGGCAAGATTATTTTCAGTAATCTGGTTAGGTAAGAGGGGTGACAGAATACGAGTGGCTACTTATGCAAAAACGGGTTATGTACCGGTTTCTCATTATATTTTGACCCCACTTATTTTCCTTAATTTCGGGACTACAAAAAAAGTTTCAAATAAAAGTTGTATTATTTTATCTGTACTGACTAACAATGTAGCAACAGACCAAATTTTGCTTACAGGGAGTGGCCAATAAAATGCATCTTTAATATTTCAAATGGGACACCCTGTATTTCTTTATAGTTTTGAGTAGCCCTGTATTTCCTGATTACCAATATATAACATTGAGTAGCATTAGTTTAGTTCTATAATGGCATATGGTACTACATAAGGGTAACCATAGGTGGCTATGCAACTGACATTTCAAAATGAAACAATTATTAATTTATTATAAAACTGTCAGTCCTCATACCGAAATGGGTTGTACTGCAGATGAAAAAGAAGATATATTCTCAATTTATGTAAAAAATAATAAAAACAAGATCGACAGACTCCTTCTGCTAATACATTTTTATATAATTATCGTAATGGCATAAATGAAAAAAATGTTTGAACAGAAGAAACATACGATCGTAGGAAATGATGATGAAGATCTTAATACTTTGCTTTACTTTGAAGGTGAAAATCAAATTTTTAAATAATAGATTAAATCCATATTAACATTTTTATTTTAGAAAATTCCGAAACTAGTCTAAACAATGCTACTAATGCATTAGAAAAAAAACCATGCGACGACACATAGAGTTTTAAAAAAGCACAACTATAAGCCGTACAAAATATTACCGGTACAAGAACTTACCGATGTTCATAAGAGAAAGCGTTTACAGTTCTGTCAAGACATCCTTACAAATTTGAACAATGATCCTAATTATTTTTATAACATTTTATGGACAGATGAATCAAACTTCAGGCATTTTTATTGAAATAGCTACTCGTGGGAACAGAAAAATAAAAGAAAAAGAAAAATTAAACAAATAACAAAAGTCCAGAAAAAAATCAATAAATGTGTGGTGCGGAATATATCAAAAACAAAATAGTTTAACCATTGTTTTATGATTATAAATTAACTGTGGAAGTGGATGATTTATTAAA
Source organism: Diabrotica balteata (assembly GCA_918026665.1). Lineage (NCBI taxonomy): Eukaryota > Metazoa > Arthropoda > Insecta > Coleoptera > Chrysomelidae > Diabrotica > Diabrotica balteata. The sequence goes on along the minus strand of OU898278.1, from coordinate 57,342,182 downwards.
TCAAATTATACACAAAAACAATTAAATAGTATAATATGGCAACAAGATGGAGCACCGTCACATAATGTCGTAGCCGTTCAAGAACATTTAAATATTCAATTTAATGTGTGGATCGGCAATAAGGGTACCATTAAATGGCCACCAAATAGTCCCGACTTAACACTATGTAATAGCTTTTTATGGAAGTTTTTAAAAGAAAAAATGTATTTTAATTTAAATACAAACATTAACACTATCACGGCAAAATTTCGCGCGGAAATTGAAAATTTAAATGGTCATAATAACACAATATCTGACGCATTAGAAAATTTAAGACGACGATATTACTTGTGCTTTGATAACAATTAAGGGCACTTTGAGCATTTATTGTAATCTTAAATGTAGTATTGTAAGTCATTAATTTTGTAGACTTCCTAATTATATTTTTTCTAAATATATTTTTTCTTATCTTTGTATAGTAAAGTAGTACCATACGTCATTATAGAAGAAAACTAATGCTACACTATGTTATATATTTATAATCAGGAAATGCAGGGCTACTCAAAACTATAAAAAAATACAGGGTGTCCCATTTGAAATATTGAAAATGCATTTTATTGAGCACACCCTGTATACAAAATTTGGTCCGTTGCTACACTGTTGGTCGGTACAGATAAAACAATACAACTGTTATTTAAAACTTTTATTGTATTCTTAAAATTAAGGAAAATAAGTGGAGGGTCAAAATATACTGAGAAGCCTTGTACATATTTTAAAATATATGAACGAAATACTAATTACACAGAAAATACTATGTAGGATTAGGTGAAAAAACAGTTTTATAAACGATTATTATAAAGATTATTTTACTTTTTCAATAGATTAGTTTTCATTTATTTAGAGAAATTTTATCTTGCGATCTATTTTTTGTGGTACAATGTGAACCTACTGAAAAGGTTTTTCTTTAAAAATAAATACAAATGAATATTGGAGATTATAAGTATGTTTGTTATGTTTAATTATATCTCAGTCGTTGCATAAAAAAATGTAGAAAATGTTTTGTAATTGGCAGTACATTACAAAATCTACTAGAGAAAACTACAGTTTTACGAAGAAATGAAAAAGGAGAACAAGAAATAGTTGCGTATCCCAAATCTGTATCACACTGCAGTTAGTAGTTAGTATATGCGAAGAGTCGATCTGTGTGATCAACACCAATCTTATAATATTGCCTAAAAATACAGAAAGTGGTATATGAAAAAGCAAAGAAGAATTTATTTGATGTCAACTCGTACATTGTGAACAAAGTTTCAGTTCAAGAAAGAAAAACCTATGAGACACCTAACTTACAGGGGTATCCTTGCAAATAAACTAATTGGTCAATTTATGGAAAGAGTTAAAAAAGGTTCGAAGATAACTATAGGCACATAGGCAAATAGAAAACATTCTCTGTATAAAACACTAGACGATTGAGTAATACAGGAAGCCGTGACACAAAAAGGAGCCTCCAGAAGATGTACGTATTCTATGACCCGTGAAAACCCCAAAAGATACAGTGTTCCACTTCAAAAGCAGTCAAGCATCTTTGTAGATTGAATGTATTCCAATATTTTACAACAAATTAATCTTATCAATTCGACCACAGGTATAGAACTGTAAACAATATTCATATGCGGTATGTGGTTGTAAATTGAACCACCGTTCCAGCAACTACATTGTGAAAAAAATAGCACTATAATAGAAGGTATTAATACAGATTATAATATTCAATTACCTAATTATTGTCTATTAATCAACAACATTCCATTCCATAATGGAATTATTATGGAATAGAGGCCCAGAAATTATAAAAGAAGCCGAGGACATCCACCTACTAGATGAATCGTTGATATAAAACGTATAGCGGGAAACTGGCTACAAGCGGCCCAGTGTAGAGGACACTGGAAACAACTGAGGGAGTCATATGTCCAGCAGTGGACGCGATTGGTTGATTGATGATAATGATGAATCAACAACATATATGCATTAAAAAAAATTTGACCCATAAATGGTTAGAAAACTATCCAAACAAAACCGTTTTAATAACATTGATTGTCATTTGTAGCCTTTTTTTAAGAATTCTCCATATCAATTTTTCTTTGTTAGAACCTATTCAAGCACGTTAAGGAGCCATTTCCCTCCAAACCACGTAAAGCCTAGCTACTAAAACGCTGAATACATAAAATTTAACTAGCCGTTAGGTTAAAATATATATCTTGATATATTCTCCTTTTACATGCTCTCCAGTACAATGGATCTGATCATTTATAAATTTCATTTCGGCAGCTAAGGTTATAGGGTAGCCAGACAAAAGCGCCGAATCCCTTTTGTACTTACTATCTCCATAAATAAAATAAAGTGTCTATTATACTGAATTTCTGCACATAAACGTTTATCAATGTTATCGTTTAATTGGATATAAAGTTTTATAAATTTCACCTGAGTTTCAATTACTCCTGGTTGTTTGCAATAGATGCAATTATAATTAAGCTTGAAGTGGGTACCGATCTAATGAATTAAGACTATAGTTATGTTAGTACAGTCAAAGTAACTTAATTTTAATTTTTTGTAAACTAATTATTACACGATAAATATATGCCCCGAATAACAGTGATCATCTTGTCTATGAATTTGTTTGTGATTTTGGATTAGTTAATCATTATAAATAAAAAATATTTAAATAAAATTGCATAGTCATATGAACTAGACCTATTTTACTTGACGAAGTATACGAGTATAACATACATCTTTGAAAGCACCTCAAGAACAAGGAAAACGAATGATTCAACGAACAGCAAAATTGACCAATAATGAATCAGATTATATATATATATATATATATATATATATATATATATATATATATATATATATATATATATATATATTTACGGCATAAAGTAAACTCCGCCCATGTTAAAATTCAGGTTCAAGTGAGCTCCGTGGGTCAAGTGGACACCAATATACGGAGCTCACTTGACCATTCCATAATATTGGCTCTGTTGATTCGTTAAGATGTATAGTTTCATAATTCTTAATAAAATTTTGGAGCTCATAAGTACCCCTGTATCATAAATGTATTTCGCTTAGTTCACGTGTATATATTATAGGGGTCGTTCAGATCTTTCTCACTGTATATTGGAACCATAAGAATATCGGTTTAAGTAAGCTCTGATAGTTTGGCAACTATGCAATTAAGCCGTAGAGTTCCAGCGTTCTTGATATATACATTTTATATATTTTAAACGGTTTATACGGACTCCTGATTTTTTTATCATTCATACACATTGCAATATGTAATAGATATGTATACTACCAAATACCTGTTTTTGGTAGGTACATGCTGTTCTAAAAATAGCTTTATAAATACAAAAGGATTTCATTACCAAATTGGATGTGTTTTTCATATGCTGAAATTTCCTAATGTATTTTTTTAACATGAGTATGTCTTTGTACGATTTATTTAAGGATAGGATTAATAAGAATGTCTTTTATTTCATCCATTGTTTTACGATATATTGTATACAGCTTCTTTATTATTTTATTTATGATTTTATCTGTGTACTAAATATTATTATAATTCTGGATGGGTTATCTTAAAATAAATAATTAAGTGCTAAAAGTGATATTTTTATGTAAAAATGGGTAGTAGTGCACAAAAAAGAGAAGAATGCTTAATTTATCTAACAAGAATATACCACTTCACCGATATTACATACTTCTGAATGTTTTATCTTTTATTTAGGGGTAATGTAATCAATATAAGTGGAGTTAGTGTCAAATTTACAATAATCTTTATAAGCAATAGCTTACTGACTGTACTTTATATGTTCAGTTCAATTAATTAAACCTTGTCACTTCAGAAAAGAGCGATTTGAATGGCAAAGTCAAATAAGAAGGTGTGATAAATCTTGTACTACCCTACATTCGCACAGGTTAACCGCTTATCTTTTTTTTTATTTCTTGCAATGTGTATATGTGTTGATCTGGTCAGTGTTTTTTCGATTTTAGTCATAAATTGGTCTGATATTCGTTGAGTGGATGTTGCGATTCTAGACTTTGTATCTTTTATTCTATAGATACTTATCTTCGGATATTAGGTGAATTGATAGCTAAGATATTGTAGAGCTTATGTATGAATGTGTGTGTCTTAATATCCGCTTAATTTGGCTGACTAATTTATAGCTAAATCTACGTGTTAACTATGTGTTGGTATCATCTATACTTACAAGGTATATTCGGCAGCAGAAGCATAGAATGCAAGCGTCTACGTTTTAAGGATGGAAGGATGCGCTTCTTAGCAATTTAGCTGACAAGTTTTCAGAGATTACTTTTCTGGTCCTCAGTTTACCTCTTAGTTTTAAACAAAGTTCTGTAAATGACAAAGTTTGATTCAAACTATCTTCAAGGTATTTATAGCAAGTCCAGAGTTTAAAAATTTCATGATACTATTGGATGTTTAGATTTGTAAAAGCGTCTCTGTTAGGGACATTAAAGTTTTTTGTTGTGCAACAATATAGATCGTCTACCTAATAAAAGTTCTAGTATTTACTGGTATCTTATTCTTAAAGTGCCTATCCGTTCCGGATGTTGGCGATCATCACGGCTATCTTTACTTTGTTCATTGCAGCGCGGAACAGTTCAGTGGTAGTCGTGTTATACCACTTTCGTAAATTTTGAAGGCAGGAAATGCGTCTTCTTCCCGGTCCTCTCTTACTATTTACCTTCCCTTGGAGAATTAGCTTAAGAAGGCCGTAACGTATTTACTGGTATGGGTTGTGTAAATATTATACAGTGTAGGTGCCATTACGCTACCCCAAAGGAGACCGTTCTTCTGCGTTGTCCATCTGTGATTTTTACCGTTATGTATTAAAAAAATCTTCTGTTGTGTAGGCATACGCGGATATTACAAGTGAGTTTATTACCTAAGGCAATGTCACATAGATTTTGGAAATGCCCTCTAATTTAAGGTGTCGTAAGCGGCATTTAGATTGACAAATACCACTCCTCATACCTGATATCTTTCGTACCCGTCTTTGCTGTGTTGGGCAAGATTTAGTATTTGTGACGTACGTGATCTTACCTGTCTATTGCCACTTTAGTCTTTTAATTTGAGTTTTTCTTGTATTATCAGTAAAATTATATTAAGGATCACGTGCAGAAGTATTTTTTATAACTGACAAAATAAATAAATATATTGGCCGATAGCTTTTGTGGAGTTTTTGCCAGGTTTAAGTAAGGCAATAACTTTGTCTTTACTTTGCTTGTCTACAGACTTTGGATATCAGCCATTGCTGTATTTTTGATCCAAATTTTAGAGTTAGTTTTGTGCTCAGATCCTTAGTTAGGAGCCGTAATATTGTTTATTATATACATAGATAGCAGATCCAAGCTCAACATCGCACCGTTGAAAGGTTCCCTCGGCTGACTGGTTTTGTCCCCTCTCATTTTAAGTTTTTCTTTGCTTCTTTATCGACATTTTATTATGCGATTTTTAGCGATCAGCTTAATACCAAATACAATATATTTGGCCCTCAATATGTTTCTTCTTCTTCTTGCAGTAAGTCTTCTATCGGAGGTTGGCTACCATTACATCAATCTTTACTTTGTAGGCTGCAGCTCAGAACAACTGTATTGAACTGCACCCATACCACTCTCTTCAATTTCGCAACCAGGAAATACTCCTACGTCTTATATTTCTCTTTTCCGAGATTTTTCCTTGGATTATGAGTCTAAGCAGAGGGTACTATTCTCCTCTCATTATGTGGCCCATTCAAGTTTTTTCGATTATATGGTTTTTACAACTTCGTATTCCTTCCCCATCTTCAGCAAAACATCTTGATTTGTAACTCTTTCTGTCCATGGTATTTTCCACATTCTCCTGTAACACCACATCTCGAATGCCTCCATGTTTTTTATGTTTATCTTTTTCAGTGTCCAGGCTTCCATGCCGTACAGCAGATCGGAGAAAACATAGCACTTTGACATTATTGTTCTTAAGTTTATACCTATTTATGTCCCGGCTGCATAGGAACTTTTTCATTTTGACAAACGATTGTCTCGCTATCTCTATTCGCCTCTTGATTTCTCTTGTCTGGTCATTAGTATCATTGAAGCAAACCCCTAAATATTTGTAGGACGTTACTCTTTCAACTGGCTGATTATTTATGGTTAAATTCACATTGGTGTATAGCTTATTTGTTACAATCATGAATTTAGTCTTTTTGATGTTCAGTTTTAGACCATACTAATTGGTATGAGTGTTTATGTTTTCCATCAAAAACTGTAAATTTGTTAGGTTATCTGTTACTATTAGCGTGTCATCAGCGTATCGTATATTGTTAATCAATTCTCCGTTAATGTTCATACCAATGTTTTGCTCTAGGAGCGCTGCCTGATATATTGAATATATTGAATAATAGTGGAGAAAGCACACAACCCTGACCCCCACCTCGACGAATCTCAATTTCTTCGGTTAACTCATTATCAACTTTGATTTTTGTTGTTTGTCCCCAGTACAACCTGGATATGATGTTAATGTCGCGACTGTCGATATTTTTGCTTCTTAGGATTTCATACAGCTTTTGGTGTCTGACTTTATCGAAGGCCTTCTCAAAATCTATGAAACCTACGTAGAGGTCTTGGTTTACTTCCAAACATCTTTGTATTAACACACTCATACCAAACAAAACTTCCCGTGTTCCCAGTCCACCTCTGAATCCAAACTGTGTGGTGCTTATGTCCTCTTCTAAGTTATTAAATATTCTTTTGTGAATTATTTTTAAAAATACTTTTAGTGTGTGGCTCATCAATGCTATAGTTCTTTGGTCTGAACACTCTCTGGCGTTATTCGTCTTCGGGATTGTGACAAAAGTAGAGGAGAGCCATTTCTTTGGTATGATGCCCGTTCTATAAATTGTGTTAAAGAGGTTCACTATTATTTCAAGTGCGTCGTCGTCTATAAGTTTTAACAATTCTACAGGAATTTCATCTGGTCCTGCAGCTTTACCCCCTTTTGTGTTCCTTATAGCATATTCTACCTCGCTTCTTAGGATTTCAGGCCCTGTTGTGTCGTCTGTAGGTTCTGTCACTGCTATTTCTGGTCTTTCGTCTGCAAAAAGTTCTTCAATGTATTCTGTCCATCTTGCCAGTTTTTTATTTAAATCTGTAATTATTTTACCTTTTTGTCCTTTACGATGGATGCTTGTTTCACTTTTTTACCTGTTATTTCCTTGATCTTGTTATTCATGTTAAAGATATCATACTTTCCATCATATTTATCTATTTCCTTGCAGTTGTCCAGAACCCAGTTCTCTTTGGCTTCTCTAATTTTTCTCTTAATATCACGGTTCACTTCTTTGTATTTTGTCTTGTTTATTTTATTTCTTCGCCTTTCCTCTATGAGATGCATAATTACGTTTGTCATCCATTCCTTTTTCTTAATTTTGCTTGGAGGTAAGGAGCCTTCACCAGCTGTCATAAGGGTTTTTTCTATTTCCGTCCATTTATTCTCTACATTGCCTGTGTTCCTATTTTTTGCAGCGATGCTTCTAAGATTGTTGTTTACCTGTTCTCTTGTCCTTTCCAGTATAGTTGCGTTTTTCAGTTGCTTAACGTCTATCTTTTGTTTAGCTGCACTTTTCTTTATTTTCTTGAATCTTATATTTACTACCGCCACCACCGGATTGTGATTCGATTCTATATCAGTGCCTGGATAGGTTTTTGTAGACGTGATGGAGTTTTTGAACCGGCTTCTGATTATTATATAATCGATATGATTCCTGACGATGTTGTCTGCATTATCCCTTGGTGATGTCCACGTGTACAATCTACGGTTTGGTAATCTGAACATTGTGTTCATTACTACAAATTCTTTTTCTTTGTAAAATTGTACGAGACGTTCACCTCGATGGTTTCGTTGTCAAAGTCCAAATTCACCAGTGCATCCATTAGTTTTCACTTTACTAACTTTAGCGTTGAAGTCGCCCATGATTACAGTGACCTCTTCTTTTTTGGTCGATTCTAGAATGTATTCAAGTTGTTTGTAGAATTCTTCTATTTCCTCATCCTCTTTCTCATATGTTTCTTGCACTAGAAATACGTCACATTTCTGTTAAGCGCATATGTCTAATAAAGTTAAGTAAAGTAAAGTGTCTTTATCTCTAGATATTCCCTTAATATACATAATTATGATAGTTGGCCTAAAAAGGACCGATTTTGCCGATCTTAAAATCCTATAAAAATGACAAATCTTTTACTTTTCATTAAAAATTTAAATTTTACATATTGAAAGCTACCTTTATGAAAAATAGAATCTATGGAAATTAGCAAATTAAAAAATAAAGACATAATTCTGAATGGCCAACTTGAGACAAACAGTTATCCCCTCCTCAACTTATTCAGTTACAAACTGTAATATTATGTAAACGCATACCTCTTTTATTGTTAGATAAAATGAATTTTCATCAAGTAACGTTTGAATCCATCACTTACTAAAAGAGTAGAAAGAGACATGCTTATGCTTTAGAGTACGTCTACTTTAGCACACTCACTATCTCATCGATAGGCCTTTTCCTCATCAATAACGTTCCCGCTCGTTATAGTTATTCTAAGATATTCAGATTTCACTACATGCTCTACATTTGGTTTTATCTCCTATAAATTTACAATTATGACAAAATTTTTATAATATTTTATGCATTGATATTAAACTGGAGTAGAGTACTTAGTAGATAATATTTATTTATTTTGAGTATACTTATTTTACAACATAGTAAAAGAATAAATGTTTGTGTTCTCAGTGTTTTCTATGTCTGCCAAGCATAAACAGGCGGCCCTATTAGATTACACAATTATTAAGAATGTCCAATCTCTGAATTGAAGATTTTATTTCAAAATATGACTGTACTTTATACAAATATTATTCTTTTCTGAGATACCGGTATAAATATGAAATTTGAATTACGTAATGATTTTTTAAAATTATTTTCTTGTGACGTTATGTCACTGTTGGAGAATAATGCTGGGAATAAGGTTTTTATATTTTATTTGACGTTTTAATATTTAAATCTGAGTTCATTTTTCGAAAAACTATAAACTTATAACAACAAATTGCTATAAGTATACCAGTACGAGGCAATATTCTTATGCTGTGGCAAAATCATCATATTTGAGTTACATTGCTGTTTTTCCTGCCGTATCATATTTTAACATAGTTTTCTAATTTATTTTATAGACAGGAGGTAATGGATATCCACAATTCGTCTAATAATATTATGTTTTAAAAACAGCTGTGCTTTTATGCTGATTCGTTCACCTTTCGTAAAGCAACCTGAGTTATGAATAACTACTTTTTTGTATTTTTGGGAGGCAAACTTCTACCTGACAATTTTTAATATGTTTAATATATTAATATAATAATAATAATAATATGTTTAATATGTATATTCTGTACCAGAATATTAGGGATTTATATAATATTTTTGTGTATATAATGTGTTTATTGATTTTACTTTCATTTGGTTTGTTTATTCATATTTTCTTATCTTTAGAAAACAGATGTGTTATTATTGTAAATCATCTGACCATTTTGTAGCAAATTGTTCATCCTGTACAAACCCAAATCAAAACGTTACAACAACAGTGCCAACTACTACTATAAATACAGTAGTTAATACTCTTCCACATGACGTCACGATCACATCAGCATCTTCAGCGAATTAATTTTCCTTACAATCCTCGACTATACCTTCTTCATTAATTATACCAATATGAACTGAATCCCAAATATCATCCTCAACATCATTTCCAAGTTCTCAAACTACATGCACAGATACAAATATAACAACTACCGAGTTATCAACAACACCTAATCTTTCACAACCTCATATATCAAGTCCAAACTATTCCTCAACACTTGCATACCCTATCAATAGAATATTAATAGATACCACTAATACACTTAAAATAACTAATACACCTAGTAAAAAAGTAAACACGTAGCCTTGATGAAATTTTAACCCCACCTTTACAAGAACCTAAAGAAAATTTTACAAAAACCAATACAAAAACTTAAAAAATCCAAAAGTATTGACAATTCTGAGACTTGCTAACAGCATGTAACCCGTAAAAGATTTTATTACTAATAAACTTGTAACACCAATATTAAATTTTGAACAACTATCTCCCAAAATCTATTTTTATAGATTCCCAAAAGCTCCCAAATCTATTTTTATACAATTTTCCTATATAGAATATAAAAAAGAAATAAAATTCCTAGGGATGCAACTGGACTCAAAATTAAGTTAGAAAAGTCATATACACTCGCTAAGCCTATCGTGCCAAGCTGGACTATACATTATGAAATCTGTATCACATAAAAATTGGGGAGCAGATTTTCCAACTCTAATAAATAAATGTAGAGCTTCAATTAGATCAAAACTGGACTACGGATGTGTTGTGTATAACACAGCAAATCAAACATTGCTTAAAACTTTGGATACTCTTCCGAGTTCAGCCGTTAGACTTGCTCTAGGAGCATATTGCACCAGTCCTGTGGACAGTCTACTCTGTGAAGCTGGAGAACCACCCTTAATCCTAGGAAGTAAATATTTAAGTCTATCGTATGTCTCGAATATAAAATCTAACCCAAAAAATCCAGCTCTTCATCATGCTGTTGCTAACAGGTTCTAGGAGGTCTATCAAAAAAGAAATAGGGGTCCTGTACCTTTCTATGAACGAGCCAATAGATACTTATTCGATTTTAATATTGAACTACCTCCCACTTATCCTACCTGTGTAATAAATTTATGTTTTCCTTGGGTTGTTCCCTCTCCGCTTTGTAACCTTTAAACTTACATCATATACCATATATATATAAAATTCGTGTAAAGTTAGTGTATATAAAATTACCATTTTATATACACGAACGCATCAAGGCCATAAATCGAGTAGGAGCATGCTTTGTAATATCACATGAACATTCCATCTATAAATTGTCAAATTGTCTAATTAGTAGTATAACAATTTGTCAAATTGTTATACTAAGACAAGTATTTTTACAGCAGAACTATTTGCCATCAATAAGGCCCTAACCTTTATTCTAGAAAAAAAAAACTTCCCAAATCTCTTATAATATCTGATTCACTTAGTTATCTGACTGATCAGTAGTTCCTCTGGGTACCGTCACACGCTGGAATAGATAGTAACATAAAGGCAGATAGTCCAGCTAGTTCCGCACTAACCAATTCAGTCGCATCAGTCGAAAATCTAACGGTGCATTTAGATTTAAAACCTTACTTAAAATTAAAATTGCACAATGTTTGGCAAAACCAATGGAATAGAAGCACAACTAAATTGACAGAAACAAAATCTTCCTTTTTCCATGGAACTTCTAGCTTTGAAAGCAACAACATTAAGTCCTTATAACACGTCTCAGATTATGACACACTTCTACAATACATAAATACTTGTTGAAGAGAAAAGAGGAACCAGTGTGTTTTGTCTGTGAATGTAAAGTGACAGTGAAGAACATTTTGATTGACTGTCCAATCTACTTAGTTGAAAGACTATATTACCACATTCCAAAAACATTAAAAGAACTTCTAGGAGAATCTAAATATGTAGCCGACTTGATAGAATTCTTGAAATCAATAACTTTTTTAATAAAATTTAATACAATACATCAATAATTTAAATATATATTATATACATTATTATGTAATTGATATTTGGTATATGCCTTAAGTCTTTATCACTTTTTGTATTTTTGTTATGCTAATAACCCTAAGTGGTTGAAGCAAAATAAATAAAAAATAATACGACAATTTTTAACCTCATTATCATATCACTACAAATCCGTATCGAATAAGAACACATACTAAATTAAGAAAGCTCTTTAACGATATTGTCCAGGAAAAAATTCGCTTAAGGTAGATCGGACACATGCATAGACGCCAAGATGTCAAACTTGTAAAACTGTATGAAAGGAAGTTAGCACAGAAGAATGCCACTTAAACATCTCAATATACAATGAAGAGACAACATACAATCAAATTTTAAAAAATAAACATTTCATTTGATTGCAGATTCGTGGGAAGATCGGTCAACTTGGAGAAAAATAGTAGTTAGCGAAGACCCACCCAGTGTTGTAGCGCTACGTAATGATGATGATAAAGAGAAAGGAGAAACAGTGACAAAAATCAACAAAAATGGACTAATGGAGCAAAGCTGCTTCAAAATATTTGACTGGAGAGGATTAAAATAAAAGTATAAGAAATGCAATGGCTGATTGATGGATTCGAGATACTTGAGGCTTGAGAAGAGCACTCTGCCGAAACAGCTGTAGTGATAAGATAGAATTAATTTTGTCGAAGTTTTAAAAATAAAGTTTTCAGTGTTTTATTGTTAAATAAAATGGAGTTTACATACGACATTATATACGCTATAATAACTAGACAATTTATATAACACCGACATATAAGGAGAAAGATTACTGAAACAATAAACTACTCAATATTTGTTATGAGTGGAAATGATATAAATAAACAAAATGGAGATAAAGAAACAGAAGACGACAAAGCACGTTTTAAATTGATTAATGTGTTCAATTTTTAACAATGTATATTTAAAGGTCATTGTCAGAGCCAATGTGCTAAATGTATGTAAAATAAAACTGTTTAAGGTAGATATGTTACAAATACATATAAAACTAAAAACAATCGATGTTTATATGAAAGATAAAACCGTATGACACACTACCGTGCAATGTCCAGGATCCGGTATCGTAATAAGAAGTAAAATTCCACTTCCAGGCCATTGAAATGTGTTAAATTTTACTTTAGATATTCTTTTTATGAATATAATAAGTAAACATATAGTAAGCTTCATCTTCTTATTGTGCCGTATTATAATAAAGGTTGGTGATTACTTCTTTAAACACTTCACATAAATTATTATTGTTTAAATTTAACTACTTTATGAAACAAATATTGCACGTCATAAACTACAGTAATTGAAAAACTATAAAGATCTGTTTTCAGATTTCTCTTTAATCTTATGTAGTTTATTGTAATCCTACCGAAAGGCTTCTACTTTCTTCAACTATTATAAGATAACTCTACTCGATATTCGTACATTTAGAGACTAAATGTTTAAGTGCCCATGCATTTAAAAAAAAATAATATATTAAATGGAAACTAACCTTTTTCAAGTTTATAATAGATACTTTTTTAAGTTTGAAAATAATTGTAATTAATAAAGTAATTGAAAATAATAAGTTCCAAAATGTACCAGCTATAAAATTTTAAAATCTACTACTAATACGATTATTGGCAACATCGCAGGAGTTTAGAAGTGTACGCGAAAAGTTATATACGGGCCCCAAAAATGTTTTATCCTATTACAGAGTCCACTTGATCCGACGTGTTGGTCGGAGTCTACATAAAGCGCTACTTAGATAATAATATACACGGCGTATATTCTCCTGGAGTTCGTATAATACCCTTTTATTACGGAGCCTACATTAACCGCTAGAAGTATATATATATATATATATATATATATATATATATATATATATATATATATATATATATATATATATATATATATATATATATATATATATATATATATATATTTCTAAAGATTCGTGAGCTTGTGGTCAAAAGGCCTAGTGATTAAAACACTTACCTATATGTAGACTCTTTTATTAAAAATCAAGCTTTCAAAACTGTTCAGTTTCTTTATGAAGACAACTAAACTATATTATAATTACTTTTATGACATTCTATTCGTAAAAAGTACTTTCTAAATGTTGAGATAAGAATAGTACGCAAGACATGTTCTAACTAGCAAAACCCTATTGTCCTTGATATCAAAAAATAATTACTACATTACAACTAAAATTTAAAAAAAAAACCGTTAGCTACTTTGCTTTGGATTAAAGGTCACAATGGAAACGAATTAGTCGAGAGTATGCCAAAATATGCATCTGAGATAGTCAAAATCATGAACATTTTCTACTTTAAAAATATTCTTTATATTAAGGAGTATTGGCAGGGAAATATGGAGGTCAAACTATGAAGACGTCCAGAACACTTTAGAAAACTATTACTTTTCTAATGAAAAAGACAGTCAAGATTTGATTAACATCATTATCAACATCTGTTTTGCCTTGCAATTTTTAGAAGGTTCAGATTAAACCAGAAATCTGAATTGGTTTCAAAACTATTTTACGGATTTATTACTTTTCTATTCACCCATGCTGACCATTTTATATGTAACTATAATAAAGTATATTCTTTGTTGATAACTAAGCTAAAACTTAACCACGGCCTCTTTCCAGAGCATATTATTCTGCATTCTATATTATCTGTATATTATTGTAATCTATGAAATCCATTTCTCTCCGTGCAATAATGGATCTTTTGGAGAGTTAAACCACTATTTCTGTTTCACGTTATCTACGAATCTAGTTGCCATGTTTTAAATTGGCTGTGTGTCTAGTTTTTTGGTAAAGTATGAGGTCTCTATTTTAAAATAAACTAGTGCAAATACAGCTTTGAGGTAGTAGCGAAGCGTGATTCTGGAGAAAAACCGTTGGAATGGGTTGCTGTACCTTGTACAAAGTGAGCTATTCGTTTTGAAATCAGTTGTGTTTTTTTTTCTATCCCTTGATTTTATTTTTCGATGTCTTGTTGCAAGGAAAACGTCTTCTACAACCAATATGGTATTTAAATGTAGCTTGAAATGATGTAACATCGAAGCAGATGCAACAGAAAACAGTACTTGTATGTGTTACATTTCTATTCCGATGTATTTGACAAGATTAGAGCTCTTGTTGCTGGCTGATGTAGTCAATTATCTCAAAGAGTCTTTCGTTCAATCTTCATGTGTGGTCTGATTCAGCTATTGCGCTCACTTAAACTAATCTCTCTACTCATAAATTAGCAATCGTATTAAGCACATAAAAGAACTTCCACGCTGTATACCCTTCTTAATTCCCCTCTTAATTTGCAAGTCGCATTTTATCACCTGCCTAATTGTCGAAATATCATCGCCCTCCAGCTGTCGTAGACTTTCATCAGAAATGTGACGCCACGCCGAGATTTCAACGCTGTTCTTCTTCTTGTCTTTCACACCTCACGCAATTCTTTTATAAAAAAAGCCAACGATATGCTTGTGATACAGTCTTCCTTGTTGAGTGGGTCGAAAACTTTTACGTATTCGATGCTATTTTTTTAATGACGGCATTGTACGCGCTGTTCCTCTGAGCGCAGTTTCAGATTGTATCCAACAATGTCCTGTATTCAAAATATGCCCGCGGCTTATTTGTTAATCCATATTTTGCTCTTACTTAGTACTTTATGAGAAAATTTCAATTTTAAATTTAATTCCATAGGTTATAACTTTAATTTTTCAGCCAGAAGATTTCTAACCCTTTTTTCAATTTATTAGACTTACTTATATTTACTTCTCCACCATACGAGCAGTATTAAACAATTTCATTTAAATACGAGGTCTTATATTAGCTACAAATATATACTATTCAATGTTACCTTGTCTTAGATGTGATCAACATAAAAGGACAATTTCATATATCTAAGCTAATCTATCACATATTAAACTTTTTAGACCACACTCCAGACGACAAAGGTAGTCTAATGCACACCTCATTCTCTTAAACATGACCTTTAACACCATCGGTAATTTCACATCTTTTATATCCAAAATTAAATACATTATTAAAAAAAATTTTAATCCCAACACCTGGATTGCTGTTATTTTTTAACATCATCAAAGTTTTTGAATCTTTTGGCTGTAGTAATACTATGTATAACTAATATTGTTTTATGGTACATTGACATTTTGTTTTCGAGACCGTTCATATATGTATTTTAAAGGGTTTTTACCCTGATATTTTGGTGGCTCAGGCACTGAGCCACCAAAATATAATTAATATGAGTAATTAACTTATAAGTATAACCATTTTTGCTTTTTTTAACCTTAGTCAAAATTTTAAACCAAGTTTGCTTTAACTAAATGGTTTATACTTATTTTAGGCATTTTAAACCTGATGATGGAATTATTTTTCCGAAAACGTTCGTGTAATTTGATGTAGCCCTTTTAAGGGTTTTTTAAATATACTCATTTACAAATATCTAACCTCTTTTTTGTGATACGTGGTATACAGCCAGCTACAGGAATTATTTTCCTTGTGGATTTTATAAGTATATTGTTTTTTTTTTATGTTCATCATTTACACTTATACTTTCAGCTGGTCTTAAAAACATTGGTTTTAGGAAAGGGAGAATGTTTAGGAAAGTAGTTAGTATTTATTTACATATTTTACACTTACTATTTTTATAAGTGTATTATAATATGATTTTATTTAATTATATATTTTAATTACTTATTTACTTTATATGTTACAGTATATTATTTGTCTTCTATTTAGTAGATTCTAATTTTCAAACTGGCTAAAGAAAATGTTTAGGAATATAAAATTTCTGTAGAATTTTATACGCAATTTGGTATCAAGGCTGAAGATGATCATTTTAAACGATCGAGACGAGACATCGCGATGTGAATATCTCCACCTTGATCAGGACGTATACATCCCTGGCGTCACAACGCGCATATGCTACTTTTCTAACCTAGCTACAATTAATACACTATACTCAAACAGTAAGTTCTTTTCTTTATACAGACAACATGAATGAGCTACGTCAGGTATTTTGTGATTTTCTAATTAATTGCTAATTTATTCACAATCAAATATTACATTATTTTGTTATCATTCTAATTAATATTCGACGAAGTCATCGACCTCAATAGTTTTTACACAGTAAACTAAACGACATCAATAAACTAGTGGAAATTGTTACAGCTCTTTGTTACAGCTCTTTACTGTTCTACATACCTGTAACTTGTTGGCTGGTTAACATTTGGATGCGTGAATAAGTTGGCAATGTTAAG
The DNA here is from genome assembly GCA_918026665.1 of Diabrotica balteata. NCBI lineage: Eukaryota > Metazoa > Arthropoda > Insecta > Coleoptera > Chrysomelidae > Diabrotica > Diabrotica balteata. Next base: position 57,325,184 of record OU898278.1, on the reverse strand, counting down.
TTTAAGTAACCTAATTAATAAACCATGAGTTTTAGATATTGTTGAGGATAGTCAGTTATACTGCACAAGGTTATAAATTTTAATAATTAATAATTAAAGCAATTTAAATATTAAAAACAATTTAGAATCTGTCCACCTACTTAATAGTAACCAGAACAAATATTAAGATTGTTTAGATAATTCAGAACAAACTTTTTGTTAAAACTGTAACGTCCCCTTCGTTCTTGTAGTAAACTATTCATCTAAAATGGCATGTTTACGAGACGTTTCCCAAATTAGATTTGAAGTCGTTGGTACTATTTATCAACCATTCATTACCAGAAATATTAAAAATATTGAGTTTTCCTATAGAATCCAATTTATAGGTTAGCACACGTGTACAAGAAGAGAATTGCAATCCAAAAAGCAAGTTGAGCATTGATTGCTATTTTAATTGAAAGAAGATTAACGCAGCCAACTTTTCATGTCAGACACTTTTTTGCATCGTAATTTATTGCTTTTTCGTTTCGGTAGTCAGGGCTGAACTTACCCTTTTGTAACATAAACCGAACATGTTTATCTTAAAAGATATTTTCCCTGGTTTTTAATTTTAAACATAAATACTTGCATTGAAAATGGGCGATTTTATCCACCTATGCTTAGATAAAGCTGTGAAAATTGAATAAATCTAACACAAAAACAAGTAATATGAATAATTAGTGTACTCATTATATACTAATAATTTTATATCTGTAAAAATATAAAAAAATTTCAATAACACCTTAATATAATACAAAAATATGCTTTGGATAAAATAAAAAAAGCCTGTATTACTATATCACATATCTTCTGTTACTTTATTATCATAATTCTTGATGAACTTCTTCTTTTTCTTCTTCAGCCTTAAGTAATCCAACCTTGGACATAGGCCTCCTCCAAATCAATCCAGTGTCCGATCCGATCTTCTTAATGTCATCAGCCCATCTCATTTGTGATCTTCCTCTGCTTCTCTTTCCTAACCATGGCCTCCATTGCTGTAATTCGTGGTTCCGTCTCTTATCCTTCAGTCGGGCATTGTGTCATGCGAAGCTCCATTTTAATTTGGCAGCATGTTCTCCTGCGTCTTTTACTTTAGTTTTGCTTTTAACCCATTTGTTTGTTTTTTGTCTTTAAGTCTCACCCCGAGCATTGATCTGTCCATCGCTCTTTGTGCTTTTACTATTTTATCCATATAAGACTTGGTGAGTGTCCACGTCTGTGAACTATACGTGAGTATACACTGATCGTACATTCTGCTTTATGTTCACAAATTTGCATTTCATGATGAACTTATTGAATCCAATAGGGTTGACCTGGAGTGTACTGAAAGGTGTAGTCGCTAGAAAGGATATTTTTTTTAAATGGCAATTTATTTATTTATAAAAGCTGCAAGGGTATCGCAGGAGAAAAATAGGTAACATGTGACTGACGAAGAAATAAAAAAATATCAACTTTTCAAAATTATTCAGTCATTATTGTAGAATTGAATATTAACGGCAAGTTACATATTTTCTAGTTTGTGCATAAATTGTCCTGACATTTAGTAAGATAGTATATTACATTTTTTGATAAACAGATTCTTAATAAAACTGTTTTAAGTTAACAGAATCTTTGTTCAGATTTTTGCATTTTTCCTTGTTTAGTTTGCATACTTGTATTTTGATCTGAACTATCATTTCTGGATAGAGATTCTTCAAATCCTTTCTACAGTAATGGCTTTATATTTTATGCCAGAATACCAAGAACTCTGTTAAGTATAAACTTTGATCTTTTTTCTTATGTTTCCTTACATTTGTCTTTATTTTACCGTAAACTGAAACCAAACTGCTGATCGGTTATCCAATCTTACCTATTGAGGTAATGGGTAACAAACTAACTAGGCGATAAGATGATAATTCATGATGATAATAATTATACTTTGGTATTAGAATTATAAAAGCCATTTTCCACTAAAACGGAAAGTAACGTATCTTTAGCTCAGCGTTAAATATGTGCAAAATTAGCCGAAATTCGTCTAGAGGTAGATTGATGCGGAATTTTCCTGATATTATATCAAACCCTGAAGCTTTTTTCATGTTAAGATTTATTATTATTTCTTAAAAAATTAATATATATGATTATATGAATTTATAATTTATTATATTTATACTGAATTAATATAAATTAATAATTTTGTAACAATATAAGAATAGAGTTTCATGTTAATATTGAGAGTAAACTAAATGTAAGATAAAATATTTACAATTTCGGGATATGAAACTATCATCAGTTTTTTCCATGTGTTCATGATTTGCAATGATATTACTAACGAAATAATTTTACTACCATTGGGTGTAATTGTCTTTTTCAATGTTTTTCCCAGAACGCAACCCAAACATATTCACAATAATTTTAAATTCATGTACTTTAAAATGACGAAATTGTCAATATGAATGAAGTAACAAAACAAAATAATTTGTCTAATTTTTTGAGAACGATTTAAATTATGATTATTAAAAATAATAAATAAAATTATTCCATCCATCCAATGGCACTACAGCCCAAAATAAAATTATTATGTCACAAAAAATATCTTTAGAACAATATGGTAATTTCAGTTGAAGATAAAATGTCCGAAAGAAATAATCTCCAATAGAAGGTAAACTAGCAAATCAATGTATCATTGTGCAAAAATAAGGACTATTTACGCTTAAACACACGTATAATTGTAATTTTAATTAGAAGTAATAATAACTAACTAATTCAAATAATATATTTAAAACATACAAGTTATATTATTTTTACTTCAATGCCTTAATATAAATGAGTGGATGTCATAGCAAATAATGAAGAAAAATCACCAGGAACAGCAAAAAAGTGGAAGATTTCTAATGCCGACTTGGCAAGTTTCAGAACTGAAATAGACCATCAAATGGAACAAATTTTCTTCTCTGGAAATATAGATACTGATGTAGATAATTTTAACAAATGTATTATTTCCGCTGCTGACTTGTAAAAGAATATAAAACTGCTCTTCATAAGTACCGCCGAAACAGTAGTGACAAAAATCTCATATGTTTTAAAAAAACTTAGAGTCAAGGCGAGATATATCTTAACACAAAGTAAGAAATACTCATGCAAGAACTACATTTCCACTTTAACTCATAATTCTTTCCCTTCTCAAGTCTGCAAGAAAATTAATCAAATGCGGGGAAAAAATACGCACACAAAAATTCCAGCTCTTTTACATCAAAGTAATTTAGTAACCGACGATCAAGATATCGTTAATGTAATTGCCGATAATTTCTTTCAACGGTTTCAAAACAAGAATGCGCCCAAAGAAACAAATCCTCCGGTACAGTATCCATCCCAATCTTTTAAATTTGACTCTACTCTCTTAAACACTCCGTTTACACTACAGGAACTCTAAAATATTCTTTCAACTTGCAAAAATTCAGCTGCAGGTCCCGACAACATCCTCTTCATATTTCTTAAAAATATTTCCATATTTGCCCTTAAAAAACTTCTTATATTGTACAACATAATATGGACCAATCATAAATTTCCAATTCTATGGAAAGAATCTATCGTTATACCAATCAAGAAACAGGATAAGTCACCGAATAATCCAAATTCTTACCATCCTATTTCACTAACATGCACCCTGTGTAAGCTGCTAGAAAAACTAATAAACAAATATGGATTTCTAATAAGGATAAGAGTAATATGGTTTCTAGAAAAACACAACATTTTAGATTCAGCTCAATCCGGATTCCGTCCATACCGAAGCACGGCTGACAACTTAGTAATGTTACCAACAGAAATCACAACCGCTTTTAAAAACAAGCAAGATGTAATAGCAACATCATTTGACATCTAATAAAGCGCCTCCGCTTATAAACTTATAAGTGTAATTCCAAAAGCTTATATTTCTTCTTCGTATAAAAGTATGGAATAAATAATTATTGTCTTCGCTGTCGAATATTCAATGATAAGATAGAATTTATTAGAAACCTCTTCATTCTTTGAAAAGCGTACCTAGCATATTCCATATGAGCTCGTATTTTGACTTCGTGATCAATATCATTTATTATCCAGCAACCAAGATACGGAAATCTTTGTATTATTTGGATTCTTTTGTATCTTTTAAAGTATCTTCCTCCCTGGTTATGACATTAAGAAATCTTTTCAAGCCCTCAGCACTGTCCACAATAATGATATTGCGGTCTACATATCTTAAGTTGTTTACGTATTCACCCCTCATTTTTGTATTGTTTTTACAATATTTTCGAAGGTGTTTTGAAAATATTTTTAAATATATATTAAAAATTACAAAGATTCTTTTCTATCTCTGCTTAAAGTTCTCGAGATTAAGTTTTATTTTATCTTTGTGTTTAATTGCCTTCACTTTATATGACATATGACTGACAACAGGATTGTAGTAAGAACCGATGTCATACCCGGGATATATTTTAACTTAACTGATTCCATTTCTATAACGCTTATCAAGTAGTATGTAGTAAAATCTAATTAATCTGGTTTCTTATTCAGTTATTTTGATTATCTTCAGGTTGTTTCCATGGATATATTTCTATTTTGGGTACTTGAAACCAAGTATTTGCAATCATTAGATTTTCTCCTTAACAAAATTGAACACGAAGATTTCTCCTCTACCATTTCTTTTGCCCAAAGCAAAGTTTCAGACTATGTCTGTGGCCCCATCTTTACCTACTATGATATTAAAATCTTCCATAATAATGTTTACATTATTTTTCTATGTAATCTTCATTGGCTGTTTGATATCTTGGTAGAATGCTTGTATTATTGTTGTGGTTTTTCTCCTATAGGAAAATATACTTGCAGAATATTTTTTTCTCGTTCACTATAAATGGCACTCTAGTATATTGATAGAAGTCGTCATTGCCAGCATAATATATCTTATGATAATCGACGTTTGTCTGTTCAGATCCCGGTCATCTAACTTCACTAAGGTTCATAATGTTGACTTGTTGACGAGTTAACCAGTTCGCTTATAATTTTTTTAGCATAAAGAGTGATTTTGCGTTCCAGGTTCCAATTTTCAATTCATCGTACTTGTTTTGTTCTACTTTCGGGTAATTATTAGCATTAAACCTGAAAATTCTTAACTTTTCTTGACCATTTAAGGTTCGCCACTTTGGATTTACATAATTTACCATAATTAAATTATATTGAGAGGTTTTAGTGTGTTGGTTTTTCCTTGCTTTACAGATCAAAGTACATCAGCCCATTTAACCAATATTTGATTAGGTATCTAATTCTAATTCTACTAAGACGTCATTCTTCTCTAGCCTTAAAGTTAATAACGGCATAGCTGCTGTCCTACACTATATTCCCAGTTGATCATCATGTGCTTATTTGGTGAAACTCGCACCTTTATTTTATATAATGTACAGGACGTTCTCTATTCACCCTGTGTCAGATTAGAGGACTTCCTACCTTGTTCTCTATATGAGACCGTAATTTTGTACACAAGCGGCAATATTGAATTGTCTTTGCAGATCTATGCAGATAACTCAATTATCTACGTTTAATTAGCTAAACAACATTATTTACGTCGAGAATATTTCTGGCCCCTCTAAAAGCATTAATTTTAGTTTCAATTTCATACTTTAATAGTGTATTTTTTTTTGGTTTTTAAAATATTATTTTCACTAACTACTATTTTGCAAGTCCGTTGACTGAGCTTTTAATGGCTCATCATTTTTCTTTAGTTTTAATAAATTAATTTTATTTAGTTTGCGGTTAAAAGTACGCATAAATGCCAAAAATAATAATGGTTTTCATTAACTTAATTAAACAAAATTACCTTTATTAATATTGTATTAGTTAAAACAACTCACAGCTCCAAAGCAACTACAGTTAAATATAATTAATAACTTATATGGAATTAATAAAAAAAATATTTCGCTTAATCTAATTATACAGTTACCATAAATGATAACATTTCAAAATTGGAATTCTAACTAATTTTAAGGTGGGATTCATGAGTAGTTTTTATTGCCGAAAATATATGTAACATTTGGGGTTTCAATAAAATAATCTAAATAATATGCAAACATTCCGCATACAATAATTCGGATTTAATTATAACTATAAAGACTGTTTAGATCCGTCTACAATTAATAAACTTAAATTAAATTATGAAAATAATTTTTCATAATTAAAAATTTAATTATGAAAATAATTTTTATTTCTTAGAGGTAATTCTTCATTTTATATTACATTGTATTAAAGCTACAGCTGGACTAGAAACCCAGCAAGATTTTCGTTCGGTTCTCTTCTGTTGACATTCTTAAACTATTTCTCATTCTTTGTTAATTTCTTTATTGACTACCAGTACAAATTAAAAAATAAGTCTCACAGACAAGATAGGAATCACTATAAATAGAGAAAAATAATACAGGTTCAAAATCAAGTACGCAACAGATTTGGCAAAGCGGCAAATATCTTATCAATACCAAGGAGAAATACCCATGAAAATAACAACGACAGAAGAAAAAAATTGAAACCAACACTATCGATATATAATCGATATAGATCGAAAGAGAAAAATATAGTAGACAGTAAGAAAAATATCCTAAAAATATGGATAGAGCACTTGAAGGATACGCTATGCACTAATGATGATAATTATCACTGTCACATACAATTCAAACCGTGATCTAAATTAAAACTAAGTTAATCCACCAACCTTACAGGAAAAAAGTAAAGCAATTCAAGAACTAAAAACTAGAAAGTACCAGATATTGATGAAATCCTTACAGAATTCTGCAAATATAAAGGTAAATATACAATCAATAAAAATTACATTACAGTAAATAAGTGGAAAGAAGTGACAATGACGAAATGAATACTATTTATCACAATCTATGCAAAATTCATAAAATAATTTTACATACTTTTGAGCGCATACTCTGAGGACATTCTGGGTGACATTTTAAGTGGATTCCAACTTGTATGATCAACAGATTTTCGTATTACGACCGATCGTGGAGAGAATTTGATACCGACACCTTCAAACTATTTGCAGATTTCAAATTTTTACCGACCAAGATACATGAAGGAATACAACACGTCTGATTTACTGTCATAACGATAAAATTTGTAAAGATGACAAAGTCAATGATGACATGTAAAATAAAATTAAAAACTATTATGTACTATTATTACTATGATGAATAAAATTATACTTGAAAGAGTTATAAAAAATGCAAATTAAACAACCAAGGTACAACATTTAAAAAATCTGTCAAAATTGGTATTAGCAGTAGCTTGGAATATGTCTCACGTACGACCGAATACTCCAGAGAAATTTTTCTTGCACTTTCCAACGCACCACAGACATGGACCTGGTAATCAACGACAATAAAACTAAGCTCATTACAACAGAGATATACCATAGACTTAGAAACATGGAACAACATTTTAACATCCGTGAATATAATTTTGAAATTGTTCAACAAATATCTTATCTCAAAAGTAACTTAAATAGTCTCAAAAATAGAAGTTATTGGGGACTAACCATGAAGAAAATCAAAGACCATGATATACTTAACCTTTATACTTCTAGTTCTAATACACGGCACTACAACATAATACATGGCTTCTTAATTCAGAAAAAAAAACACTAATATTCTTTAAAAAAATATCTTCAAAGACACTAATGACTATATTAAAAGAAACAGTATCTGTAGTAAAAGTTCGAGGCTTGCGCACAAATTAAAAAAAAAAGTACACAAAAGTTGAGACAAAGGAATAATGTAGATGAGGATGTTAGGTAGATAGTGGTTCCGATTGTCATTGAATTTTAGGGAGTAGGATCGTGTGATGGCAGATGCAAAGAAAACCAGAATATCACATTGTCCGGAAGTCAAACAACCACAGAATACGACGTACGCTTATGAAAAGAAGTTCGTACACTGAAGCTACCAATTGTCCTAAGCTTCCTGAAACTAGCCGAACTATAAAAATTACCTTTAGTCATCATGGAAATATCAGCTAAGGATCGTAGATTAAATTTCATGGGCCATAAAGTTAATTCATTATTTTAAGTGGATTCATTACTTTAAAATCGACTAATTAATTGATATATTACATGAATGAGATTATAATATTTGTTTATATTGTTTGGAAGCTATTTCCTTTAGGCATCCTTATGCAATTTTTATTTTTGCTGTTTCTACTTTGGATATCATTCTCAAATTATAAAACAATAATAAATTAAACAAATTTTATTCCTAGTTACTTAGTGAAAAGTTCTTCTAATAATTTAATTTTATCTGACATCTCGGTAAGTATTTGGTCTTACATTTAGTTTACTCTCAATAAATACCAAACTCTGATTTTATATGTATGTTATTTAGGCCAGGGAAATAAGCAAAAAAAGTACCCTGCCAACAGAAAGAAAGTGTTACCATCTGCTAGTATCTTCTTTTTAAATATGAAAGAAAAAACATAATACAGTGTAGTGTTACAACAGCATTTCTCATCTAAAAACCTAACGCAGTTTTAGTTTGCCTAAGCACTCAACTGTACCCATTTTCACTTAAAATAAACCCCAAAAATAGTAAATGTGATATATTTAGCAAATGAATACATACCACCAATCTGATATTACGAGTAAATACGAGTCGAACTGGAAGGTGACAGTGGCGAAGATGAAACTGAAGACTTATAGTTTTTTTTTCATATTATGTTGCTCAGTTTTCTTTACTAAAAAGTTGTTCTTTTTTAATTCTATCACATTATTTGCTGTTTTTCTGGTGGTTTTTATTATTTTTCTTGTTTTTTTTTGAGAAAATTTTTCTTAGAGAGTTATTTTGAGTTAACAAATAAAGTTATGTTCTCTATTTTATGATAAATAAATGCTGACACAATAATGTTGATTTATTTGTGTACTTTTTAAAGGTTTGAAGAAGAAAAATAGTCAAGCTCCAAGACTTTTATTTTTTTGTCAAAGGGTCACAACAGTATCTTGTTGTCGGTTTGGTATTAAATAATTTTTGAATGCCAATACTTAATTGGTATATTTTTTCCTCCCAAAAATTCCTACAAATAACAATATCGGATAGTTTTATTGATTTTCACAATTGATAAAAAAAATGGAGTTGACTGGTGTTTGCACTGAACCTTGAAAAGTATGGCCTTAAAATTATCAAAAAGAGTACAAAAACAATGGAAATTAACAAAAGAATACTCCAAATATAAACATGTTAGTAAAATTAGTAAATGACTGATTGGACAAGTTGAAAACTTGAAATATACAGGACAAGCATAGAATAATGAATCTGCAGATATAAGTGATCGCCAATCTCTAATAAAGACAAAAAGCTAAATAAAAAGAAGGTAATTCTAATTTGTGGTCTATTTTTAGCACCCTTTTAGAGTTTGGAATGTTTTGAATGGTATGTAAAAAGTAAATTCCTATAGACCCAGTAGAATGCGATTTCGAAATAACTAAAGTCTCTATGAGTTTAACAATTATTGTTACACCTTTTGTTAAAAAAGTGATTCGCAGTATTAGTATAATAGATTTATGTTAAACAACTCTTTAAAAAAATTGGAAATCAAAAAAATTCAATTCAATTCACAAGTGCTGTATATTTGTGCAACATAGTAATATTATGAAACTATCTTACATAGTAAGATAGTTTCACAGATATATCTGCTCGTAGTTTAATAAGAGCATATTTTAATAGTTAAAAGATTTATTATTTGACATAATAACTAATGCCGCATTTTGCAGTTCTTTACTTAGCGATAATCCCTCACAGATAATTCGTTTATGCCATCCTTTATCAATTGCATAGTGCCGTATGCACGAAAAATTAAAAAAGAAGAAGAGAACCTCGCGTTTGCCGGAGCTCTAATGAATATTAAAGCATTATCCCGTAAAATGGAAATTTCATTAGCCATATTTCACTTTTCTATACGTGCTGCCCTCTTTACTTTATTGTGGTTTTAACCACAACTGTGTTTGGACCTAAGCGAGAAAATTACACAATGTTTTGTTCTCGCTATAATCGCCAATCCTTGAGTTTTTAAATCCTATGAGAAAATATATCATCACCAATTTTAGTTGAAATATTTTATTAAATGTGTTGTATATTAAACTTGGCAAAAAATATGGTCTGCACTTGGAATTTATTCAGAATGCAAGGAAATTTTATAAATAATTTTAGTTCAAATGCTACATTGTTCGTGGTTTATAGGCCACGGTTGGAATAATTTTATCCTGAATGTTCATATGCAACTGCAGAAGACAATATCAAAGGCGATACGGCAAGTGTATCACACTTACTGATGATTAACAGTGAACGATAGACTATGTGTTTTTTATTAATATTAAAACAAGTAACACAAAATAATACATTGCTTTAATTTCACAAATATTTATTTTTATTCGATATTCTTTGTTAATCAAAAGCATTTATAAATTAAAAAATACAAATATTTTTTACTCATAATAACATCTTATCAGGTATTTCTTTTAAACACCTAGCTTGCTAAAATCTTTTAATCAGCTAAAAATTCTTAAAATAATAAAATTCAAAGTTGATTTTGTATATTATATTTGAAACCAAAATTGTTATACTAATAAAAATAGCATCTGATATCGTTATGATAACATTAAATCGGAATACTTTTAAACTTTAGGCTATTTCATGAAAATTGCCATAAATTTGGATACCAATATATCCCCATTGAACAAAAAATTATGTAGAACTAAGTCGGTAGACCAAGGTGAACTTAAATCATTTGTTCATCAATATTATGGACTAAATAATGTTTTTCTACAGGAAGGCAATCTCAGCAATCCCTTTTTTATATATAATAAATGTCGTAATAATAACCAAAAAACGAATAAAATTATTTCAAATTCTTTTAAGGAATAGCTGTAGTAAATTATTGACGTATTTTGGTTTCGTTAAATTTCCCTTAGTGTACACCTACATTGGAACCGTATTTCTCCCGATCCGATATTGGGCGACGTCAACCGACGTCGGATTGAAAACAAACACAACGTATTAAATCATAGTGCCTATACTGCTTCGTCATGGAAGCAGTATAGGCACTATGATTTAATACCTTGAGTTTGTTTTCAATCCGACGTCGGCCGACGTCGCCCAATATCGGATCGGACAAATACGTTTCCAATGTAGGTGTACACTTAACGACAAATCGTCCGATTGTATGTGATTCAAGTAAACTCATCACACATTTAATTTCTGAGTAAACTATGTTTGTTCATGAAGCTTATTCTTTGTTTACAGAATACACTACGTCCTTTGTATTCTGCTTGGAGTTGTTCTTGTGAATGCGATCTGGCCAAAATTCATGTGTTCAACACGTTTCTAACACTTTCAAAGTATTCTTGCTTAGTTCGCTATTTAACTTCTGGATCATGATTTATTCATTTTAACACTGGCCAAAATCACAATATTCCAATATGACCGCCTCTCAGGTACCGACCCTAAATGTCCCAAGTACTTTGAAAAAATCGATTTTTCTTTACAAGAAAACATAAAGCTACCGGGTACTCTGATCATTAAACCATAATTATAATATATAACAATAATAATAATTTTGCCAGGGAGATCCTTTCGGATTGTTTCGGCTCCAATTGCCACTTAACCCTGTTTTAATTATCAAGTATGGTCGCAATCTAGCCCAGTACAGACAGAACAGAACTAAATTACAGCTGATTTGATAAATATGTTCCTTACACATTTGTTTTTATTTGAAAATCATAAACAAAAATATTTTTCTATTTAATTTAGTTTTGGACAATGAAATAACTTGCTTTGTTTATATACATTTTTTGATGTTCCAGACATTACTAGAGATTTTGGTATTTTCGATGGCATCTCGAACATTCTAGAATTTTTTAATACTTCATTGTTTTCGTGAAGGGACTTCTTCTATATAGAATAAATTTTCACAGAACTGCCGAAGTACTACTTCTTCTTTACACTTGCCTCGACTACCTATCTATCAGGGACCGTTAAAACGAACAGAGTAGATCAGTTCCATGATATCGAACTAATTTTTCGACATGAACTACCAGGATGGTGTACGGGCCCTCTGAGTTTCTTTAAAGTTTGGGACAAAATTCTTTCTTACGTTTGGAATTGCATACCCATACTGGGTCACTTCGATTATTGTCACTATCGACTTATTGGCAGATAATTCTCAATTTTTTTCATGCTAACTTTCTTGTGTAAAAGTCTAATCACTGCCAATTTCAGTTTATCTGAGAACACATCTGATTTAAAAGAAGTGTTTACTGCATATGTTAATGGCATGATAATGTAATTTAAGAATTTTTTTAATGACCGTTGTTGAAATTTCATCACCACCATCCTCTAAAACATAAACAGATCCATTCCGCTCTTGAGGTTATTACATTCTTTTTTCTATTCTGTGACCATTTATTTATACACTGTACGTTACATTTTCTTCTAATGACTTAACTTCTAACATATTTCATAATTGGTTTACACTGGCTTTGTAAATTATTGACTTTACCTCAGTATTTATATGTCTGTTTCGCTATATACTGTTATTACGGCATCCTGCCAATCTATTTGCTTTTTGTACTATCTCTCACTTTTTTGTCCTGTCTGAAACCTAGGTTTCCATAGCTAGACAGTATATTTCTTGATTAGATAAGGATGCAATTTCAGGCCATTTAAAGAAATAGTTCAGTGCGACTAATAAGTACTTGTTTCCTCTCTTTGCCATTTCTGCTGGTCTTTAGAAATTCCGATCATGAGACGACTCATTATTCTCCATCGATGATGGCACTTTTAAGTTTAGGCGAGATCTGAAAATACTTTTCCCCGCTTCATACTCCTGAACTAAGATTAGTGCTCCATTTGGCGTTTTGTGATGTAATCGCAGAGTAGATGCCTGTATCCTAATTTGTTTCAGAAAATTTTTAGATACCTAAGCGTACGCCAAATACTATACTATTTTAATATAAGCTTTAAATTCTTGCAGGTTTTCGACTTTGCTCATTGTATTTTCTCTGCTTTTGCTATGCTGCTGATCATATTTTCTCTCTAAAGCTTGAACAAGAGAGGAATAACTGGGTGCAATGGTGGTTGCTGCTTGTCCTACTAAGAAAGCTGCCATTTCTTCCTCAGTCCAGCCATTTGCTCTAGCTGCAGCTTCTAATTGAGAATACCATCATAAAATTTCGAATTACTCACATCGAATGTATGTAGTTAATTTTTTTCTGGATCTAATTGTGTCTGGTTTAACTACGAAAGATTCCATATTAGTTGCTGAAACAATATTAGATACAGAATCTTGTGTACTAATTTTTCTTTCTAACTAAACTATTTGTCGTTTCTAAATTAGATTTAGATTGTTTTGTTGTTAAATTTTATTTCCTTAATATATTTGTTATTCTGTTTTATTTCCCAAATCGTTTTGTTGTTTGTCTAATTTGTTCATTCTACTAGTATTTTTACTTACCTTAAAATGGTTTCATGAATTTGAGATAAAATTTTCATGATTTCTACTCTGCTTTTCTACACCTCTCCCCTTTCTCATCAACTTCTTATCTACGCTTTTCCATCACATATTTATCTTCTTACCTATGCTTCTCTTCCTTTCCTTTAAGTTTGAAAAACCAAACCGTGGGCTAAGACGTATCCATTTCTTTATCAAAATTGGTAGATCTTGTATCAAGCATTAACAATTAACTAGTATGTCTTTGATTCCACCACTGGTACCATTTATACGGTTCTTTATAAACACTTCAATTGGAAACGGCAAACAATATAACAATATTTGATATCAACTATAACTGAATGATAGAACTATTCTAATTCTCAATTACTACTATTGTTTGAAGTTCAACTTCCTGTATTTAAATACATTTTTTGACGTTCCAGACCTTACGAGACATTTTGGGATTATTCGAAGACATCTCGAACGAACATTGTAGATTCCTCATACTTCTTTTTCATCATCGAACGTTTTCTATATGAAATAAATCTTACAAACCTGCCGTAGCGATTAGTAGAAGTTCTTCTATTGGCTTGGAATTGTCTTAATTACTTTTAAGAAATTTGTTAAATATTTGCCGAAAAATACACCACCAAAATGTGTTTGTGGTGGTGTATTAATTTAATTAACTCTGAAGGTATGGTAAATCCTGAAGCTTTATTAGTTCTCGTTTGTTAGTGATTGCTTTGAGACGATCTCCTCTACATATATTATTGTAATCTTCTTTCCACTTCTCAATTATACGACTTATTTTTTTTCTTTTATTTTTATTTGTATAATTGAATTTATTTCTCATTTTCTTTACGTGTTTTGTATTTTTTTATTTGTGATTTTTTTTGGCAATATATACTCATTTATAACGATTATAGTATTTTACGTCCCTATCTACTTTTTTATGTAACCACTTGAGGCGGTTATATTTTTTTCCTTAACTAGCTGTGATAATTCGTCTGCAAACAACAATATCACCATACATTTTGATTCAGTAAATAACATGTATTAATGATTAAATCGAATATAATAAATAGCTTAATGTAAGTTATTATTTTCATCACTTTTAAACCGCCTTGTAGAGTATTATGTCGTGTTTAACATCATGTAAGTCATCACCGGCGAATAAAAGTAGAGGTTTTTGTGAAGTATATTGATCTGGTAATAGTATCGAATGTAATCCACTTTAGAGATCATACGCATTTATATTTCATCAAATCGATACACATCGGTGCTGTCTATATAGAACGTAACAAACGTCATTGAGTTATGCGCTGAGAATCTCGTTAACGATGGAATATAATGAATGCATTCTATACAGAATGGTCAATAAAGCGCAAAATGGACTAGTTTTGAAATAATTATTTGTAGAAGTCCGTATACAACATTAATAGCAGATTATTTTGACATTTCAGCTTTTATCAAATATAACATTGGTTGAATGTCAGTTATAAATTTGATTCAAATTAATAGAAGAATGGTACAAAATAAATAAAATTTGAAGTTTTGCACAATCATACAAGACAAATTTTCGATATTTTGCTTAGCATTTGAGACATCAGAAAAAGTTATTTGCAAAAGTTGTTCCAAACATTATTCTAATGCCACATACCAAAATTTCATGACATACCTTGCACTCTTATTTCGTTTCATTATTTTGGTCAATCTTCTTCTTCATTTACCACGTTCAGAACGTTGGTTACCGTCATAGCTATCTTAATTTTATTCACTGCCACCCTAAATAGCATGCTTTTATAAACAACATACCAATCTCGCAAATTCTTCAACCATTAGGTTCTTCTTCATCCTGGACTACGTTTGCCTGCTATTTTTCCTTGCATGATATTTTGTAGCAACCTATATTTGGGACCTCTCATTATATGTTCGAAATGCTTTAGCTTTCTGTGTTTGATGCTTTTTATGATCTTAGTAGTCTTGCTGAGGCGTTCTATTGTGTCGAGTTTCGAATCTTCTTCACCCAGAAAACTTTCAAAATTCTTCTATAGCTCCACATTTCGAAAGCCTTAAGGCAATTTACATCGATTTTATTCACAGTCCAGGACTCGACACCATAAAGTAAGACCGAGAACACGTAGCAGCGAAGAAGGCGGATCCTCAATGCCAATTTTAGGTCTCTGTTACATAACACCTTGGACATCCTTGTAAAAGCAGCTCTAACCTGCTCTGTACTAGATCTAATTCCGCCGTGACTTTCTGTGTTACAATTTAATTGCTGTCCAAGGTAAACGAGTTTATCAACTTGCTCAAGTTTGGTATTATTTACATATATAGACGATTTTATATGCTGTTGTTTACTTATTACGAGTATTATGGTTTTCCGTATGTTTAGATCCAGACCTACCTCCCTACAATTCTCAATGACACTATCAAGTAGTGTTTGCAGATCTTCTTGACTAGAAGCTAGGAGTACTGTATGGTCCGCATATCGTAAATTATTGATGACTTCATTGTTCACAAGTATTCTTTCTTGTTTTACAGAAAGTGCTTTTCTGAAAATTCTTTCGAAGTAAACGAAAAGCAGGGGTGACAAGAGGCATCCCTGCCGTACTCCTCTTTTAAGATTGAGAGCCTGTGATTCCACACTATCTACTAAAACTGATGTTGTTTGATTCCAATATAAATATGCAATTATTTGAACATCTCTGCCGTTCAAGCCAATGTCTTTTAGAGCTTCGATCAATAGAGTGCCTAATACGATCAAATGCCTTTTGGAAGTCGATAAAACAAGAGTATATGTTTACAGATATATCTCGACATCTTTGAGCAAGTACGTTCATTCCAAACAGTACCTCTCTCGTTCCAAAGCCGTTACCGAAACCAAACTGAGTGTCATCCAGGTATTTCTCGCATTTATTGTAGATAGGACTATGTATCATCATCAATCAGCCAATCGCGTCCACTGCTGGACACAATCCTCCCTCAGTTCTTTCCAGTGTTCTCTGCACTGGGCCGCTTGTACCCACTGTAGAGAACACTAGCCGACTATTTATAACCTTCAGAAAAATTTTCAATAAATGCTTTAACAAACTGATAGTTCTATAATCAGCACAGGTTTTTGCTGTTGTCTTCTTAGGTAGAGCTGTAAACAGTAAATTAGACCAACCATTAGGTAGTTGTCCGCTGGTATAAATGGTATTGAAAACGAAGTTATATCCTCTAACAGATTGCTATCATTTATAAGCTTCTATATTTCCATTGGAATTTCATCAGAACGAGTCGCTCTGCCATCTTTTGATGATTGTATGGCTTTTATAACCTTAGTGCGGATTTTTAAGGGTCCGTCGCAGTTAGTAATATCGAGAGGTGAACTACTCCTATCGTCGTCGAATAGGTTCGTGACGTCATTTTCCCATTCTTTAGGTTTGTCCTCTACTTCAAATATTACTTTACCATGTTCATCCTGTAGCAATGCAGTTTGTTTCTTATTGAAATATCAGCGGCTTCTTTCACTTTTTCATACATGTTAAACGTGTCATATGTGTTTTCAAGTTCATCCAAGCCTGCTTTTTTAACTTTGATCTGCCTTGTAAATTTCTCACACAGATTTCTTTTACTGTTGTTACGATTTTATTTATGCTCTCATCGACGATTTTACTCATATTTTCCAATATTGTGTGGTATTTTGGTCAATACCTACACAATTTTTTTTTTATTCGATAAACTAGTGTGGCAAGCAAATAATTTGACACCTGTGAAATTATTAATGACAGTGAGAATAAACTTGCAGTTTACTACATTAAGATTATTATTCAATTTATTTTAGAGATCACCGAATTAAAATGCTATTGACTTTAAACGAAAAAATTGAAATAATGCGATTGTTTGAAGATTTTGCTCGTAGTAACTAGTAGATAAGTTGCTGCAGAGTTGAACAGGAGATATCAGCAACGTGCTTTCAACACACGTGGAAAAGCAGCCGCTATAAATGCCCTTTTTAATGAAACTGGCAGTGTTATAAAAATTCATCAGAATGGCCAATCTCACCGAATGCACCCGTATCCTGAGGATAACAATATACTCGCAGTAAATTAAGCAAATCCAACCATAAATCTTCGAGATTTATCATCTCAGCTGAATATTAGTACGTCATAAAATCAAGCCCAATAAACCAAAGTTCTTACATACGGTAAAAAAAGGTGATGAGAATATAAGATAAGATTATTGTTATTGGGCTCCAGGTAATTTTTTATATGATAGGTATTTTCTTAATAAGAGTTTGTTTGCCAATGAGGTTACATCCACCACTAATGGGATTGTATCATCTTAAAATTGTAGATACTAGACCAGAGATGGACCAGAGAAGTCAATATTTGGTACAGATTTTGGGAGACCAAATACTAGGTCCTCTTGTCTTAAATCAATTAATAAATGCTGGTCGTCTAGTTAACTTTTTCGATGGGAAATATTTGGATACTAGACAAGATGTTCCTCTTAATGTGCGAAAGGATATGTATTTCCAGCTAGATGGTGCATCCATTGACAATTCAATTATTCGTCAGTGGTTAAACCAAAAATTTCCTATGCGCTGGATGGGAGGAAACAGTCCTTTTGAATTCTGGCCTCCGAGGTCCTCTGATAGTACACCACTCGATTTTTATTTTTGGGTAGTAATAAAAAATAAATTTTATAAAACAAGCCCCAGAAATCTAGTTGAAGTTTGTGTCAGAATAAGACAAGTATGTCAAGAAATCAGCATATCAGAACTTGACGAGTATCCAGACAGGGTCATAAAGGAATGTATGCGAATAAAAAAGGACTGGTCAAGCAAGATTACATTTGACAAATTGTCATTTGTAGGTTCTATGAAAATTATCGTTTTAATTATTTTTTTTAAATTTAATTAGTTTAGTATATATATATTGCTATTTTTTAAATAAAACGTTATTCCTTCCTGTTAGTGCTTTTTATTTTACTGAAGAATTTAAATTACTTGAATTACACTTATCATGATTTTTCTTTCAATGGCACACTAGTTTACAGATAATCGACCAAAATAATGAAAGAACTAAAAGTGCGAATTTTGTCATAATTTGGTATGTAGCGTTAGAAGAATATTACTTTGTAGCACATAACTTTTTTTAATATCTCTAAGGCGAAGCAAAATATCTAAAATTTGCCCTGTTTGTCGATTCGCAGTAGACTCCGTTTAAAATTTAAAATTCAGTACAATTTCTTAAAAAATGTAAACCTTCAACCTGTATGATTGTGCAAAACTTTAAATCTGTATTTACTTTGATGGACGAAATATAGTGCTGTCTTAATCTTAAATGGGGCACACTGTCTGTATTTATAAAAAAGGTTATATTGACACAAAACTACTTGAAAAAATGATTGCAGAAAGAGTTACCAGTTCCCACAATATTGGGACAGAAACTAACATTAGACCATGATCTAATTTTCTTACAAGGAAAACCAAGAAAATTGAGGTATTTAAGCAATGCATATCAGGAATTTAAAAAAGAAAACTCATACATATGCCGTTATTCATACTAGCAGTATTATCAGACAAATCATCAACTACTTCTCAAAAGATACCTGCTGCGACGCCTTCTGATAAGCGGAAGTAGTTCTGACGAGAAAATTCTAAAGCAGAACTGCTACTTCCACCACTTTTGGATAGTGGAAATTTAGAACTATCTCTTGTAGAGATCAAAACACCAGTGATTCTTAGGAACTATCAAGACAAAATTGTATTTGAGACTGAAATGGAACCAAAAACAATGGCTTAATATATTTTATTGATGAATGTCCACGTGCCTCCCCATATGAGGTAAGTTGAATCGTAGACGTATTAGGTATATGTGATAGGGGTTTATATGTGCTGAGGAAGAGTCCTTTAACATCATCAATAATTTTCTTGAGAAACAGAGCTGAGTTAAAACTTAAAGGTGTATAAGTTAATGTTAAGGAATCGTCCGAGTACCCGAGTTTTCAGTAGAGTTAGGCAGGCTGCAATAGAAGCTGTAGTTGAATGAAAGAAAGTCTTACGAAGTGTGACAATAGTAATCTAATATACTAACACTCATTTCAAGGGATATGGAACGATCAGAGATATAACAAATACTAAAATTATAATTTTTATTTACTATTTTACTTATATTACCTTTTCTGTATCATTTGTATATCTAACACGTGCATGTCATGTTTTTAATTCTGTGACATGTCCGTGATGCCATGAGATTTTGTTTTGCTCTTGTTGATGATAAAAACTATTATTATCCCATATGTACCCACATTTTCTGATGTATTTGAGACTACAGCAAACATCTCCTTGAAGGTATCTTGATTGTTTAGTTCTGTATCTCTTATTAGTGTCTCTAGAGTAATGTTAAAAAGATGGAGCGCCAGCACATCCCCTTGATTTAGTCCACTGCTAGTGTTCAATTTTTCAGCACAGATATTATCGAATTTTAATTTACACCTATTTATTTCTTATGAGTTCTACACGAAGTCTTGAGTAGCTAATATCCTTTCTTTTAGTCTCCCACTTTTAACCGAGAACCGTCCACTATCATGGTGAACTACATTTAGTATATTTACATTGCCGAGCATAAAATTAGGATCATGCCGTAATTTGAATTCATTTTAAAAATTATATTTTTTTAACTATTTTCGGTTTTAACATAGTTTACACAAGCGTTTAACATAAAACGCTTTCGAAGAGATCGGTATGCTTACTCGAAGACCCGGTTCACGTCAATGCAGAATCACATCAGCTAAGTATGACCGCTCTGTCGTTTGAATTGTTTGAGAAACCCAACCGTCACAGCAGTTTCCTTTTGAAATCATCTGCAAGAAGTGAGAAATGTAAACCTAAGTGAATGGATAGTTAGGAGGCGACCTTATGCTGCTGGTGTATCTTCTCAAACTAGAGTAACTGGACCACTGCTTTCCCGTGAATGCCAAATCATCATCATCATTTTGGCTTTACAACACTGTGTGGGTCCTAGCCTCCCCAAGAATTCTCTTCCAGTCGTCCCTATCCATCGCCTTTCTCCGCCAAGCACGTATTTCCATACTTCTCATATGTTGGTCTATGTTATCTAGGAATCTTGTTCTAGGTCTTCCTCTTCTTCTTTAACCAATGGGTCTATCAAGGAGCATTTTTCTAGCTGGGTCGGTTTGCTCCATCCGCATTACATGGCCTACCTACCTCAGACGTCCTATCTTAATGTGTTTTACGATATCTGGTTCCTGCTTACCCCTCCATAGATTCGCCTCAGTATTTTTCTTTCGAAACATCCTAACATGCTTTGATTTCTTTTTATTAAAGTCCAGATTTCTGAACCATATGTTAGAACTGGGCGTATTATTGTTTTGTAGAATTTTATTTTTGTATTTCTTGATATTACTGTAGATTTAAAAAGGATATTAAGCCCAAAATAGCATCTATTAGCCGTGCAATAGATGCTATTTTGTATATAAAAATTGTATATAAAACGAATATATTTCGTTTTATTAATGTTTATTATTAAACCCATTTTTGTAGCCGCTTACTTTAGTGCTACATACGCCTCTCGTGCTGCGTTTTCCGTTCTCCCAACAATATTGATATCATCAGCATATGCTAGGACTTGCATAGCTTTGTTATATATTGAACCGGTAGTTGTGATTTGTGACGTACGTATTACCTTAACAGAGCTAGATCGAATAGTACACAGGAGAGTGGGTCTCCCTGACGTTGTTGATTTACCACCTCTGAAACCAGCCTGGTATTGTCCTATTATTCGCTCTGCATACGGTGCCATACGATGGCATAGTATATTGGATAACATTTTATACGCTGCATTTAGGAGCGTAATTCCTCGATAGTTAGAGCATTCAAAGATATTTCCCTTTTTGTGTATGGTGCACAGTATTCCAATATTCCAATAACTGGGAAGGGACTTCTGTATCCATATTTCTTTTATAAGCTGCTGTAGCGCTATTATGATATTGTGGCCACCTTCTTTATATAATTCCGCTGGGAGATTATCTATTCCGGGTGATTTGTTTCTGGCTAGTTTGTTTACAGCGTCGTGAATACCAAATTGCTAGGTTAAACTTTGCAGAGAATACTTAGCTTGGACAAAATAATACGAGATTGGAGTCGTGTATTGTTTTCTAATAAATCGAGATTCTGTCGATTTATGTGTCGCGACGTCCAGGCGAAGATGTGCTTAAGTATGTGTTACCGAATGACTTCCATTTGGTGGAAGGTCAATTATGGTATGTTAGATCACACGATTTGTTTGACCTGATCACAATCCAGATATCCAGATATCAAGCCCTTAGAACATGTTTCGGATGATATGAAGAGACATTTACGGAGTAATTTGCCAGCCCCCAGATATTTAAGAGAGCTTCTTAACATATTAGTACAGAAATGAAACAATCAAAATGTGATCCAAAGTCTGAACCAAAGCATGCTTCGACGCTTGCAAGCTGGTATCGCTGCCAGAGAAGGGAATACTCGCTATTGAAGTTCTTGAAAGTTCTTTTTTTTTACAAAAACCACATCACAAGATTGTCCCTTTTGAATATTTAGTATATCAAAGGAAAATAAATTGTGCATTTTTATTAATTTTGATAAATTTTAAAGGACAAAACCTTGTTTTCCTTAAGCTATCCATTAGTGATGTTAGAACCGAGAATAGTTAAAAACGAATAATAACTTCTAAAATAAATTCAAATTTCGGGATGACTTATTTTATGCTACTATGTTATAATGGACCATTTTTTTCTTCTTGTAGTGCATATCCGGTTTGGATGTTGGCGACTTTCATGACAATCTGTACTTTACACACTGCTGGTGAAAACAGATTTGTGGTTCTTCTGTTGAACTACGTAAGTAGAGCTGAAAAGACAAGAAATCCTTGGCCTTTCTGATCTTCGCTTTCCTTCTAATTTTCCTTGTAATATTAGTTGCAAGAATCCATATATTTTGCTATTTCTCATAATGTGGCCGAGGAATTCGATTTTGGCTATTTTTATAGTGGTTAACAGCTCTTTTTCTTTTTGTATTCTTATTAAAACGTCCTGATTAGTAATATGGTCGGTATACAATATCTTTAGATTTCGACGATAAAGGCACATTTCGAAAGCCTCAATTTTCTGGCAGTCAGTATCTCCATACAACAGTATAGAAAAGATATAACATCGTAATAACCTGATATCGTAATTGTAATTTCAATAGTTTACCCTTTCGTACTAGGGTAGGTGATGTTTTTACTTTCTCTATTCGTTGACCTTTTACACTGATTTGTTCAAATTGCTGTTTTTTCTAAGAGATCATCTTACATTTTGTTTTCCTAATGTTAAGTGATGTACCATACCTCTAAATTACTGCTATTATAATATTTATTAACTCCTGGAGGACTTCATAATTGTCAGCGAATGCCATAGTGATGTCCGCATAGCTGATGTTATTGATATATTCTCTGTTAACTCGAATTCCGGCTGCTTCTTTAAAGATTTCATCAGAGTGTATATTGAATAGCAGAGGTGATAGTATACATCCCTGTCGAACTCCATGTTTTTTTATATCATCGAATTCTCCTGTCTCTGTACGGATAGACAAAGTTTGATTTCAGTAAGAATTGCTAATAATTCTTAGATCACAGGAGTTTATTCCAATATTTATTAATATTTTCATCAGCTCATCGTGCTTTACTGAATCGAACGCTTTATAGTAGGTAATCAAGGAAGTTTGGATAAATATCGCAATTTACGTCTCTACATCGTTGAAATAGTACTTGTAACCTAAATAGAGACTCTCTCGTACCCACTTCATTCCGAAAACCAAATTGTGTACTTTGTTTAAATAAATGTCATTAAATAATTTTATCCACCCACAGCAAATTCTAGATATCCGAACTTTAAACTCAGCAGACGCAGGGAGTGAACAAAAACTAGTACCAGCAAACATAAGGATGAAAATAACACCAAAACAAATTTTTCTACAGGAAACCACTAAGGAAAAATTCAATGTCAAATCACCGTGGAAGACTCTACAAGGGAAATGTACCTAAGGAGGCGAGCACAGAAGATACAGCTGAAAAAAATAGACGACATCGAAGATAAACGCGAGCTGGGAGAAAATTAAAAACAACAGTGAAGAAGCAGCAACAGAAGTGGAACAGGAGTGGAACAGTAGCGGAACAGGAGTGGAGCAGTAGTGGAACGAACACGTCAGTAGAACGGTAGAGGATAGAATAGTACGAATAACAGGAGATCAGTCAGTCGCCAAATGGACGAAGAAGTATTACCAGACCAAGTAAAAGATGGTGCGACAATTTAAACAATTTAGGAGGCTAATATTGAAGAAGAAACAGGCTTTAAAGCCTACATACAAGAAGAACGAAGAAGAAGAAAAAATTAAATAATATTGTTAGATGTTGACTACCGTCGGTGTTAAACAGTTTTATGAGTTTAGCATATGAATTGTTAGGTCCAGACGCTTTGCCATCTTTTAGTGGTGATATTGTTTTTCCACTTCATCTGATGTGATTGGCTTGAATAATAATACCGTTTCTTTTTAGTTGCTTTTGATGATATTAGCTCTATCTATTAATACATTTATTGCTTTTTTGTATTTTTTTTAAGCTATTATTGTATTGATGTTTTCAATTATATTTTACATATTCTATCCAACCCGAATAGTCGATTTCCATTTATTTTTAACGTTTTCTTTTTCGAATAGTTTCCTATGACTCCTTTAGTCCGCTCGTCTCAATCAATTTAACTACGATTTTATCCCACTTCTTGTGGGACAAAACGTGGTCTGTTTTTTATGAGATTTTTCCCATATATACATTAATCGTAACTTTTAGATAACTTAATACAATAAAAACAAAAGACTCACAGCATACTTACTATTATTCGTTCATCATCAAACTTCCGGATAGCTATGTCTTATTCATATTTAATCAGTGTTCGACGCAGCTGTCATTTTTTAGTGATTTAGGTAAAGTTGTCCATCAGCCACGGCCTGCTTTCTTTTATAACAGTTAATATTTTATGGCATATCAAAGTAGATGTTGTTAAATTTATGCGTATCAATGTCAACCCTATTCATCCACCTCCCACGCCAGTTCTCGTCTGTTGTTGACAAATATCTTGAGTATATCAATTATACAAGTACTTGTACTAAAGAGGTATTCGAGTTAATTATTCAGAGGATTTATCATCAGTGACGTAGGTGAATAAAACTCAAAGATGTCGCAGAACTAGGGATACATGTAAATGTTAATATTAAGGCACAAAATTAAACAAATATCATACACTACTCGGCAATTTAATTTAATAATCTATTTTACGCTTATACTATAAGTTCATGATATAAATTTCAAAAGCGCCTTTATGTAGTGATACTGAAATATTTAGATTTGGCGGTATATATATGGTGTAAGTCTAAGAAATGAATATATAAGGGATACATTTTGGAACACTATATAATACAGATACTTACACTTATTAATTTGATAGGTACGTTCATTGTCTCCTTTCTCTTTTTATGTAGATATGACTCTGTTTTTCAATGTGCCTCCAGTAATTTGTCGTTCCATCATACTGATCGTCTTCCTATTGTAAAACCGTCTCTTGCCGTCGTTATCACTCTACTTGTTGTCCCAGACTTACTCAGTCCTTGATGTTCTTCATCTTACATCTTCGTCATATATCTGTACTTCTAGCTATGTCCCATAGTGTTTTACTATCATATTTTATTTTCATCTCTGCTGTTTCTAACATCCTTTTTTTCCTTTCTGTGTTAGGTCGTGTTTCTGAGGCGTATGTCATTATTGGTCTGATGACTGTTTCGTAAATTCTGTCTATCATTTTTTTCCCGACATTTTTATTCCTCCATATTGTTTTATTCATGCAACCTACGTTTGCTATGTTTGCTCTATTCACTTGGTCTTTCTCTTCTGTTTCGAGCTTTTTGTAGCTATTTAACGTGATGCCTAGATATTTAAACTCTATCACTTGTTCTATTAAAATTAACATGTTAAATTTTTTGGCGGTAATATTAAATTGATGCAGCATACGTTGTAAATCATCTTCCCTTAGAGAGATAAGTATTGCGTCGTCTGCATAGTAGATTATTTTAAGTTGATTTTCTCCCTGATTTTGGTATCCTTTTACTTTTTTTATTTTTTCATCCATAATCAGGTTGAACAATAAAGGACTCAGGAAATCTCCTTGTGTTATTCCTTTGCCAGCTTTAATATGGTCAGTTAGTTATTTTTTTACTTTTACTTTTATTGTGTTGTTTTGGTATATATTTCTGATTGTTTTGATTCTTCCTAAAGGTATCTATCTTGCGTATAATAAGTGGATACCGTCCTTTAATTTGATCCGGTCAAATGCATTCTTAAGGTCTATGAAACATAAATATGCCGGTTTGTTGTATTCCATTGATTTCTCTTGCACTAACCTCGTTATAAATATATCGTCTGTGTATAATGTTCCCGACCTAAAACATTGTTATTCTTCTTCTAGTATTATAGTTTCATTCAGTTTTTTGTTATCACTTTGGTTGTTAATTTTCGTGTTGTGTTCAACAAATTAATTTTTATCTAACTTTTCGGGTCCAATTTGTCTCCCTTTTGGAAGAAAGGTATTACGATGCTTGATCTCTATTCTTGAGTTCTGTTTTGTTCTATTATTTTTAGGATTAGTTTTAGTAGTTGTTTGGTCAGATCTGGTCCCCCGTACTTTATAGTTCGTTCGGTATTCTGACCTTTCCTTGTGATTTTCTATTTTTTAATTTCCTTAATGCTTTCCTAATATTTATTTCTTCGTTTGCCATTACCTCTGGTGTTGGTGGATCATTATCATTTATTGTCGTTACGTTATAAATATTATAGAGAAAAGATACAAAATTTAGAATTAATTTATAGCTAGCAGGCTAAATTTCACATATACTGGCAAATGTTAATTTACCAAATATTGAATTTTTTTTATTAACTGCTAATCCTCGGTTCAGCCAAACTAAAAAGACATTCTAAAGAAAATGAAAATATCATGGACGTATAAACACAGATGGACACAGCAATAAGATACCTTTAACACGCAATGTTTTGAAGCTTCGATAGAATGTGATGCTTCCTCAATGAGCATAAGCGTGCTTGAAATTTTACTCACGGGGATAATTATTCAGACTTTAAAAATTGAAAGTAGTAATAATGTATAAAAACACGTTCAAAGAATTAAAAAAACAACGAGAATTTAACTATTAACAAATCACGTCTTTATAGAAAAATTAAAATACAATTTTATTTACTTTAAAAATAAAATAATAAAACATAGTTCAATTCAAGTTAATTTTTTAATAGGTAATTTTATAGGTAATAGTATAAAATAATGCTACAATTAAAAATCTTTATGTTCTCTCCTAAATTTGCTAATATTGAGTTTTATTCATTTCACTAATTTATTTGTATCCATGAGAAATATTAAATTAAAAAGGTACTAAACAGTTATTTTTTAATCAGATGATGTCTACTTACAATTTAAAAATGTCTACTAATTTTATGAACTCA
The DNA here is from genome assembly GCA_918026665.1 of Diabrotica balteata. Lineage (NCBI taxonomy): Eukaryota > Metazoa > Arthropoda > Insecta > Coleoptera > Chrysomelidae > Diabrotica > Diabrotica balteata. The sequence goes on along the minus strand of OU898278.1, from coordinate 57,298,092 downwards.
TATGGTATGCCTATGAAAGACATGTTTTAAAATGTAAACAAACACGCTTCCTTAGTTCCTCGTCTTAAATAATGTAAATAGACAGTACTTACAAATGAAATGAGAGATCGGGATGTGAATATTTCGTTTTTTTGCAAATGCAACACTGTAGCACGATTACTATAATATATTTATTTCACTTTTCACAAATATCATTCAAAATAGAGCCGAAATATCGAAAAACAACTTTTCCTCATCTACTGTAAAAACTAAACAAACATGGAACAGCACAGCATTTGAAGTTTGACGTAGAGCCGTAAGACAGAGAAATATAAATACCGTTTATGCCATTTATGCCATTTATAAATAGTTTTCAATGCTTATACATATAAAATAATTGATTGATATCTATTATACGCTATTATTAAATGATAATGCACACTATGTGCACATTTGATATTTTGATTACAATTAAATATATTAATATAACCAATAAATTATTATTTTGGTTTGATAGCACCTGTAAAGTATAAAATACAGAGTAATATTTTCAGCGACTCGCGAAAAAGAAATTTTAATAAAAAAACGTGACAACAGTTGAAGGTGCTGAGAATGTGACCTATTCAAATAATTTTGATTTCACAATTTTATGTAAATAACTAAGTCCATCTGTGTTTATACGTCCATGGAAAATATATTTTTAATTCAAAATAAAGAGAAACTTCTACTTTAAAGTGAAAATTGTTATTTATTTAAAAACGTTTTATTAGGTTTTTCTTTTGTCTACATGATTGAATATTATTCAAAAGTAACAACTCGTTTAGCCGTAAAAATTCTTAAATGGTCATAAAATGATCCATATTGTTTTTAGAATGTTTCTTAATGATCCTTATGTTTTCCAGTCGGACAAATGATTGAGGAAATCACAACGCACAACAATCATACTATTGAACCAAATATTTTTTATGGAAAGTTTGATTCCAAATTTTTGGAGCGCAGAAACAACAATGCTCGTAGTATCTCCGTACGGTGTGTACAGGAATATTTAAGGGATTCCTTTTCCTAGATTATCAAATAACCTCATTGGATTGGCATTTAAAAAGAACTAATTTAGGTTGGAAAAAAATATTTTTTTTTTGTGCTTTTACCGTTTTGTTTATGTACAGTCGAAGGACGATTTTCAAAAGAAAAATTCAACATGACCAAGTACCCGTTGATTGGCAAACTGGAATAATAATTTTTGAGGACAAATATTCTTTTCTCAACAGATTATATAATTTTAAATTGAGGAAATATTTCATTGTTCTAAATAAAAAAAATAAAATCGAATGAAAACCGATAGGCACAACAAATGAAATCGGTGGAATCTGTCGATATAAAATATTTTTCTTCATGTCCCAGTTGACAGCTTACTATTCTCTATCTCTCCCTCTTTTTCTTTCTCGCTCTCGTTTTCTCATTAGTGATTGTCGTGAGTTCCCACTATACGAGCAACTATCGATTTTATTTTCTTCTATCTTAGTAGTATAAGTATTATCCATAAGTAAGTATTTATTATTGCTTAATTGCAGCAGTTTTTTATCGCCTATTCATGCTTTCAATGCCAAAATTTCCAGCAAGATTTCAACACTCTCCAATCACTTCTCGAGTTATGATTTTATTTTTTTGTTCTCGAGTAGGTTGTAGTAGCATAATCTTGGATAAGATTTAAATTTGATAGACTATTTTTAAAGCATATAGATATTATTAGGTAGTTTATAGCATTGTGTCCAAGAACCAAGCCATAAATGCTGTTTTTACTTATAACGGCAACTCTGTTATGACTATGATCTTATAGACTTGAATATTAAACCTTATAATTAACATAGTCGAAGTATCTTTGTTTACGACAGTGTGTTACGCTGTTTTACGCTCAATTACCATTATAATACATTTGATTAGCTCTTTACCAGTTATCGCTAGTTAGTCCACTTTCGACCTTTGATAGATTTATTATCACTACTAGAAACTTATTTCGCATGCAGAACACCACATAAGGCTATTAGCGGAATTGCCAGACGTGTTATACTTAGTAGAAAACATTTCATAAAGTTCACCGTAGGGTTAGTGTAGTAGTTCTGTAATTCATTCTGCACGGCAGTTTAATAATCGACTTAAAGCGAACTATAATTGTCCCCTATATATGTTTGACATCAAGATCAAGCCAGTGAGAAATTATATTCCTTCAGCCTTGAGCCACTAGTCCTCAATATTCATCAGTTACTCCATGGATGCTTATTTGGCAAGACCTTATTCCCACCTATTCTACACTTCTGTCTATCTAGAGGGTTCCAAAATAAATGATATTGTCATTGTTACTATTAGTTATGCGAATGATGTTATGATATTGGTTTAATAGAAAGAAATTAATAAACATACTATCAAATGAAAGTCATAAGATGGGTTTGTAAATCCATGCTTCTAAAATAAGAACTTTCTACAGATTCTATAGATCTTCCCAAGAACAGATTACATTAGAGCAAACATAAATATACATTCCAGACATTAAATAGTTACTTTTACATGGAAAGAGAGGTAAAGACACAATTGAACCATTCTACAAAAATTATAAGCCACATGAATATAATTATATGTAGTAGTCTCACCTAGTACTTATTGTATCCATGAATCATATAATCAGAATATCCCTCTAGTATTATCTAGAGGGGGCCAAAATTAAATGAAATTGTCAGCAAGTACCCAATTTAATGAAGAAACTATTAAACGAAAATCACAAGAGGGGTTTGTAAATCAATGTTTATAAAACAAAAACATAGTTATTTAATAGATTTCCCCAAGAACAAATGACATTTGAACACAGAGACAGGCTTCAGACTATATATCTACATTATCTGAGAGAGAAGTAAAGAGACAATTATATCATTCTACAGTAATTATGAGGCACATGGATATATTAAAATCTGTTTGTACTTATTTGCTTTGTAACCCAAAACCGTCGATACTAATAATATTAAGAATGTTAAAATGCTATATTTGAATCATATAATATAATCATATAATTTTGGATTATATGTAATATACGAATTCAAAACTGTAAGTAACATTGTTTAAAAAAGAAGACATTCGACCAATGTGTGCTTCCAGTTATGAGTTACAGCGCCGAAACACTTTCCTTAACCCAGGCTAACGAAACCAAACTCAGAGTAGGCCCAAGATGAATGGAACGCTCGCCACTTGGATTGCTGGAATGTTAGAAACGATAAAATAAGAAGAAAGACAGGCGTCACAGATGACATAAAGTATGTGGTCAGAATGAACGACAAGCGGGGGACGCAAAAAATTACAGTTGTTTTGAGATGCAACCATACAATTCTCCTTAGGTAAGATATTTGTTGTTTTTATTTTTTCAGGATTCTTAATATTTCAACGTTTTTAAAGTGATTCACATTTAAGCTCACATGTCGCATAGGATTAGTCTGTGCGGTGTTTAGTAAATTAAACTATGTGTGAATTTAAACCAATCCTAGGTGTACTTATCCATGCATATACCTTCGTTGACCAGTGTGCCTTACCTGTTCTCACTTATGAAGTGAAAACATAAACATTTAAAAAAAGGTAGTAAACAATATTTGGGGGACTCAGTAGGCTATGTTAACAAAATTTTAGAATATCAGACAACTGATGGACAAAATGTATTGTCGAACGAAGGCCAATACAAGAAGCACTCTACGGAGCAGAGGAAGCTCACTAACCAAATGCACAAGCCGCACAAGATAGAGATTTAAGGTTTCATTAATATTGTTGTTTATATTGGTAATCTTTCTAGATTTTATAAACGATCGGTTAATATTAGGGTCTCATCAACATACCTAATGTTGTTAATTAAAAGCTCATCTATTTTGGATCCCAGCTGTCTATGATACAATAGCTTCCAGTACAAATTCCTTAGAGTACTCGTAACATAACAGATGTGAGTATTAGTGATATGATATTAATATCTCGTTCTTTATCGTTTTGTTTCTGAAAATTCAGGTCTTAAATAATATCTAGGCATTTTTGAATAAAAACATTTAAAATAGTGCTGTTTTATGAAAACATCGCAATGAAAGCTCAGTTGAGAGTCATTTATATGGATATCTAATACTAGTTTGGAATGTATTCTGTTATAGGTATGTGACTTTGAGGAAAGTTTACGAAGATTGCATATTTTAATTTATAAATATATACTTCATTTTCATCACTTAATATTACAATGCTTTATATGCTTTTTGATTTCTACATTTTAAACCAAATCTAACTGACATTTTTTTATCACCAATATGTTGGTTTGTTTTTTTTTGTGGATGATATCGTCATATTATCAAATTAATTCAATATTTTTCCATACTGTGCATACCTATAATAAATTGTCTAACCTACTCTAAGTCTGCAGTACGACTAATAATGTATCTCATAATTATTCCTTATTTACAACATTGATCAATCCATAAATGTCCCATAATTCACTGGAATAGTAAAAGCACATCAGGTTTGCAGTAAATAACGACGTCAACAAAACATAAACAGCCCAGTTACGCAATACCACAAACAGTGTTCATTCATTCGTTTGTGTACTAAAAACGTCTTCTTAAAATACAATAGCTTAAACGAACCTGAAATACAATAGATTTGGTTGAATGGTTGTGTCTGTGTCGCTACACTTTCATTTGGACACAAGGCTTGTTTTACTTTGTTTATTTTTATTAGGTAACTTGTAATGGTCGTTTACCTTAGAACGCAGAGTTGCCAAATTAGATAAGTTTTGTAGTTATATTGAAACGTCCAAATAACAATTATTTTGTAACAATCTATTTTATAACTAACTTTTAATTTATAAGATCGAGATTTATAAGTATTAATTTTCGTAAGATATTAATTATTTCGTATTAATTTTATATCTATAATTACATTCTATCTTACGAAAATTAATACTTTAATTTTCTAATATATAATTTTCTGACTATAAATACTATATTTTCAAAAATTTAAATATTCATATTTGGCGCCACTTTGAACATAAGCATAATAACAATCTAGAGCTAGTTATCAATAACAAAAACAGACACGAGTGTCTTTCTGACATAAATCAAACATCACTATAATAATCAATGTCATAATATATTCAAAATTAAAATATTGTACTTACATAAAAGTATAATTTAGATAAGTTAAGAATGTTTTGTGAATTTAATAATTTAATGGTTTAACCTCATGTTGTAAGTTTTTATAATAGTTTTATACAATGTTTTTTAATTCTAATTTCATTGTATTTACCATAACATCTTTTAGCATATCCTGATGAAGCAAATAAATTTTGCCAGAGCTTGATTTAAGAACAAAGAGTTTAACTTATCCTACCCTACTTAAATGACTGTATCCTCAAAATAAAACTTCATTTTATATATATATATATATATATATATATATTATATATATATATATATATATATATATATATATATATATATATACTGGATTTGAAATTGCCGCGGGAGCTGTATGTGATTTCAGATGTTTTCCGGGGTTGACTCCGGGTAAAATAGTTGTTTTGGTTTTTAGAAAAACCATTGTTTTGACGACGAGAAAAAACAAATCAAAAAGTTTATATAGTATAGTTTATATATTCAATATATATATATATATATATATATATATATATATATATATATATATATATATATATATATACATATATATATATATATATATATACATATATAGATATATATATATATATATACATATATATATATATACATATATATAGATATATATATATATATATATATATATATATATATATATATTGTTGTACTTTTGAATGTCTGTTAGCAATAAAAAACCGATATACAAATTTTATTACTTAAATAAAAATTAAAATTATTGATATTTCATAATGACACGGGCATATAAATTTTCAAACATCCTGTATAAGACAAAATATGTATTTTAAGTTGTTCAAAGAATTGTTCATTAGGCCTCAGAGACAAGACTTTCAAATATTATCGATAAGAAATTTAAATAAGTCGGTTATTGTGAAATGGATTTACCCGTAATAAAAGTGTATATAGAAAGTGTTTAAACAATAGACCGGGATGTGCGGTGGTTTTTCCCCCCGAAAGATTATATCGGTAAAAGTTTATTAACAAAAGACATTGAATTGAGAAACAGGTATCGTTTGTAGCTATTAGTAAGAAATATTTGTAAAGCAGATAGATTTAGTTAGAATAATTAAAGAATGTTGTTTTCTGGAATTACCCGAATGACGTTTTAATAGAGAGAGTTGGTTGTTAACGATATACGTCACAAAGGTAGAAGATTTTTATTGGTCAATTTTTGAATGCAAGGAGGGAGTGGTTTTGGCTATGAGATAGGAGAGAGGAAAGGAGTTAGTCAGTTTTCGTCGCCCAAGAAGGAAGGAGCTTTGTGGTTTGTGTTTGTTTGAAGTCCCGAAGACGTAATTTACCGGGTGTGTTTATTTGCTGTGTAAAAGCTGATCAGTGTGAGGAACGGGGTACAGAGAGATAGAAAAACCAAAAGGTTATAAGAATATTAATAGCAGAAGCAGAGAAAGGTTTTTTTTTTATGGCGTGGCCATAGAATTGCAACGGCAGATAACGAAAGGTCAGTCAATTTTCATTAGAGCAGGAGTGTGGTTTTCATTTATAAATTAAATAAATTGAATAAATTATAGAGACAGTTAATTTTGCGATCATTTAAAAAAGAAAAAATTATAAAGAGAGCTTAGTTATAACACATATTAAAAATCAATGTAAAATAACATTTGGGTCCATGATAGAAAACAACTTCTCATATATTTAAAGTATTGTATTGCAAATATTACCGGATTGATTGTTATATAAAATTTCAATAAAATAAAGGACATCTCACATATACTTCAGTTGAAATTCTGTGTATTTTATTCAGGTCATATTACCTATCCCAATTAGGAAGCCAATTGGAAAATATTTTGAATCCACGATCAAAGGTAAATAGTACAAGTTAAATATCCTGAGATTGTAATTAATTAATGCTGATTTATTGTGATTAATTGGAGATTAGATCATTTAATAAATATAGACAGGATCTTTTCTAAATAAGCAATAGAATACAATTTAAATAGCATAACAAAATGGCCCCCAACGTGTAAAGCTTTGAAAAATATTTCTAGTTGGCAAATTTGAAAGGATAGGAGTAGACGAGCAGATATTTGAAAGTTTATATGCCGTGGATAAAGTGAAATATTATGTAAAATTTGAGGACATAAAGATTTATATATATTTTTTTAAGATACAATTTACCATAATTGATTTATTCGTGATATTGACAATTTATAGGTTACCATAATTGATTTATTTGTGTGATATTTACATTTGATAATTTTACCATACGTGATTTATTTGATTGAATTTGACATTTGATATTTTACCATTTGATTTATTTGTGGGATATTGAAATTTGATACTCGTACTCAAGAGTTATTACATTTGAACAAGAAAAGTCCCGTTTGTTGCAACAGACCAGTAGAATTTTATATTTGGCGGGTATAAAAACAGAATAAATGCCAAACACAAGAAACAAGAGCAAAGAGAACAAAAAACAAGAAGATAAATCAGAACAGGAAGAATATTCAGACCAGGAAGACGTATTAGACACAACAGTAATGGAGACAGAAAAACAAGAATCGGGAATAGAAAAATTAATACAAATGATGCAACTCCAATCACAGAAGATGGATGAATCACAACAAAGAACGGAACAAAAATTGGATGAATCACAACAAAGAACGGAACAAAAATTGGACAAATTGGAAGAAAACCAAAGAAAAATGGAACAAAAAATGGAAACGCGTATGGACAAATATGAAAACGAAATAAAAGTCTGTTTAGAAAGAAGTAGGGAAGAAACAGAGAGGAAACTAGAATTGCAGAGAGAAGAAATCGAAACTAAGATGAAGGATATTCAGAGTATGCAAGAAAGGGAATTAGAACTGATAGAAATAAAATTTGAAAATGCGCTACAAGAAGACCGGAAAGAAACGGAAAGGAGATTTAAACAAATTGCAGAGATGGAGATAAGAGGAATAGAAAGAAAGGAAGTTATCGTACATAGCACAGAAGACGTAAAAGTACGATTTGGCGGGGATATAAGGAAACTACACCCAGTGCCTTTTATAAATATCCTAAAGGAAAAAGTCAAATACATAGGACCGTTTGCAACAGCAAAGGAAACCATCAGAAACCATCTCAAAGAAGAGGCAAATCTTTGGTTTGTCAGCAAGGAAGACGAATTTGACAATTGGCAAGATTTTGAGAGAAGATTCTTAAATTATTTCTGGGGAAAAATCCAGCAACTACAAGTAAATAAAGAGTTACAAAATGGAAAATACCATGAGAGGATGGGCGTATCAGAAAAGATGTACGCATTACAACTCTATAATAATGCAAAACATTTGCAATATATTTATTCATCAGAACAATTGGTAGAGTTGATATCGCGACACTTTGAAGATACCTTGGAAGACCACATAAATCTCCAAAATTACAAGGACATTGATAGCTTATGTCAATTTTTGCAAATGAGAGAATCACGTAGGCATGAAAGAAGAGAAAGAAGACCGCAAGAAAATTATAGACAAAGAGAAAACCAAGAATATAGAGATAGAGGTCAAAATTTTAGAAGAGATTATACAAGACGAGAATTCATACCTAGACAGGGATACGAAAATAGACCGAACGGAAAAGAGAATTATGAACCCAGAACCCAGAGATGGAATGAAAACAGGGATCGGGAAAATCAGAGTAGAAATAACCGCCCATACCAAGGAAACCGATACAATAACCCACGGAATGAACAGGAATCTCGCGGTAACCGATACGGGAATGATAGACCAAAAGAGAACAGAAGAGAAATAAATAATACGCAAAGAGAAGAAAATGAATATGAGAGAGAAGATGACGGGCGAGAAAACACAGAAGAACAACAGGCGTGTTTTCAAGAAGGCGCTCACTAAAAACGAAGAAACAAACAGGAATTTTTTGTCACCCCAAGGAATTTATTAAACTGGCAGGAAACAATGAAAAAAGAAATGGAGTTAATTTAAAATTTGTGGATGGATTTATAAATGAGAAACCAATTAAAATTATGATAGACACAGGCTCTGAAATAACACTGGTCAACAGAAAATTAATCGAAGAAGTAAATTTAACAAGTCTAATTTATAAAATACCTAGGGTGAATTTAGTGGGCGCAAATAAACGGACATTGGCAACAATAAATGAAGGTATACGAGTAATGGTACGATTGAAAAAAAATATGTATGCACTTCAATGTGTAATAATGCCGAATATGTCACATGACATGATTGTAGGCGTTGACGAATTAACGGAAAAACATGTAGTGATCGACTTCAAAACCAATACGATGAAAATAACAAAGGAAAAAGAAGAAGAACAGGATAAGGAACAAGAGAAACAAATTACGGACGAATCAGAGAAAGAACAAACGGTGGAAATGAACCTGGTGACGAACAAAAGAAAAGGAAGAAAGAGGGGAAAAGGTCAGAAAAAGATCAAAGAAAAAAAAACCTGGGATTCCTCAAAAGATGAGACGAGCTCAGGAGAAGAAGATGGGAAGATTTTGACAAGAAATGAAAGCAAAACTTGGGATTCCTCAAAAGAAGAGACGAGCCCAACAGAAGAAGAAACAAAGGAAATGAAAGAAAAGGAAAAGGATTCAGTTGAAAAGAACATATGGGATTCCTCAAAAGAAGAGACGAGCCCAACAGAAAAAAAAACAAAGGAAAATGAAGAGGACACAATGGAGACAGTGGTATTTGAAGAAGACACGGAGTACACGGTGAATATGTGCGAAGAATTTGATGGGAGAGACAAAAAATTGATATGTGGAGAAGGCAAAGAAAATGACTTGCGTCTAATTTTAAGAGACTACGAAACGCTGATAAATGAGGAAAACCGAGTGGCCACAAAATACGAGCACTCATTTGAGGTGAAAAACTTGGGAAATTTTCGATCGAAGACTTATCCAATTCCTTATAAGTATCGGCAAGAAGTAAAGCAAGAAATCAAAAAAATGTTGGAAGATCAAATCATTGAGAGATGTGACTCACCTATATTAACCCAATTGTGATAGTGAAGAAGAGCAGTGGAGAGTTAAGACTCTGTTTAGATGCCCGAAATATCAACCAACACACAGTATCACAATATGAATCACCGTTAAATATCGAGGCCATTTTTGGAAGAATCACGGGATCACATATTTTTTCAAAAATTGATCTAAAGCATAGTTTTTGGTTAATACCTTTGGCTGAAAAGTGTAGAAACTACACTGCCTTTTCAATTGATGGTATAGTATACCGATTTAAGGTAGTTCCGTTTGGATTACAAAGCGCTTGTGCAGCACTTGTACGAGCTTTGCATACCATTTTGAATCACCATGAAGAGTTCATCGTCCATTACATCGACGATTTATTAATTTTTTCACAAGATATGCAGAGTCATGTGGAACATATCAAAATAATTTTGAAAGAATTGGACACAGCGGGATTAAAACTAAACATTGAAAAATGTCAATTTTTTCAAAAGGAAGTGATTTATTTGGGTTTCAAACTTGACACCAAAACTGTAAGTCTAGCCGAGGACAGAGTAAAGCTCATCGACGAATACCCAAGACCAACAAATCTAAAAACATTGCGAGGGTTTCTCGGTACGATAAATTATTTCAAGAAATTAATTCCCGATTTAAGCCAAAAAGAAATTCATTTAATAAAATTGTTAAAGAAAGGGACAAAATGGAATTGGAAAGAAGAACAGGAGGAAGCTTTCAAAATATTGAAACAAGAATTTGCTAAAGGAACGAAAATATATCACCCTATTTACAATTTGCCGTTTATACTCCGTACGGATGCGTCGATACAGAAATTTGCAGGAGTGTTGTCGCAAATACAAAACGGCCAAGAGGTTCCGATATGTTTTATATCTCGAGTGACTAAAACACATGAGAAAAAATACAGTGTCACCGAGTTGGAATTCGCCAGTGTACTATTTTGCGTAAACAAATTAAGGTTTTACTTATTGGGAGCTAAATTCACCATCGAAACGGATCATGCAGCATTGATACACATCATGAAGAATCGATTGGTAAATAACAGAATACACAGAGGCATTCTGCTCTTACAAGAGTATGATTTCGAATTCCGATACATCAAAGGGAAAGACAACATAATAGCTGACGCTTTAACACGGGACGAAGATACAGGAAAAAAAGAGACAATTACATTACATGTGGGATTGAATATATTGACACAAGCCGAAGGAATATTTTCATTAAATGAGATAAGGACCGACCAGGAAGGCCTAGAAGAAAGAGAAAAGAGAAGAGCGGAGCTAGAAAACGGGATATTTTTTAAGAGAATAGACGGAAAGGAATTATATTTAGTGACACCGACATTGGCAGAAAAAATCATAAAGAAGCTACACGAGGAAAATGGACATATTGGCAGTAGAAAGGTATGGCTTGTGTTTAGGGAAAACTACATCAGTCGACAAGATTACCGCATTGCAAAAGAGATGACACAGAAATGCGAAGTATGCCAGAAATACAAGAGCAGGAATTTTAAAAACGAAAATATTGCAAAGAGCATTGTATCCGGAACAACCTGGACATTATAGCCATCGACATGTTAAGCGATCTAATTGTGACCACCCAAAGGAACAAGCATATTCTGGTGATGGTGGATGTGTTCTCAAAATACGTGAAATTATATAGTTGCCGCACCACAAAAGGGGAAGAAATATTGAGAAAAATAGACAATTTCATCGCTACGGTAGGAACCCCAAGAAAAATTTTACTAGACAATGCAACGTACTTCCGAAATGATCGTTTCAAGGGACAGCTTAGAGAACGGGGAATCGAGACGAACTTTGTAAGCATCAGGCATCCCCAAAGTAATCCTTCTGAGCGATTTATACAAGAGGTAACGAAATTTCTTCGCATTGCAACGGATGGTCAACATCGGCGATGGGACAGAAAATTGGGAGAAATAGAGATGTACCTAAATTCCATGCCAAGTACAGTAACGAAAGAAACACCAGAATACATCATGAAAGGCGTCATGCCGATAAGACCGTGGGAAGATCCAGAACAAAGAGAGTATCGACAGGTTATAGAAACGGTTCAGAGGAGATTAAGAAGAAGCAATGAGAAATACATCCAGAGACAGGGTCATAATAGGAAACGAAGACCAGTAACTTTCCAAAAGGGTGACAAAGTAATGGTAAGAGCATTAAGAGTGTCAAATCTTCAGAGCGGTATTTGCGCAAAATTGATGCCTGTTTTCGAAGGGCCATACATAGTAAACAACGAAGATGAAGTAAACAGCTATGAGTTGAAACATATGGATTCTGAAAAGATCAGAGGTATTTATAATATCCATGATGTATATAAATATCACGAATGAAGATTTAAATTTGTATAAAGTAGATAGTAGGATAGGATAATACGTAGCATAAGTACAGCTAGCATACAGGAAGTGCGTTTTAGTTTGCCTCGAGAAAATTTAGTTGCATAGATTGATAAATTTTATCGATTACAAAGGCGGGGATTTGTTGTACTTTTGAATGTCTGTTAGCAATAAAAAACCGATATACAAATTTTATTACTTAAATAAAAATTAAAATTATTGATATTTCATAATGACACGGGCATATAAATTTTCAAACATCCTGTATAAGACAAAATATGTATTTTAAGTTGTTCAAAGAATTGTTCATTAGGCCTCAGAGACAAGACTTTCAAATATTATCGATAAGAAATTTAAATAAGTCGGTTATTGTGAAATGGATTTACCCGTAATAAAAGTGTATATAGAAAGTGTTTAAACAATAGACCGGGATGTGCGGTGGTTTTTCCCCCCGAAAGATTATATCGGTAAAAGTTTATTAACAAAAGACATTGAATTGAGAAACAGGTATCGTTTGTAGCTATTAGTAAGAAATATTTGTAAAGCAGATAGATTTAGTTAGAATAATTAAAGAATGTTGTTTTCTGGAATTACCCGAATGACGTTTTAATAGAGAGAGTTGTTGTTAACGATATACGTCACAGAGGTAGAAGATTTTTATTGGTCAATTTTTGAATGCAAGGAGGGAGTGGTTTTGGCTATGAGATAGGAGAGAGGAAAGGAGTTAGTCAGTTTTCGTCGCCCAAGAAGGAAGGAGCTTTGTGGTTTGTGTTTGTTTGAAGTCCCGAAGACGTAATTTACCGGGTGTGTTTATTTGCTGTGTAAAAGCTGATCAGTGTGAGGAACGGGGTACAGAGAGATAGAAAAACCAAAAGGTTATAAGAATATTAATAGCAGACGAAGCCGGAAACATTTGAAGTTATAAACAGGCGCGGAGATTGGTTCAAAAGGAGGCTGCATAGAATTACACGAGTTGTTGGGTTGCAGATACAAGGACAGAGAGGAGAAAGGTGTACGTCTTCTGGACCAAAATAGGAGCAGAAGCAGAGAAAGGTTTTTTTTTTTTTATGGCGTGGCCATAGAATTGCAACGGCAGATAACGAAAGGTCAGTCAATTTTCATTAGAGCAGGAGTGTGGTTTTCATTTATAAATTAAATAAATTGAATAAATTATAGAGACAGTTAATTTTGCGATCATTTAAAAAAGAAAAAATTATAAAGAGAGCTTAGTTATAACACATATTAAAAATCAATGTAAAATAACATTTGGGTCCATGATAGAAAACAACTTCTCATATATTTAAAGTATTGTATTGCAAATATTACCGGATTGATTGTTATATAAAATTTCAATAAAAAAAAGGACATCTCACATATACTTCAGTTGAAATTCTGTGTATTTTATTCAGGTCATATTACCTATCCCAATTAGGAAGCCAATTGGAAAATATTTTGAATCCACGATCAAAGGTAAATAGTACAAGTTAAATATCCTGAGATTGTAATTAATTAATGCTGATTTATTGTGATTAATTGGAGATTAGATCATTTAATAAATATAGACAGGATCTTTTCTAAATAAGCAATAGAATACAATTTAAATAGCATAACAATATATATATATATATATATATATATATATATATATATATATATATATATATATATTTGGATGTTTTTCGATCTCTATGGATTCCCTGATTACACGTTTAGCCTTATTTTCGATGTTGGCTAGCATTGTTGTTCCATCTAAGTCTATTTTGCTATTTTGTGTCCTGTGATGACATGTGCTAGGGATGAAGTTTTCTCTTTTTTTCGTTGGCGTTTTGATGTTCTTCGCGTCTAACTTGTATTCATTGATTTGTCTGCCCAATGTAAGATTTATCGCAGATTTCACACGGGATTCTGTATACGCCTTGATTTTTCAGTGCAACTTTTGTTTTTGCCTATGATAATATGGTTGCGATTTTTCTGTCGGTGTTGAAAATAGTTTCGATTTTGTTTCTTCTTAGCACTCTGCTGATTTTGTCTGTCGTACCCTTTATATATGGCAGGATAGTTTTTCCGACTGGGTTTTCTTCTTTTTCTGGATATTTGCTTTTGTTTCGGGACGCTTTTTTAATTGTGGACATGGAGAAGCCATTTTTTCTTAGAGCTGTTTTGACTTTGTGCATTTCTTCGTTCTTATGGTCCTCATCTGCCAGTTTCTCAGATCTCGTTATTAAGGTTTTTATTACCGAATTTAATTGTGCAGGATGATGGTGTGAGTCGACGTGTACGTACCTGTCAGTATGGGTTGGTTTTCAGTATACTGTATGTCCTTTGCTTCCGTCTTCTTTCTTAATAAAGGTAGGTATATTGTAACTTGTTTGTTGTTAATTTCAGTATGTTTGACTTTTACTGTTTTATGTATATCATAATTTGGCATAAAGACAGGTTACTACTTATAGATAATATATCTAATTCGTTCACTTAAAAACAAGACGATCTAGACCTGGATAAATGTTCAGTGTAAACAACGTGAATGTGGTAAAATGTTTTTTCACCCATTTGTTAAAAACAAACACTTCCAGTTTCTAATAATCGATACTAAAACTTACTCATCCTCGATAATGTTAATTTCTTCATTTACCTGAAACAAAAAATATTTATTTAAAAAAAATATAGAAATCAAGGAAAAATTAACTAAACTAAACTAAAAACTTTAAAGTTGACAAAATATTATGTTCCTTAGCCAGAACCATCTATTGGTCATATTTTCGTGAGAGACAAACAATCTAGAAATTACGATTTAATTATTTAATTTGATTCAACGTTTGAAGTTAAGTTTTTCATGCGACTAGCGAACTGATATGCGTTAATTATTAATGATACATAATTTGTTATTTAATGAGTTAGTAGTTGTTTTTATGTATTTGAGTGTTTAAATAAAATTAGTTTAGCTACGTGTATTTTACTTAATCCTTGAACCCGCAGAAAACATAACAATATTTTAAAAATACAGAATATCAGATATACAGTTTGACCCATATTGACGAGGTGGAACAAACTTCAAAAATCCTTTTTTAATATACATTTTTACATTTTTGAACTTTTCTCGATGTTTTAGCTTGTTTAATACAAGATTCGGCAGTGTTATACAAGTTAGTTTAAAATTTCCTTAATTTCATTAATTTCGTAACAAAAGTAATATGTATAATTGTAGAGAAGAAGAGAAGGCTCCATGTCATCTCTTCTTCTAGTTATATGTCTAAAATATCTCAGTATATTTTTGGTGTATAGTTGTGATGAATTTAGTTTTTATGTTAAGTTCTGCTAGAATTGAGTTAATGGTATGCGCAACATTCTAAGGTAGGGTACACCATATTTCAAATGTCATTATACGCTTTGAATCGGCTTTTTTTATTGTCCAAGTTTCTGAAGCATAGGTGGAAATAGGAGAAAATATCAATGCTCTAACAAGGCATAATTTTGTGTTTTTTGTGATGTCAGTGTTCTTCCAAATTTTTGTGAGTTTGACTGTTGCCGATCTGGCCATTGTGATGCCTCGACGGATCTCGACTTCGCATCCTCCACTATTAATAATAACAAAACCTAAGTAATTAAATTACCTGACCACTTCGTATCCTACCATAATTCTTATCTCTTTCTGGTTGTTTCTGATTCTATCGATGATCATTATTTTGATTTTCTGCATATTTATTTTTAGACCATATTACATACTCACCGTTTATCCTATTAATAATTTCTTCCAATTCTTCTGATGATGACGCCTTTATAACAGTGCCATCAGCATAACGTAGGTTTTTTATTTTTCTTTCCAATATCGTTGCTCCACCTTGTCATTCCTCAAAAGCTTGACGCATACTAAGTTTACTATATGAACATAAAATATGCATAATGTCCCCTATAGATAGAGGATATTATGCATCCCTGTAGAACTACAGATTTTAATTTGAAGTTTTTCGAAACTACATTATTAACTCTTACATTAGGAGTATACATATAGTTTTTCTTAAATAAAACACCCTGTATTTTAGTATTGTAATGAGAGTTTGTTTTATGATAATTTATTACTTCCTAATCATTACCTACATATAGCTAACTGCTTTTTTGTTAGTTATTCGTGAGATTTTGAGCCATACATTAAATTCAAGAAAAAATGAAGTGAAATTTTATCTGCTTGACCATGAAAATATTCAAACAAAGATAATTAAAAAAATACATACTAGTGTAGACTGATCCTAAATTTTTTATTATTGGATGAAATTTTAAAATACAAAATACCTAAGTAGTTAAGATTGTTGGTGTGTAAAATATTAACAAAACCCAATATTTCTAAAAACAATAGAAATCCAAATTTTTATTACGTTTGAAATCAATTCACCAAAATTCCAAATCTGTGCTTTCTATACAAACTTAAATATTTAAACTTATCTATTTAAAAATATTCTGTTTGAACAAAAACCATTGTAGACCTGAGATTCTGCATATAAGTACGAGGGAAAATGCACATGCTTTTAAAATTAGTGGTCGTAGTGGAAAAAAAATTTTAAAAAAGAACAAGATGCATACATATCATGCATAGTTGCACCAAGAGCTTTATTAGGATAACCATTATAAAAGAGTAGAACTTTGACAGTAGAAATTCAAAATGATGCATATGAAACTACTTTCCACAAGAATGTTATTGTAAACATAATTAATTTCCACTTATATTCAAGTTCTAATTTACACCACATGTTTACCCACATTCATAATCAACAACATGATCAATAAATGTTTGGACTGTAATTTCTGGAAATATAGCATAGGACACTTCTTTTTCGAGGATCGCTTAAACCAGCGGTCGGGGAACCGGGGTAAATTACCCCAAATGTGGTAAAAAAATGAAATTTTTGGGGTAAAAATGTGAAATATAAATTACATTTTCCTACTATCGTTTGTAAATTTTTTATATGCCCTGGGAGGAATTTTAAACCCCAAAACCCCCCCTGGGTGCGCTACTGCATTCCCCACCAGTAGAGTGTTCTCGAGTTATATCTTTGCGCAGTAAAGCACAGCCCCGAGCCCCGGCTACCTGCTCAGTCCTTCAGTCCGTGCCGTGCAGTCAGAATACAAATACATTGACGAGTCAGAGAGTTATAGTTAGTTGCTGACAATCATTATCATCATCGATATATCGATCAAGGTAAGCCGCAATTTGAAAATTTAATTTAAGTATTTTACAACTATTATTTTCTGTTTCCTTCAGGTGGCGGCAAATAGAAAAACAAAATATCAAGACGAATTCCTTAATTAGGGTTTTACACAAATAGAAGACAATGGTACAATGAAACCACAGTGTGTTGTAAGTATGAAGGTATTGACTTCAGAATCTTTCAAAAAAAGTCAACTGAAGAAACATTTAGATAATTTGCATTCACACATGTCTTCCAAACCGCGAGAATACTTTGTAAATTTAGAAATATCTGCTAAAAGATAAAGTGAACATACACTATTGGTGAAGATTTGGTTAACCCAGCTGCTGTAAAAATGACAGAGATTATGTGTGGTCAAAAGAAGCGAACCAACTGAATTCAGTCCCTTGTCTGCGAGAATTGTGAAATAACGAATTTCTATATTAGCAGAAAATGTGAAGGAACAAGTTATTTTCTCATTAAAACAGGCTAAATATTTTGCTATTCAGCAATGGAGCTCCAGCTATGCTGGGCCATGTTAATGGTTTTTCGGCTTTCGTAAAAAAATAACCCAAATATTGACGTTATTCACTGTATGATCCATCGCCAGGCCCTTATGGTCAAATATTTAGAAGCTACACTGGAAGCGGTCATGCATGATGTCAAGATTGTAAATTTTATCAAGGGACATGCATTAAACACGCGGCTATTTCGTGAATTATGTCAGGACGGTGAAGCCGAATATACGGACCTACTTTATTATACTGAAGTAAGGTGGCTCCCTCGCGGAAATGTACTAAATCGAGTATGGACTCTCAAAACTGAAGTGGAAATTTTTATGGTTGATCAAAAAATATTCTCGCAGATAAGTTTAAAAACTCTTCCTGGGTTGCATATCTTGCATATTTAGCTGACATTTTTGAGTATAAATATATTAAAAAAAGAATTGCAAGGAAAGAATATTAATATCATTTCAGCGAGAGAAATAGTGTCAGCGTTTGGATTAAAGCTGCACTATTGGAGTCAGAAAGTAGAACATAACAAGGTAGCTTCTTTTTCAAGGTTAGCTTTGATTTTGGAAGATTGCGAAAATATTACTTTTGCTGACATCAACGATACAATTGTAAGACATCATACTCAGAAAGCGGTTTTCAGATTACTTTTCAGATCTTGATATACGTACTGTCAGTTGGATTGTAGATCCTTTTAAATGTGAAATTGATATGATAGCAGAAGAACCTTCAGGTTTGGCAGAAGCAATTCTTGAACTTTGATCTAATACTGAAGCACGTATTCAATTTGAGAGTAAACCAAATCTGTCGTCTTTTTGGATATCAAAAGCTGCAAAGGCTTTCAAAATTGAACATGAAGAGGCGGTTAAAAAATTGCTGCCATTTGGAACAACATATTTGTGCGAAGAAGGCTTTTCCACTCTAGCTTAGAAATAAAAAATTAGAACGACACGTTAACCCCTTTTGAGCCACATAGGGGTTTAATACAGAGAAACGCCCTAGCTCGTCAGGATTTTAAGATAACCTTAGAAAAAGTCATTCAAGACCCTAATTTAGACAGCAGGGGAACTACATTTAATGGATCAGTGCAAATTTTAGAATATGCTGTCGTCGCAGACATTATAGCAAGAACCACGGAAATGCTCACCGACCTAGTAGCATCAGCAGAATGAATACATATAATTTAAAATTATACCACGTTTATGTCGACTAACACAAACGATAGAGCTGGATTTCGAATTAGTCAAAAATTTTATATATCTCTTGACAATGGTTGACCGCAATAAATGGAAATTAAGCGAAATTAAAAGTCAGATCATATTATTTCCAAATACGTATTATAATGGTCTATGAAAATATGTACTTAGCTACAAATGGCTGTCTTAAAAAACTCATATGACTGTCTAGAAGAGTGATGGTCATCGTTCTAACATATAGATCAGAGGAAAGGACCGTAACCAGAACCGATGAATCCTCTCTATCGATTTTTGAACAAAAGATATTACTTAAAATATTCGTAGCGATCTGCAAAAACGGAATATGGAGGCGTAGATATGAGTTTAAACTATAAAATATCTACAAGCATAAGTTTGGTGGAAAAGCTATTACTATCGTAATCAAGTGAAACCGTCTGCAGTGGGCAGGCCATGTAGCTAGGGCCCAGGAATTAAACGTGATAAATATGATTGCCATGGGAATAACCACACGGTCAGACCAAAGCCAATATGGATAGAAGGTATAATACAGGATGCTAAGATGCAAGGTGCCTTAGTACAGATGTTGGTACTGCCAACTGGAAAACCCAAGCACGGGACAGAGCATAATGGCGTAGAAACTTCAGAAGGTCGAGGTCCTTTACAGAAAGTAGCACCGTTATGATAATGATAATGATGATATAGTAAAAATATAGAGCTATTATCAGGAAGTTATTATCAGGAAGTAAAATATAGTAAAAATATAGAGCTATTATCAGGAAGTTTCTTTTAAAAAGTGTAGTAGATACCATAGCATCTACCATAGTAGATAATAGCACTATTATCTGTTCTATTAAAAAATGTAAAAAGTATTTATAATAAAAGTTGACAAATGATTATTCTGCTTTGCATTTGCCTTTATTTCACTCCCAATTTTTCTCTTTTTTCTCGCTCTATCGTTCAAAATTTCCATTATCATACGCAATACGCGTTCGACGAAACAATTTCGCTATTTGCTAATACCTCTAATAACTGTAGAAGCCCTAATGACAGGAAGATTATTTTCTTAATCGGATAATAAGCAAACACACGACGATAGTAATTGTTTCCCTAGAGCTAATTGGTTATTAGCGCTACCTTTATCTAATTTACATGTTAACTAGATGTTAAAAGTTATGTTGTTTGACAAAGTACAGTAAAAATAGATACAGGAAAGAGCAAAGAGTTAATGAATATATATATATATATATATATATATATATATATATATATATATATATTTCTCTATTTTTTTTTTTTAATATTACTATAATATAATTGAATGTTATGCTGGAACAACGTTGTAAATGCAAAATCACATTTTGTCGACAAATTTTTGAAAATGAAAGTTTTTTGTTGCGTTCTATGGGGGCAAAGTCTTTATCACAGGGCAGAAAGTTGTGTCCACTAGAAAATTAGAAACTTAGAAACTATTGCTCAATTTGGGTGAAGTATTTTTCTAACAGAAGTAGTCGAAGTAATGTTATAAATTTCCAATAATTGTTATTTTGTCTGACACATATATCTGGCCAAATAACAAGTTTTCTTTCGGTTGCGATCATCGTTGAGCGAATGCCGCTGTGAACAAGTGGTTTTGTTGCAATGATAAGCGTACGTAAAAGAGAGCAATTATTGTTAAAATACCTGCTAGCAGAAGAAATAGAGGACGAAGCAACCATTTATTAAAAGTCGGTGTTATGTTTGCACAGTTCTTCGTTTGAATGAACTTTTGGTTTTGCGTTAAGTTCAGTACAAAGGGACATGAAACAGTCGTCTACAAACTATTTTTCATATCCAGTGTCTCCAGAAGGAGACTGCTCAGATGCTCTGCTCAGCGTTTGCGACTGTGTCTGCTCTCGGACTAGTGTCCAACGATCGACAACTGTGACAACTAGTTAGACAGAGGCCACAGAATACTGAAATCAGAAGTAAGAAAAGCAATAAATCACCTGGACCAGATCAAATAACTGCTGAGCTACTTAAACTTTTGAAAGAGGAAAACATTACCTACTTAACCACATTCTGTAACAAAATATACAACGAAGGAAGTTTGGAGTCACTGTTTATAGTTTATAACATTACCAAAGAAAAACAGGATCGCCAAATTCAGCGACTTTAGACTAATCAGTTTGATTAGCCACATACTTAAGATATTTTTACGAATTTTACAAAACCTAAAAATACTCCTTTTGTGCAAAAGTAGAATGGAGTAATAAGCAATTTGGAATTAGAAATGGTCTAGGAAATAGACACTAATTTGTATGAGCGTTCTATTACAAAAAATTGTGAGGTCCGAAAGAACATTTATGTTTGTTTCATGGACTTCAAGAAGGTATTCGATTATTGAATTCAGTGGGACTTGAATGCCATTGCGATATAAAACTGCTAAAGTATTTCTATTATAAACAATTAACATTTATTCAAATTGGAAATAGCCGTATTGAAAACCTAGCAATCAAACGTGAACCACGATAGGGTTGTATTATGTTACCCACTCTTTTTAATCTATTCTCTGAAGAAATTGTTAGAAAGGCTTTAGGAAGGGATCATATCCAGGCTTGAATATCACATAAGGCTTTTACAACTTTTAATTTTATGTAACAAAAACATGTTAATGCATATTCGCAAGAATGATCTGAAATATTATGTGTGGTCTATCCAATTATATGTTTGGGATTCTAAATGGATCCTAAAAATCATGCGTTTGGCAAATTTTCACTGTTCTAAGGTGTTCTTAAAATAGTGAATTCAAAATGTATGCTCATAAAGAGGAGAAAAACAGAATACTTCCGCCATATAATTAAAGGACCTACATCCAATCTACTTCGCATTATAATGGATTATATGGATTGGTCAAAAAAACATTCATGGTTGCCTAATATTAGGCAATAGTTTAGTTCTACAGTTAAATAATTATTGTGCAGCAGTTGATAGGGAAAGGTTTGAGGAAGTTGTAAACATAATGACAACCAAAGTCTGAATACGGATACGCCCCATAAAAAAGATAATATATACCATTTAATATTGAACACAGTTAGGGCAATGTGGAGGAATACTCCTATATGTGATTTTCTACCTTCAGGTTTCATGCCGATTTTATTTTATGCGTTCCGTATAAGTGGCTGCTCTATTCAGTGCCGCAATATTTTTTTGTCATACACTGGTTTATCTTGTTTTTTAAATCTGGTCTAATTCGTAGCAGTTATTTTCGTTAGTAGTATGTTTCTGGAAGTAAGCTACATTATAAAAAAAAATAAAGAAAAACTTAAGAAACTAGCCTAAAATATTTTGTTTACATAATTTTATTGTGTCATGTGCTTAGTTGTGATTGTCTCCTGCCCAAATTCTTTACTATTTCATTCGCCAGTACCTAATGTACTAAATTTGTATGCAAAAAATACTATTTAATCAATACTATACAAGAGCAATAAAGTTTTCTTTATAAAAAGTAAATTTGTAGTACTTGTTATTTCAAGAACATCCGCAATATACAGCACTATACGATTCTTCTCACGTTCGCCTGTCTGGCCGGGAATCTCTGAAAGTTTTCCTCGATAAACCATTCGATTACAGTAATTCTTGACCATAATTGGTGCTAAAATAATCCGGCGAATGTTTATTGCGCCATTTTTTGTTCAATTGTGCACTTTTTAAAGTTATTTTCTAATTGTTTAAGGTGGGTTGCAACTAGAATTCGTAATAAAAACTATCTTGTAGAACACAATCGTTAAATGGCTATTTAAGTACATACATTTCTGTAAGAACAGCAAAATAGCAACAGGTATTTAAGTGTTCGACTCAATGGAATAGAGTACTTAAATTACTATTTCCTGCAAACGGGTATTTATTGAAACATTATGTTTGTTCAAAAATGTATTTATTGTATCATTTTAGTTAAAGAATTTTGTAAGAATCGAAAGGTTTATAAACATTGTATCTACTATTTTGATTTTTGGCTTAAAAAGGACTGCCAATACAGAAAAAAAATTAATATTAAAAGGGTCTCTACCTAAATTTATGTTACATAGTTTAGTCTAATTAGCAAAATTGGCATTCGAAAAGCTTAAGCATATTCGTGCTATAGCTCTTAGCAGTATTAATGACCCAAAAATGTTTTTTATTTATATTTACTAGAATTTTTAAATTTATTTCTCTTGTACACAAACATTGCCTCATTCCTTCCCAAAATTCATTCCTTTCCTGGTCTACTAAAGTTAAACCAGAGCGTCTTCCCATTATGTCATTCGGGTTGAGCCCCTGTCTTCTTTTTTTTATATAGACATGACTATGTATGTTTTTTAATGTGCCTCTAATATGTTGTCCTTCCATCGTTTTCATGGTCTTCCTACTGATAGTCTTCCTATTGGGGAACCGTATTTCGCCATTTGTACTACTCTATTTGTTGTCATTCGGCTTGTTTCATTCTACTCTTCTGTTTCTTACCCTGTCTTTAATATTCTTCACCTTGCATCTTCGTCGGATATCTGAACTTCTAGCTCTGACCCATCATAGTGTCTTACTATTAATTTTTTAGGAGTTTTCATCTTGGCTGTTTCTAACATTCGTTTTGTCCTCTCTGTGTCCGATCGTGTTTCTGGTACGTATTTCATTACGGGTCTGATTCTACTCACTTGATCTTCCACTTATGTTTCGAGCTTTGCGTAGCTAGATAGTCTAGATATAATAAACTTCATCACTGACTTGTTCTATTATCTGGCCTTTCTGGCCAATAATTTAATTAAGTTAACTACTATATTTATTGGACATAAACCACAAATATAAAGTATTTGTAATTAAAATTGTGGTTGATTTCTACTAAAAGTAGCTGATAGTAGAGAAATGTTGCTTTAATCATATTTCTTTCTTTTCCTGTTTTTTTTTGTGTATGTTACTATCGTTTCCGTCTTCGTTAATGTGACTTAACATGTTCAAACCTTTTGCCGTTTGTCTCAAAAAGCTTTTTGTTTAGATGTCTTGTATTGTGCGTCCTATCATCATGTTTTATTTATTTTCTATGTTTATTTTTAAACGCCATTTTGTGAGTTCTTCTATCAGTTTATTTCCTATATGTATACGCCACATTTTGCTGATCTTCCAGAAGAATTAAATGATCATCTACTGAGATGATTGTATACAATGAAATGTCTCAGCTACCGTTATCATCTGTCGAGTAAAATAGCCAAGAAGATGCGACCGCTATATTTTATGTACACAATTAATTTGACAAAAAAAGACATATAATTTGTACAGAACAGGCTCCCAAATTAATTTCCTCTAATAAACAAGTAGTTTAGAATAGTTTAGAAAGTAAAACAAGATGCAAGACAATCTAGAAAACACACACGACTTTAACATAGATTCACGAGATATGGTAATAAAGGAATGGGAGTACGGGATGAGGTGCAATAAAATTTGTAAATTTATTTCCACCATCTTTAAATATAGGTCTTCTTTTTCCTAAATTGCCGTCTCCCTACGGAGGTTGGCAATCATAATGGCTATTTTTATTTTAAAACTTGCTGCTCTAAACAAATCAATTGATCGGCATTAATACCAATCATGTATATTCTTTAACCACGAGTTCTGCCTTAGGCCAACAGATCTTCTTCATTGAATCTTTTCCTGTATTATGAGTCTCAAAATTTTATATTTTGGTCCCCTCATTACGTGGCCTAGGTATTCCAGTTTTCTGGTTTGTATAGTGGTGATTAGTTCTGTTTATTTACCAATCCTTTCCAATACTTTTTTATTTGTAATTCTTCATGATATTTTCAATACTCTTCGGTATAACCAGGGTTCAAGGCTTCGATTCTTTTTAAATTACATTTTTTTAATGTCCAAGTCTCAGCTCCATATAATAATATTGAAAATATATAACAGCGAATGGTACGTAGTCTGATCTCCAAACTTAGATTTTTGCACGTTGCAAGTGGCTTCATTCGTATAAATGCTGATTTGGCATCCAACATAATGTTTGCACTATATCTATGCTTTTACTGTCAATCCGCTTGTTCGTAAGTATTGATATTAGTTTTTCATGTCTTACTTTATCGAAAGCATTTTCGTAGTCAACGAAGCACAAGTGTAGATCAATATTTACATCCCGGCATCGCTGAATCAATATGTTGATGGCAAATAGTCCATCTCGAGTATCCATTCCCTTTTTTAACCCGAACTGCGTCTCGCTAATATCCCTCCTGTAGTCTTTCGTATATTCTCTTAAGTATTATTTTTAGCAGAACTTTTAAAGTATGACTCATGAGGCTTAGTGTTCGATAATCAGAGCACTCTTTTGCTGCTTGTTTTTTAGGGATGGTTATAAATGCTGACTTCAGCCACTCTTGTGGTATTATTCTCGTATTGCACACTGTGTTGAACAAATCTGCCAATACTTCCAAGTTATCCTCTTCCACTAGTTTTAACAGTTCTACTGGTATTTCATCTAATTCAGATGCCTTATTGTCTTTAGAGTTTTTGATAGCATATTTGATTTCATCCATCGTGATCTTCTGTCTCTCTAAAGGATTTAATTCTTGTATTTTCTGCATTTCACCTCTTTCATCTTGGAAAAGTTCTCTAACGTACTCCTCCCACCGCCTTAACTTCTCTTGTAAATCTACTAGTAGTACTCCTTATTTGTCTTTTATGTGTCCATGCTGTCTATTTCGACCCATTCCAGTCACTTCTCTAATTTTTTTGAGCATATTTCTTATATCATATTTTGTTTCTAGTTCTTCTATCTCTTTACATTGCATCATCAAATAGATTTCCATAGATTTCCTGTTTTGATTTTTTCCTTAATTATTCGTTGTATTTCTTTATACTTCTGTAGATCTTTTCCTTTATATTTCTTTCTTTCTTCCGTCAGTAATAGTATTTCTTTTGTCATTCAGTTTTTTTTAGCCTCTAATCTGTGTTCTATTAAACTTTCTTGAGCTGTTTTTTTTTATATTATACAACTTTTTATTTATATCCATAATTTGTTTGTTGTTAGTGTTTTTTGCATATTAACATTCACATTATTTTTTAATTCGTTTTTTATTTCTTCGTTTTATAGCATTCTTTCGTTATTTTTGGTTGTTGTTTTCTGAGTTCAATTCTGTTTCAGTTCAATTCAGTCAAAACTTATCCTGTCCAGGATAAGTTTTAACTGAGGTTATAACTGAGGTTAATATAGGTCTTGTGTAACGTTAATGGGTAATTTTTAAACTTATTCAGAATGAGTTTGGTTAGTAAATGGCTTAACGTATACCTGACACAAGTCAGGTATTCATTCAAGGTTTTAAAATTCTTCACGATACTGGCAATGATTTTTTTTTATTGACTACTCCTACTCCTTGATTTGTTTACTACTGATAGTTTACTTATTGATCAGCGTCTTAATTATCGTCATGTGACCTTACGTAGAAGTGATGTTACTGTGAGAAGCATTTAGTGTTGTGTACTATTATACCAAAGGCAAAAAGCAGTTGCATCGCATTTGTATTATTTGCAAATATAGAAATATGGTCATTTAATTAGTAAAATGCGAAACATCTTAGTATAACCAATGTACAATCTTTCGATACTTGATAATAAACAAGTTGAGGGCAAGCAGTGGATGAGAATTGTCAAGAGTAGAACACAATGGAAGCAAATGGAAAGAGGCCTATGTCCAGCAGCGGACGAATATAGGCTGAAAAAGAAGAAAAAGAACCTTTTTAAAGAGTTCTAACGAACGTCCCTTTTAAAGGACACACATTTTTGTTTAAATATAAACCATGTCGATGAAATTGGTATGGAATGTGCTTGTTACAGTATTTTAGCTAAAATAAAATTGCACATTTTAAATGCAGACCTACCTAAACAATACAGTTATTATAAAATAATGGGAAACCTTAGAAAAAATGTCATATATAGCGCCAAGGCGAGAATAATACCTCTAAGCTTGTTATTCTGAGGAAAACATGTCATTTAAAATATAATCTAAAATCTCGTTATTAAAACATAGAAAGGAACGTTTAAATTTTAATCGATAAATCTGTATGTATTTACGGCATTTAAGTCGGAATATCCAATTGTTTACTCACGATGTTTCGTCTGCAACTGCGCAAATATTATTAAAGGCGACATGGGAACTCTCTCACAGTAGTGTTTTTTGGTTCAGCGTCTACGGATCCCCTCATTTCTAACTCTGGCGACCTAGCTTATTCTTAGAAGTCGTCTGTCTAACCACATCTAACTGACTTCTAATTGTTTAAGCATAGTCTTACTTAGGTTCCAAGCTTCCAGTCCGTATAGTAGAAATGAAATGATATACCAATTTAGGTCATTCAAACGCGAAGGTCAATACTAAGATCGTGGCTGCAAACTACGTTCCTCATTTTTACTTTCTCTCTAATTTTTGTCATTGGATTCCAGGTCTCCTTAACCGAGATTCACTAGTTTCTCTTCCCTGTTCAACGAAGCATCTCCGATACCATCATCCTGTATATAATTTTGTTTGCTAACTTTCATATATTTTATACATACTGAGTTTTAATACATACTAATCACAGGTTTGTTCTGTTTTACCCATTAGATTTTGAAGGTCAAGTAAATAGAGCAAACAGAGCCGCAAGTTGCCTGAATGAAACAATATGGAGAAATAAAAATATTAAAAAAAAATGAAAAGCAGAATTTACAAGACAGAGGATAAAAAGGATGTAAGAAACAGCAGAGATAGACACTTAAAAAAATTGATGCTAAAACACTATGGGACAGAGCTAGAAGTAAAGATATACAACGTATATGCAAGATGGAGAACATCAAGAACTGGATAAGAAATAAAAGAGTAGAATGGAATGATTATATAAGCCGAATGACAACAAATACAGGAGTAAAGACAACAAGAGATGGTTCCTAAATAGGAAGACTATCAGTAGGAGGACAACAAAAATGATTAAACGTCAACTTACTAGAGGCTCATTGTAGAACAGACAGAGTCATGTCTACATAAAAAGAGAAAGTAGAAGAAGATTTTGAAGGTCTTCTGCGCAATAAGCAGAACTAAGCAGCACTAAGGTATACCTACAAAATACCTTCTGTTGTCTCCATTAAGAAGAGATTTTCTTAAATATTTCCTCTGAATACAAGTTAAAGAGTAAAGGCGATAGTATACAGCCTTGTCTTACTCACTTTTTTATATTTGTTTCATCGATCAGTTCTTGTTTAATTTTTATTCTTGCCACTTTCTTGACCTTAAATTCTTTCCACCAACTTTTTAAAATCAATTGTACATTTTGATTTATATCTCTACACTCTATATTAGTACTTGAATACTAAACAAGACTTCATGCTTACCCGAGCCACTCCTAAATTCGAATGAACTATATTACTTATTCTCTCCTCTAATACTGTATATATTTTGCTATGTATTACTCGTAGAAAGATCTTTAAAACGTGACTTATCAGACTTAATTCGATAATCACTGCATATTTCTTTGTATGTTTCTTAGGTATTGTGACAAATTTCAACTAAATCCAATCAAAGAGACCGCACATTGCTTTAATTTCATTTTCTCCTAAAAATTTTAGAGAGCCAGCACTTACTTGATCGGGCCCAAGTTCTTCTCCATTTCTTGCCGTTTACGTTATGTAACCTTACTTTTTATTATAGGTGGAATTGTTATAGTTTGTTTTTGTCTTCTAAACTTTGCTGTAGTTGTTTTGGTTTATTTCCGACTATCTCTTCTAATTTCTTATGCAGATGAAATGTATTGGGTTTTTTTCATAGTGTTTAATTTCATTACATCTGTTCTAATGAATTGTATTTTCGCATAACTTATCTTCTGCCTAATTATTTCATGGTTCCTCTTGTATTCATGTTTATCTTTATTTCTGACTTCTCTTCTTTGACTCATGAGTCTCAGTATTTCTTCTGTAACCCACCCCTCTTTTAACTGTACATAATTTCGTTTTTTGAACGGTCTTTAATGTATATTTAATTATCGTTCACATTTCCTCAGCACTTTCCTCTTTGCTTAATGTTAACTTTATTTTTTATTCTAATACACTGGTTATTTCTTGTTGTATGATATTATTTGACATATTTTCTCTATCAATGGTAACTTTTTGCTTATTCATCCTTGTAACCCTTTTTAATCTCAGTCTTACTTTCCTGCCAAAATATTGTCATCTGATGGTATATCTGCACTTGAATATTCATATGCAGTATATTCGTTTACGAACCGTTCAGGTGTATCTGCATGTATCTGCAGGTGATTTCCAGTGTAAAGACGACGCTTTGGAAGTTTGAAAATTATGTTCATTGAAGTTATACTTCTATACTCGCGTTCGACGTTGGATATTGGTACCGGAGTGAACCGGCAAAATCATTACATATGTAAGATATATGTAAGAGAAAGACAGAAGATATATTTTCTCTTTCTCTTTCTCTCTCGAGAATAAAAATGTTTCTTTTGTAAATATATTTAATATTTATTAAACATTGTATTATTTTTCCATTCTGTTCAGATTTGTCTTAAGCCTTGTTATTAAATTATAAATAAAAACTAGTAAATATCTCAAGAAAGTTCAAATGTGTACTTATATACACAACAAACAACAATTAAATTTTGTATCTGTCAATGTCAGACAAATTGACAGTTGTATCACGAAATATTTTATTGATATTATTATCATGGTAAATTAAACATATGCGTTTTGTAAGTTATGTATATTGTCATTTTTAAATACTTATGAATATTGCATTTTAATTTGTATTGTATTATTATATTGAATTATGTTGCAGTGTATTGTATTGTATTCTTATATTGATAACAAAATAAACAATGAATTTTACTGCAGAGTGTGTGTAAAAAAATTTTTGCATTAAACTCCTGTCATACATATATGAAAATAAAAATATACATTTTGGTCAAAATATTGATTCAGTTCTTTATTTACTATACTCATATTTTAGGTCAAATGTTTTTTATATACAGCAAACGATGCACCATATACCTATATACCTAATTTTGTTTTTCTTTCTACTCTATCTTACCTATAGCATTACATATGTACCTAATGATTGTGCAGATTGACTACAATATAAATTTGTAGGGGCGAGCTTACATATAGTAGCTATAGAATGAAATATAGTGAATTTGCATAGAAGTATAACTTCTACCGGCAGTCCCACTAGACTGCCACGCCCGTTTTTTTATTACTAGTTGCTTTTCTACACAAACATATTATAACATTTCTCCTCTTTAATTTCGTATTTCAAACTATATTTTCCTAAGATATCTTCCTATTCTCCTATGCCAATCTTCGCATTAAAATCTCCCATGGTAATATTGACCTCGTGTTTCTTTGTAGATGATAGTTTTATAAAACATGATAGAATTTTTCAATTTCTTCTTTTGCATAACCTTTAGTGGTTGTAGATGCTTGTAATATATTCACTTGTATTTGTATCATGTCTGAAGACCCAGGACCCAGAAAATTAATTATTTATTCTCTTTGAATTAATCTAAAAATTAAAAAAGATAACTAGCTTTATTAGCGGTAGGTGTACGATTCAGGAATAGGTAAATATCATTTTTGAAATGCGGAATTCATCTGCACAAACGATCAAGGTTGCCATGGCAACGTGACGTCAGCCTGTCGTTAGTGATAGCTGAGAAAACTGGCAAGTGCAGATTAATCGAAAAATAAACTATCCGTGTTCACCTACTAGTTTAATGTGTATGTATGATTCCTATTTTTCTGAAAGCGACAATATATTGAAATCTACTCTATTATATAGATATTTTTTATATAGTATAGTTTATGTAGTGCATTTATTAGTTTAGTCACAGTATCAAGTTTATTTCTTTAATGCACTTTATTATAAGCCCATAGACTTAATCTTGTTTTGCAACAGAGCTTTAAGAAAATATCAAAGTGTCGTTTTTTTTGCAACTATCACCGGAATCCCATCGTTTTTTAATAGTTCGGCAAAACGATCGTACGCTTTTGCATCTACATCGGCTAGACGTCTGCCAACAATTACAGAGACAAGATGGTCGTCCAATTCAAAATTAATGAGTGTAATTATTGAAGACTGGGAAAAATTAAGAGGTTTTTGATAATATAATGAATTCTGAAGAGTCAGGCCGCAAATCAGTTCAGCTGGCTAAAAGGTTTTTAAGAGATTTAAATGATTTTGAATTCACATTTTTAGCAACAGTTTTTAGCGACATTTTTCATATAATAGATATTTTATATGATGTTCTTCAAAAAAAGTCTCTAGACATTAAATTTTGTGTAAACCAGATAAGGAGAACTCGTCAGTTCTAAGTGATAAAAGAAATAAAGAATTTTTTAATTCTATTTTTGAAAAAGCAAGCACAATGACGGTCATTAATACTTCCAAACGTTTTAGGTGTGATGATGGTATGAGCAAGAATGCAATTACTACTCAATACGGAGCCTTATTTTTTTAAATATATGATCCTATTTTAATGAAAATGGATATACATTTTCAGGAGTGTGATACATTAAAATTTGTAAGCTTAGCAGATAGGGTAAAGTGTGCAAATCGCGGTCACCTAAGAAGAAAATTTAATATAAAAAAAAGTAAAACTCTGTGAATCAAATTTAAGCCGTCAATCCGTAATTTGGAGTTTTAACTTATTGCAAGATACATTTAATTTCAAAAATATAAAATTTTTGTCTTTGACAGAGACAAAACATAAAAAAGTATCTTTGACCGGTATTGTCACCATACATGGAAAACACCGGTCATGAGTGTGGGTAATGCCAGTCAATTTGTTTGTGTTATTATTAAAATAAAAATCAATATCTTTTAACATTTTTTTGTTATAAAACGCTTAACGAATGTGGCTTAATGGGTCATAATTCAAGTAAATCAGTAAGAAAGGTGAAAAAATATTTTTTATTACAAAACAAACAAAAAATAACAAAAATATGTGTTTTAATGTAAAAATAGTTGACAATCATCGCAGGTATAACTCTCTGCAGAATCCCATCCACTGCACTCTGAATAAGCCCATCGTGAGCAAACGGTAAATATATATCACAATTCATTGTTTTTGCCAAACTCGCTGTAAACCAGGCAGCTATCTTCGTATGCATCGTCACTGTTATCACATGATATATCAATATCCGATTCCAAAGAACTAGAATCAAACACCTTTTTCTTGTAATGCCAATTACAAGAAAAAGGTGTTTTATTACAAGAAAAATTATCTTGTAAACCCAAATGCTAATTTTCTCAGTTCTATTGCTGTTACGCAATAAAAAATTAAGCTAAATATTTTTTTTGTGTGGCTATTTTAGCTTCTTGTTCGGCAGAAAATACTAATTTTCTACCTAATGAGACACCTTGAAGATTTTTATTTTTTATTCTTTCTTGTAATGTCGAAAAATGGATGGATTAATCCCTAAGGATTAATAGTATAGGGTATAAATTATAGCATGGGGGTAATACCGGTCAACTGACCGGCATTGCCTCCTGTTGGCATTTTTTTTCTTAGAATTTTTTACTCGTAAACATGTGTTAAAATATTGATCTTTAAAAAAGGAATAGGCAGCTAACGTCATTATAATCAATTGTAACCAATTTTAAGATCTACAAGTGAATAAAAATGAATTAAGACCTTATATTACTCAGCATAAAAATAAAATCGAAAACACTGAAAACAGGTTAATAATATTTCTATGACAATGGTTTGCGCCAACTCAACGCTCGTCAGCAATCTGAATACAGAGTAGTGTAGCGACACGTTGGCAGTTATAGGAGGATGCCAGATTGAATAGATTTCGCACAATCGGGATGACCGCTATTACCCACTGACCGGTATTTGCACAGTTTACCCTACAACAAAATTTTAGTCATACAGTTTGACCTTCCCTTCCGACGACTTTCAAAATTTATTTGTGTTTTATGGCACACAATTTACTAAACATCAAAAACTTAAAAGTGAGCTCTGCCTTCTTTATGCCGACGAAAATTACAAAATGTGAATTTGCTAGAATTGGTTAAAAAGTTACAACCAATTAAAGATATTGTTGTGGAAGCCTATAATTTGTTTTGTTTAATTCTGACAATTCCCTCGACAAGTGTTTCCGTAGAAAGCAGTTTTTCGTGATTAAAAAGATTAAAGACTTACAAGAAACACTATTTCACAAGATAGACTATCCTGTTTGACTGTTATCGCAATTCATAAAGAACTATTGAATGAACTTGATGCAGAAGCATCTTTTCTACGAGGATATTATTCATAGATTTGCGTTCTGAAAAGACCGATGGATCGACTTGATTTATAAAAACTAGATAAGTCAGTTCTATTAGTCTATCTAATACTGCTTTTTTTGTTTAAGTATCTCTTCACCCTCGGTTCTAGTATCATCACCATCATCATTCTGCAACCTCTTGCATACTATTTTGGATATAGGTTTCCTCCATATTCTTCCATTATTCTCTATCTCCTGCCATCTGTATCGAATTTCCCACCATTTTTCTCAAGTCATCCATCAATCTTTTTGGTGGTCTACCTTGCTGTCTTTTATCTTCTCTAGATCTTCATTCTATGAGTCTTTTGGTCCACCTATTATCATTTAAACGTGCTACATGTCCAGCACATCTCCATTTGGCTTGTGCAATTTTTTTCTATGACATCTGTCACTTTAGTCCTCTCTCTCTCTCTCTCTCTCTCTCTCTCTCTCTCTCTCTCTCTCTCTCTCTCTCTCCTCTCCCTCTAGGTACCAAAACTCCTTTTGGCTCCAGCAAGGTTTCCTCGACTTCACCACTTCTTTAGGCCACGAGCCGCCGCTGACAGGACCACGTGTTTAATAGTTTTATCCATTTCCTTCGTTACAAGTATTGCCTATAGACTTCGAATACATATCACGAAGTTATGCTATTTATTTATTCAATTTCTGGGACCAGGCATGAACTAATGCCAAAAGTAGTTTAACCCAAAATATAGTTAGGCTTCAATCTAAACTTCTAATCTAAATGTAAAAACTATGTGAACATATTTTTTGTTGCCTTCCGGTAAGTAATTTTCGCATTGACGTTTAAATAAACTATGAACAGTAATTATGAAATATATATCGCATATGTTTTTAATCAATGCTACTTGAATATAGGTCATAAAATACAGTGCGCGTCATTCATTCACTCATTCTTAATTAGTTTGATGTAAATCTACCCGCTTGCCAGTTGCTAGATACCGACTGAACGGTCAATGAAGGAACTATCATGCAACGTTGCCAATATTTCCGTTTTTCCTAAAAATTAGAGTATACTGTTCCTTTCAACTCAAATTTGAGAACAAATTTTATCAGTATTTTCAACAAATTAGAAAATTTGTCGACCTAATGGCTTAAGTTTTGTAAATGGTTAATACACTTACTTCGATATGAGTAGTTATAGTGAATTCATGTTTCAAGCCACGCACTAGCTAAAACAACAAAAATGTCAAACTTGTGAGTATCAATTACTATAAAATTCAAAATAAGTCTACGACTTTAAACTAACTGAAGGTGGAGAAACAACTCTGTAATGCTGATTAATTGATTCCAACTGGAAGGTATTAAGATATAGTAGGGTAGAGTAGATTAAGTAGTAAACAGACAACGGGAATATACACAATCTTAAAAAAATAGACTTTTACTAAAATAGCATAAAATAATAGAAGCAGATCATACTTCAAAAAAAATAATTCCAATAAATTCCATATGTTCGATTTAAACCTAGTTATGATCGAGTGATTATTATTATACTAAACAAATATACTATTAAATCGACTTGAAAATTAAAGAACAAGTGGCAACAGTTAAATGAATCACAAAATAACTTCATTGGCTTGGAGAGTGACATGGAGAAGTTGCATTGCGGCTATTAATGTAAATTTGCTTTCGGTAATTACAAAAAAATCGTACCGGAAATTACAGCTCTGATTAAAACGATAGTCAACAAATGTTTATCTACATATAGACCGTAAAAATGTCGATCATCTGATTAAATTACGCTTTTAAAAATTATATATATAAATGAAATGGTCAGTGTTATTTTTACATTAAAGCTTTTTCAAACAATTCACTAGTTTAAAAGAATTTTTACAAACTCTAATCTTCCTAAATACGGTAGCTACTTAGGATGGATCATCAGATAAAAGAAAAGTTGACACATTTAAGAGGTGTTATTCGTTATATATTATCAAAACTAGTTTCTAAAATCTGGGAACCTTAAATTTAGACATACATGGTCACCGCACTACAAAGAGTAGGATTGGATGAGAAGGACATTCGGATCATCATGAATTTATACTGGAACCAGCCTGCTCAAGTCAAGGTCGAAGACCAGCTGACCGACCAAGTGAAGATCATGCGAGAAGTAAGGCAAGGATGTGTGCTATCGCCGACTCTTTTCAATATATACTCTGAGGAGATTTTTATTGAAGCCCTCACAAACCTTGACATGGGAATCCGAGTGAACGGTGAATACATCAATAATATCCTCTACGCCGATGACACTGTGTTACTAGCAACCAGCCTAAACGATCTGCAGGCCTTACTAGACCGAATGCGAACTGTGAGCGTAACATACGGACTGAACCTCAATATTAAGAAAACTAAATTCATGGTTGTCAGCCGTACAAATTTAGATCCCGGGGCACTAATGGCAGGTAGCGAAGAGATCCAGAGAGTAGACAGATTCACTTAACTCGGAACTACCCTCAACGTACAATGTGACTACGCTCAAGAGATTAGATCCAGAATTGACATGGCAAGGTCTACATTTATTAAGTTGAGATTATTGCTGTGCTGCAGTGATCTCAGTTTGGGAACCAAGATGCAGATAGTGAGGTGCTACGTTCTTCCAGTGTTACTATATGGAGTTGAAGCCTGGACAGTGACGCAAGCCACTGAAAAACGAATCGAAGCCTTCGAGATGTGGATATACAGAAGGATACTAAAAATATCTTATATGGACCATGTCACCAAGAAAAATATCGAATTCTTCAACTCGTTATGCAGGGTAAAGTATTTGGCAGAAGTGGACCGGGACGCCGTCGTATCTCGTGGTTAAAAAATCTCCGACAATAGTTTGGGATGACCTCAGCGGAGCTGTTTCGCAGAGCTGTCAACAAAATCATGATAGCCTTGATGATCGCCAACATTCGGACCGGATAAGGCACTGAAGAAGAAGATTAAAAGAGAAGTCTATTGAATTCCACTATTGTATTGTCCAATTAACATACACACTAAAATCTTTGCTGCCGCTCTATCGACAGTTTACGGTCTTAAGTAGCTTCTTACAGGATGTTTTTTTTAGATAGAACATTCCTTAATAAGTTCGTCTACTTTAATGACTCTTGACTAAACCTATCTTATTTAATAATCTGAGTTACTGATCTTTAAAATATATAGCCCTTTTACATTTCTTTATATACATAAGTGTAATAGTTTCTTAACAGTTACTTGTAGCTATTCCTCGAGTAGACCTAATTCTTCACCCGCTTCGTCAATGATGTTTCTGCACGTTTCCCACTCTTCGTTTACGTTTTCATGTTTTAGTCTGTTTTCTTTATGTATATTTTTTACATTTTCTATGTTTGTTCGAATCTTTGAGTCCTTCTACATTGTATCGTTCATGCTTAGAACCTTTTTCCGTTTTTTATGTTTAAAATTCTGGCTCAAACCCTACTTTCAACACAGTAGTGATCAGAATCCGAACTTGCTTCTCTCCTGGAGCAGACGTTTATTATATTCGATTGGTGTCATGAGTGTACACTAACATGATCTATCATATTTACTATAATTCTGTCTGGTTATTTCCAGTTGCCTTCATGTATATCTTTTTGAGCGAATGTCAAATTGTACAATCGATTCCCAAAAAAAAACTACTATGAAAAAAAGAAGACATTTTTAAAATCAAAACACCGAAAATTTTTAATGTTCGTTATTTTTAAAGCACCAATTTTTTTTTATTTTGACGGGCTGTGTTACCCTTCCTGTTCCATATCATACAAGTTAAAGTTTAGTTTGTAATCCAGTTCTTCCTTTGGTGAAATTTTCAGTTTTTTATCGACGTTTGCAAAATGGAAGTATTTACTTCATTGCGTAGTTACAGTATTCTTTGATTTAGCTACTAATTAAACTGTTGATTCATCTGTTGTGTCTCTGTTTTGCTGTATAAACACATTTCGACATAATGTCAGTATAATGATTAATTTCGGTTTACGTACACTGACTAGGTTATTTTGAAAAGCTTTTATTATTGTAAACAGAAATACGATAAATCAAAGGTGGAAAAGGGATGTATTTTTGAAGTGTATAAAAGATTTAAATTCCCAGCTGAGCGCTTTCGGCTTACCAAATTTTTTAATGTGTCTGTTGTGGAGTCCAGTCTACAGTCCATTGTGTATTTCATCGATAACAGAAAAAAAAAATAAAATAGAACAAGCATTTTTCTTGCTTACCATATGATCTCTCCTAATAGGATACTTAAATATTTAACCATAGCTCCGAACAAGGCTTTGTAAGCCGAACGCGCTTAGCTAGCAATTAAAATCTTTTACACACTTCAAAAACACCTTCCTTTTTCACCTTTGATTTGGCATAAGTGTGTACAAAAACTTTAATAATCGAATTCAAAATCTCGAATAATTCATGATTGACACGTGATTTTGGCTACTGTTCACCAGTTACGACGCGTAATTTTGGATAACTGATTTCATTTTTTGCTTGCTTGACGAGATGTATTTATTGGTGTAAAAGTAGCATAATCTATGTTATTCCCAGTATATAAAAACGTAGTTTATTACTCTAACTAATTATCACGATACAAGTAATAAAGTAAAGTAAAGTTAGTAAAAAAACTTCATACAAATGTATACACCAACTCCTGACAAAAGTCGATGAAGAAATGATGAAGCTCCGAACAAGGCTTTGTAAGCCGAACGCGCTTAGCTAGGAATTAAAATATTTTACACACTTCAAAAACACCTTCCTTTTTCACCTTTCAGGTGAACATCAGATGGATAAAGAGAATAACCGAATGGAGCCCCATAGGAAGGAGAAAAAGACGACGACCCGAAGATCCTCGAGAAACAAAGTAGACGAGGCTATGAGTAAGAGAGGCCTAAACGATGGAGAATGGAACAACAAAGAGAGATGAAAACGGTTGAGCGAGGGAAGGTAGTGAACACTGTAGAATCCCTGAACCCATATATATATATATATATATATATATATAATATATATATATATATATATTCCTCAACAATGCTTCTCCTTCAACGGTAGATACTGTAAAGTACGTAGGCCTACATATGAACAAGAAACCTAGAAAACTCATACTTATATGAAAAAAAAAAGAAAATATCTTGATAACATAATATATTATAGAAAATATTATTGGTTAGTCAGACGAAAGTCCCAGTTGTCATGGCGAAACAAACTACTAACGTACAATGGCATACTGAAGCCAATTTAAATGTACAGAATAGAGAAATAGAGGTGTGGAGCACTGCTCCAAAATCTAAATTAGCAATCATGTGTAAATTTCAAAACAAGGTGCTACGAGCAATACGCCATGGTTTGTAACTAACAAAGATATACTACGAGACCTACAAGTGCCAACTGTGGGTGAAGTGACAGCGTCACATATTGATAAGTATTTACAACGATTAGAGAACCAACCAAATATGTTAGCGTTAAATTTATTGGACAATAGACAACAAATGAGACGGCTGAAGTAAAAATCACCATCAGATTAACAATTCTTGAATCAATGATGTAAAGTAAACAAATGTGTTTATGGTTTCTTTTTAACTGATTTTACAGTAAACAAACAAAAAAAACTCCTTGATGTGTTGATTTATAAACTCAATTCATTGCTTATTTCGATCTTTTCGGATGTTAGTGACCAGCATGGCAATCTGTACTTTGTACATTGCTGCTCTGAAAAGATTTGTAGTTGCTGTGTTAAACCACGTATAGATTTTTCAGCCAGGAAATCCTTCGCCTTCCTGATTATCGTTTTACTTGTATTGTTCTCTCTAAAATCAGTTGACGCAATCCATATCTCTAGCTCTTTGTTATGATGTGACTGGACCAAGGTATTCGATTTTAGCTATTTTTATTGGGTTTAGCAGCTCGCTTTTTTTGTATCGTTAAGAAAACGTCCTGATTAGTATTTCGCTCACATTTGGGATTGATTCCTCGAGTTCTTCTTCCGCGTTACCTAGGATAGTGGTTTCATCCATGTAGCGTAGAGTCGATATTTTTTCTCCTCCAGTGCATATTTCCCCATTGCAATTTGGTGGCTTTGCGAAAAATCCTCTATTAGTCATTCTTAAATAAATTGTCGCAATCCATATCTCGAGCTATTTCCTATGATGTGACCGGACCAAGGTATTCGATTTTGGCTATTTTTATTGGGATTAACAGCTCGTTTTCTTTTTGTATCGTTAAGAAAACGATTAGTATTTCGCTCACATTTGGGATTAATTCGTCGAGTTCTTCTTCCGAATTACCTAGGAGAGTGGTTTCATCCATGTAGCGTAGAATCGATATTTTTTTCCTCCAGTGCATATTTCCCCATTGCAGTTATTCGTGGATTTGCGAAAAATCTATTATTCATATAAATTAAACAGAAAAAAACATTCAATCAAACGATCTTTGCTCATTTTGGCTTTTGCAGATTTGTACAAATTGCCAATAGGATGGAAGAGATGATAAGGTACTCTTATATCTGTCATTATGCTCCAAGTTTATTCGACTTCACTTTATCAAAGGCCTTTTAATCTTTCTATAATTTGTCGTTCACTATGTTAAGTATGTTCTCGTGTACCTCGTTTAGGCACAAATCCTCTTGTTCTTGAGGTTTTTTCATATAAATATGGACTTTCAATCTCTGGTAAATTATATGTAGTAATATCTTGAAATCATGAGAGACAGGAGCTATTCTGTAGTTGCAGCACTTTGTTTGTCGAGATTGGTACGAAGATAGCAACCCAATCGGGTGGCCTAATTCCTGATTTTTCTTGATGTGCCTATCCATTACAAATGTTGGCGATCATCATAGCAATATTTATCTTATCTGCAGCATCGCGGAAAAGCTGCACAGATGTTGTATTGAACCAGATTTTGAGGTTTTTTAACCAAGATGTTCTTCTTCCTGGACCTCGCTTTCCAAATATTTTTCCTTGCAGAATGGCTTGAAGGAGAGCAAATTCCTGATACCTGGACCTAATTAAATAAGATGTAAATATGTGGAGATCTGTCATATGTGTGTCGTTTATGGTATATGATTATGATATATTTTGGTTTTGTCGGTTATGGTATGTTTTAGTTTTGGTAGAGTTGCCGCAACTTCAGTGCAGACCATTCTAATCGTTATGCTGAACGTTGTGAAGTTGGAAGATAAATAATTATTATAATGAGCAAAAATAAATAATAAATGTGGTATAACGGCCACTCCAAAAGGAAATAATATAAATCTATATGTTTGCAGGGGACTTATGAGTTATGAGCTTACCGATAAATTTTTATGCCTCATTAGTTTATTTCTTGATACGAAACTGGAAAATTCATCCCATATCACAATAATTAAATAAAACAGAAACTGATTATAGCAATATTTCAAAAAGCAAACAAAAAACGAGTCTAACAAGCAAAAAATAAAAGAAACGCACAAACGCTTCAACTGCTGGATAATATTCTCTTTGTCTTTTTGGACTCGTATAAAAAGCTTGCGTAACTTAATTAGTATTTGTTTTGAAAATCCGGCCTGTTTAAATGGCAGCACTTATTAAATTTTTGTCAATACCCTCTGTAGCCACAAAGTTGGTAGTAAACATCTGGCGGAACATAACATTTTGTAGATAATTCGTTAAGTCTATTTACTCATTATGCGAATATTTTTAAATGTTTTAGCGAAATTTTCTTTGATGAATTAAATTTAAAAATTACAGAATATAAGAGGGACTAGGCCTGGTGAGATTAAATAGCCACTTGTTGCAGTCAAATAGAACTGACCGTATGATGCAATTAAACACTTGCTTTTATCTTGCATTTCTACAAAAGACAGAAATACTCAATGTAGAAAAGCACCTCAGTGTTATACTTTTTAATTAACAAATATACAAGTGGAACGATTGCAAAGTAGGTAATAGTAAAGATTATATTTATATACAAGGTGTCTCCAAACCAACGTAAAATATTTTTTAAAACTGTTGAGTTAAAAGTCCTGAACACATGTGTTATTAACATAGATAAAGTTAAAAGTTTAAAAAATCAAAATTTAAATTTATGATAAATAAAAAAAAATTAGGAATATTTAATTAAAATTTGGTGAAGAGTATGTTAGTTTAATAAGTAATTATTTGACATCAACCAAATTTTTAATAATGTATTGTGCAGCAAGTGCAAAAAGACACTATTTCTCACAAGAGTTGAGTATCTCAAAAGTTTAAAAATTAATTTTAATTTTTAGTAGTAATTTTCCTCAGAATACTTCACAACAGAATTAGACGCAAATGCGAAGAAGATCTTGAAGGTACACAATTTGGTTTTAGAAATGCTATGGGAACCAGGGAGGCACTTCTTGCGCTAAACATCCTATTACAAAAATGTCGTGACAAAGAAAAGATGTATTTGCATGTTTCATGGACTTCGAAAAGGCATTCGATAAAGTACAGCATGTAAAATTAATGCAAATACTGAAAAATATCGGAATAGATAACAAGGATACTCGTGTCATTAAAAATTTGTATTTGACAAGGTTGCATTTTGTCGCCAACATTGTTGAATGTTTACTCGGACCAGCTATTTAAAAAGACACTTGAGAGAAAAGAGTAATTAAGTTAAGACTTAGAGTTATTAAGTGAAAGTTAATTTTATCTAATTTATTGAACTCTCTAACGAAAAAGTCGGCCCAGAAACGCAACTCAAAAATATTGGCCTATTAGCAGAACGATTTCCGAAGTGTAAATATAAACGTCAAATGAAGTTAATGTTAACGGAATTTAAAGTAAAGAAATTGTGGCTTATTCCCAACAAAATAAGTAAATCATACTTATTGTTGAAAATGTTCTAAATTTATTTCCAAACAATTGTTTATTTTACCTAATAGGTTATAGATTTTTAAGTGTATTTAATTGATAAATACACAATAACAAATAAACAACAAATAAATTGTATTAACATCAGAATAAAAAAAAAATGGCCAAAATAGAGAAACGTTTATTTATTTAACACCTATATAAAAACTAACTTCATTTGCGGAAAAATACAGAAATTGCATGTGAAAGCTGCCCTCTTTATCTTTAAAATGCATTTTGATTTTTGTAGATGAGAAGGAAATTGAAACGTCAATAAACGTATTTTTATCTTTAATTGTAGCTTATTCTGAGTTAAATAGTAATTAATTTAAGAACGTTTAAATTAAAAACTGCATGGAAAATATAGAACATTAAATAATAAGTAAAAAATTTAAAAAATTTATTTTTCAGAATACAGAAAACGTACAGAAAAACAGAAACATACAGAAAAAATACAGAAAACATACTATGAAGCTCCGCGCTAGTCTACTGTACCACCTACTGTTCCAATTTTTTAAAACTTGGAATTGGTTTATAGAACGGTATCTATAATCATATGCATTCAAGTTTACTTTGTTAACATTAGCTTTATATTGAGTTTGAACTAATCTTTACTTAACGAATGAATTTTGCGCGTAGTTTCTTGACAGGACAAAACAGAATTGTATTATAATTTTAAGAGTTTTCCTGTGTATCGAGAAATAAACGTTGTTATAATTGAGTAAATAGCCGGCTAGGGCTGAAAAACATTCTGAAAGCACTGCTGCTGTTTCAATTTACCCTGACAAAATTTATATGCAATAAATTGCGAAGCACTGCAGATACGTCTTTCATTCGAACCAAGGAAATAAATTTTAAATTAAAATCTCATGTAAATAATACTGTATATCACGTTGAATGGAATATATTTCTCGGAGAAACCATAATTTATTTGTAGCTTTTCTGTCATTCCCTTTTGAAAAGGTGATAAAGTATTGTAACGGGGTGAAAGGAACTTAAATTCATTGACGGTTTATTACGAACCATCAGAATTTTAAATTCTAAAACGACTTTTGAAACTTGAGAAAGGAAACACACTTTTCACTTTGTGAAATTTGTTCAATTCAAGCAAAACTGCTTAATATGTTTTAATGGGCCATTTATAATCGACTCGTTACAAATTACTTTTATATTTCAGTAAAACTCTACATCAAAGATTGACCAATGACCATGTGTTCATACTCTGCCTCGTCGCTACCCAGAAATGTTCAACCGAAGAAATATGTAAGACTAAATAGTATATGAATAAATGGAAAGAAAAAGTATATTTGAAGTCTGTCAAATACACTGGGTGAACCTGTTTTATATGAACAATAACACTTTTACACATGCGTTTTGTTATTAATGTAAAACAGTGGCTTAGAATTAATTAAAGTTTATTCTGATACTGTTTCTAATTATATAAGTTCAGCTGTGGGTTTTTGTATTTTCTCTTGTTTAAAAGTT
Organism: Diabrotica balteata; assembly: GCA_918026665.1. Taxonomy (NCBI): domain Eukaryota; kingdom Metazoa; phylum Arthropoda; class Insecta; order Coleoptera; family Chrysomelidae; genus Diabrotica; species Diabrotica balteata. The sequence goes on along the minus strand of OU898278.1, from coordinate 57,254,100 downwards.
GCACTAAAAAAATTATGACACCAGAAGAAGTATCATGGGCGTGTTGATTTACAGGATGATGGACGGACAATTTATTACATCGCAAATGCTTTAATAATTTGTCGAAGTACAGTATTTAATGCAATACAAAGATTTTAGAAAACAGGACAATACACCAGGAGGCCAGATCAAGACAGACGAAGAATAACATGTCAAGTCGAAGATCGCTCTCTTAGGTTACAAGTGTTATGCGATCAAGCATCATTAGCCCCAGTTCCTGTTCAACGATTAAATGATATCCATAGAAGCACAGTTTTTACTTCAGAGGCAACGGTTACACTTCGCTCGCGAACATCTTAATTGAAGTGTTGATGATTCGAGTGCTGTGCATTTCATGGATGAATCAAGATTTGACAGATACTCATCAGATGAACGGCCTAGGATATGAACAAGAGCTGGAGAACGTTATCAGCAGTGTTGTATTACTCCGAGAGTTAAATTTGGTGGAGCTGGTATAATGATGTAAGCAAGCATTTCCCTAGAGGCTAAAGGCTACAGAACTTGCTACAATTCAAGGGGGCAATTTAAACGCTCAACGGTATATTTAGCAATGTTTAAAAGATCAATTGCCTTATTTGTCCCCAAATTTGCTCATCCCCACATCGCAAGAAAAACACGGGATTATTTGGATTGGAAGTTGGGATTCGTCTATTACCATGGTCACCAAGGAGTGCATACTTAAATCCAAAGAGCATGCATGGGATATTATGGGACGACCTATTCGACGTAGCCATGGTGAGTTTAAAACCATGAATGATTTGGTGCAAGCAGGTCGTGACGAATAAGAGCAAATCCCTCAAGCATATTTTGCTGCCTTATTCCGAAGCTTTCCTGATCGAATGAGAGCCGTAATTAGGGCTCGTGGAGGTAATACACTCTAATAAATATCGTTTTCCATAAAAAATGTTTATATTTAAAAAAATAATAATTTTAATTTCTTTTTTCTGTATAACACTTTTGAATTGTAATAAATTTGACTTTTAAATTTTTTTATTATTAAATACTTAATTGGGAATATCTTAAACTTTTTTAACGCCAGTTTTTAGGAAAAATCTAAGTGTTAGTTTAATTTTGCACCCCAGTGTATTTAATTCCTAGCTGAGTGCCTTCGGCTTACAAAGCTATCCGCAGAGCTACGGTGAAATTTATAAACACTACTAAAAAGTGAAATTGGTGAAAAATAGAAAAAAAATTTTCAAAAGGAAAGAAAACTTCAAAGTTGTTCAACAAAACATCTAAAAAACAGTACAAAACACCTCACAAAAAACAAATTAAAAATTTGTTCATCAAACCATCTGGACGTTGACCATCTGGATACAGTTAAAGCAACAGACAGCATTCTGTTTGCCTTCCATTACATGTTCAGGGTTAACTCCATCGATTTCTTATTTCCTTTAATGACTCTTCTTATAACTTCATCCATGTTTAGATTAAATATCCAGAGGCATAGTGAATCTTCCTGGCTTATTTCATTGCCTGTATCTAGAGGTTTCGTGAGCTGTCCATCTATTCTGACTTCCATCTTACTGTTTTGATAGAAGCATTTAATTGTTTTTTTTTATATCCAGCGAGATCTATCTATTATACAAGAGATGTATTACATTCTTAAATTTTACTCTGTCAAATGCCTTCTTCAAATCAATCAAACATAGCACTGTGGGTATTCTAATGCTTGCTCTGTAATCTTTGTTATGACAAATATTGCATCTATACACGACATTTCCCTACAGAAAACTTGTTGCTCATCTTCTAAGTTATTCTAATCATCTAAGCTGATTTATTCGTTTTTGCAAAATTGTAGAAGTAAAATCCATTGTAACAGTTGTATTTAGTACGCATAATATTGAAATATTTTAAAAAATGAAACGAGAAAATAGCATATCAAGATTTGCAATATTACACAAGTCTAAGTATAATGTACATTGCACATTATACGGAACATAGGTTGTAGAGTATATAACAAAAGATAAAAACTATTCTATAAAAAATATTACCGCATATCGTAGATCATCCGCATATGGCAGTCAGAATAGATGGACTACTTACAAAACCCAAAGAAATAGTCATGCTCTTCAATTTGATCATGAATAAAATCATTCAAAGCATTAACAAATGAAGAGGATACAGAATAGGAAACAAAGATATAAAAATATTCTGTTGCGCAAAGGACGCAATATTGATAGCTCAAAATGAAGAGAGTCTGCAAAGACTGATCCGAATATTTAACATAAGGCATCAGTATTGAACAAGTAATAGAAATAAAATACCTAGGAATTACACTGTCTAGCTATGGAGACTTGGACAAAACATTTAGAGATCAAGTACAAAAAACAAATTGACTGACAGGATGCCGTAATAACACTAGATGGTGAAACGTTCACATTGACACTGAGATGAAAACAAAAATTTAAAAAGCCAGTATAATACCAATAATGACATATGCCTCAGTAACAAAACCCGACACAGCCAGAATGCAAAGACCACTGGAAATGACAGTAGTAAGAGTACTGAGAAGAATTACAGGAAATACGCTGAGTGATCGAAAGAGAAGTGAAGACATTAGAAGAAAATGTTACGTACAGTGTATAAATAAATAGACACAAAATAGAAAAAAGAATGGAATAATCACATAAACAAAATGGAGGAGAACCGTGTCATCATTATAGCAAAAGATAAGTCACCAATCGACAGAAGAAGTATCGAACGGACGCGCAAAGGATGGAGTGACAACCTTCCATAGAGGTATTAATCTGCCAATGAACAAGTAGAATTGCTTATAACCAGGAAAAGAAGATATATAATTATATGAAAACTACAACTAAATATTGTTTTATGCTGTAAATGTGAAGAACTACAGTAAATTGATCAACAATAAAGTAATCTCCAATATGACAACAAAATAATACAAAACAAATTTTATTTGTTAATAATAAAATCTACCTAGCGAGTATACAAACACTCTAAGTGGTTTTCCGGTAATTGCTTCAGTTTATCAAAGTGTGTAAAAGACCCGTTAATGTCATTAAAATGCAAATAAATTTGTTTCTAAGAAAGACATAAAATCATCGTAATCAGATAATAGAACTTCCTGAACAAATTACTCGAAAGTGCATTTTATAATAACAATAATAAGTAAGTACTCGGTGCGTGGTACCGTGCAAAAATGGTACAGCTGTTTCATTATCTCACTTGTAGATCAACGTATTCATTCAATAGATGTGTAACAAACCTTGTGTGCGCGACATACATCACGAAGTCAGTGTAAACCTAGATAAGACATTTTGTATTACAAAAGAATATAATCGTAGCGCCAACTATTAGCCAAGGTTTATTAACTGTTTTATTTAGTGCACCCATACATAAACCACATATTTAGAATACAGTTAAAATCTTTATTGAGTTATATGACGACAGAACTTATATTATACAGTATAAAAAAAGTATGGCAGGGATGTATTTTATCACCTCTAATTTTTAATATTTATTCGGAGAACATTTTTTAAAATAGCCTTAGTCAAACCGACCAAAGATATTATAACTTAAATAAATAGAAAAATTTAAACCAGTCTATCTTATTTCAAACCAAACCAAATGGATTCTTATTAGCAAAACTTAAGAATAATCAGTTAACGCGTGTATCTTGCTACAGTGGTTAACTCAAAATGGGATTAAACAATCGAAATACTGGAATAGCCAGAGCAACATTTAACAACATGAGAAATTTATTTACGCACAGTATGTCTCTTCCACTAAAGATAAGATAAAAGCTATATATTTCCTGTTTTGCTGTACAGGGCAAGACATTACCGGAAACGGACGTAATGGCCTAAAGCATTAGCAATTGATCAAAATTATTTCTCTTGGAAATAAACACCTTTTAACCTTCATCTTAAAGCTTCAAGTTTTTCAATAAGTAGTAATTAAGAAACAAAATATACAATGGGAGGGAGACACAGAACTTGGTGACCATATTGGCTGAAAGTTGAAGCTCTTAAATTACAAAATATGTTAAACTAAATTAAAAGAAATTAAAGATATATTATTAAAAAAAATTGGAGATTTAGTTAATACAGCAACTCATTTATATAAATTTTGAGTTCATAGCTAACTTCTGCTCCTTTAATGAAGTTTTAATTTCAGTCTTGTTTCATGAACTTGTTTTTATACATCTGGATTAAATGGTACAAAGCGTTTTATATAATAATTACTGATTTTTTTGTAAAAATTGAATAACAACTATGCAACATTTCACCATTGTAATAACTGTTTTTTGTTTTCGATGTGAAAACAAGCTATGCTCTAAGAATAAAACCATCTTTACATCCAGCATATAAGAAAAGATGACATGAGAAACTGAAATATAGTGAAGTTAAAGGAATAGTAAGCAAAACAATAGAGAAGACATAGTCCCTTATTAAAACGATAGACGACATTAAAGACAATTTTACGAAGAACGAAGAAGGTGAGAATAAGACAGGGATGACGACAGAGTTTCTGCATGTGATGGAAGAAATAAGGAAAAACAAGAACAAAAACTCTATGTATAAAACATTACAAAAAGATATACAGAGAAAGGTTAGAAGAGCCAAACAGAAAGAAAGAATTCAATAAAAAAACCAAGAAATCAAAATTCTACAAAGTAAATACGACGACTTCAACGTGCATAAAAAGGTAAATTACAGGAAAATTTAAAAACAGCAGACTAAATAAACTTGTTAATGACAACGAAGAGGTAATCGTGGACAAAGAGAGTATTGATAATACCTGGAAAAAATTACATGTGGAATTTAATTTTTGATGAGAGGGAGAACCAGTCCTCAATACCTACGGAAACAGGATCACCTCTACTTTAGAGCTCCAGGACCAGACGGAGTACAGTCTGAATTTATTAAACTTCTTTATAAAGAATCTTTAAGGATACTATGTAAAATCTTTAATAATATCTATGACCCAGGCAATATTTCAAAAGATTGGCTAGTTTCAGAATTTATTACGTTACCAAAGAAACAAGGAGCGAAAAAGTGCGGAGAATATAGGCTAGTCTAATGAGCCATACACTAACATTTTTTCTTAAAATTATTCATCGCAGAATATACAAGTTATGCGAAGAGAGAATACAATACACACAGTTTGGATTCATGAAAGGCATAGATACGAGGAATGGACTGTTTAGTCTACCGTTATTATTCCAAACATGCAGAGATGTGACTTGCGCTATCTACACCTGCTTTGCGGACTACTAAAAAGCATTTGACACAGTTCACAACCGAAAAATTATGGATGTTCTAATAAAAGCCCAAATAAAAAAGACCAGTAAGACCATGACCACAGACCATGTAAGTTGAGGTCACCATTAATACACTAACATCCCCCTCTCCAATATCCAATTTCCCATCCTCTCCAATAACTACCATCTAACTAATCACACAGGTTTTCTTATAAATACTCACTTTACATCTGTCAATCTCTTATCACAATCAGTTTCAGTATCCCCAGCTTACATCTTTACATTCATCTCCTATTTCCTTTCTTTTTTTCTCTTTTATTTCTTTTTCCTCGATTCATCTTCCATAAATTTCAAACCAACTTTTATCTATACTAACTTCATACAAGGAAACAATTAGGTAATAACATTCTTTTTATAGCCTTTAAAATGATTTATTAATTTCAACTACCTAACTTAAATTTTGCCTTACCCTGGTATATCAAATTTATTTTACATCACAGTCACTCATTGTTTTACATTTTCCCACCTTTTTAAAATACCAAAAATTGCTATTGATCCTACTACACACAAAACACAATTCTTCACTAAAAACGGCCTATTCAAAAACTTAAGCACAATTACTTTTGCTCCTACTACATCATTCCACTTGACATTGACGGGTACTAACTGGTTTTTCATACCATCTTTCTATCAGTTAGCCCTACACTCCAGCACAGATCAGAGGTAGTGTAAGTCGATAAAACCTCACCAGCTACAGGGAGTCATGTAAGATGCCCACATTTTCAGTTTTTATTAATCAACAAGTTGACAATCTATTGCATTTATCTTTATAAATACCATGAGGATTGTTTTTTATTACGGATGTCCTTCCAATGTTTTTAACAACTTTTTATGTAAGTAGTAAAAAACCAACGTGTTCTTTTTATATATTTAAATTTTAACTTACTTGTTCTATTGGTATTTTTACTCTCTCTTTTAGTAAACTGATGATGGAATGATTCAATTTCGAAAAGATCAAAAATTTTAAGCTTTTAATAAGCATTTTTTATACCTTAATACACACGAACACCACGTGCTTTGTATTATGTCTTTATTAATTTAAAAAAAAACTAAAAAAAAATGGGGTCCAGTAGACCCAGGACGCAGTTAACGACAGAATAAACCCCAACGCCAGTTGAGGGTTAAAACTTATGCCGTATAAGTTTTTAACCCTCAAACATTGTGCTTGTAATTGAATTTTTATTGAAAAAGTTTATAGCAACGACATGTTTACTGACAGTAGCCTCGGGATGTTTGAAGTCTCTCTTATTGGCACTAACATTGTCAACTGTTCTTAGAATGTCAGAAAGTGATGTAAATTACAACAAAAATTATACGAATTTATTATAGAGAGTATAGTACAAAACTTACTTTTCTTAAGGCATTCAAAGGAAAAAAAGAGTCCTAATTTTCTAACTCCCGCAATAAATCTAGTAAGGAGACAACCATTTTTTGACAATGATTATGTAAATAAATGTCTAGGCATTTTTTAAAATAAATAATACTAAAACAACAGGAGATAATAAATTTGAGTTAAAAAAAAACAGTTTAGACTCAAATTGGATACAATAAACAACAATATACGTCACTATAAACATAACAGACAATATTTGTTATTTTTTCGTGTAGTTCTTGTTTCTTACATTGTAGTATAAGTACAATAAAATTAATTTACGATAAATGAAATACATGAAAATTTCAGAAATAAAAAGTTGCGGTGGGGCACATGGATTGAAAAAATTAAATAACTGCATTTTCAAAGAGAAAGGCCTATAATAACATCTATTCAAAAACATTCTCTACCCTGTCATTATTGTTAACACGTTAACTTCGGATTATTTGTTTTTTTAACGGACGTCAACTTCGGCTGGTCCATTGTAGCCGCCACCGGGCAAATTTTCATGGGCCGCGTTGATGATTTGATTACTGTTTAAAATGCACCCCTATTGGAAGCCGTTAAATGGCCTCGGGGCAATGAAAACATATTAAAGGGATAGAGGGCGGCGGTTGATGCTGCTAATTTGGAGAAAATTATTTTGGGGGTGGCGGCACCTGCTAAAATCGAAAATTATCTCGTAAAGTTATAATTTGAGCAGGGTAGTAGGCGGTTTTTGCTACACGTGGCAGGTTGGTTAATCAAATAAATTTGTAACTTTAAATAAGGCAATCTTATATCCTTATACATATCTATATATAACAAGGATCAAATTATTTAATTTATTACATTTTTTTGTATCTCTTGCGGCAGTAAGAGTTAAATATATTTTTATTTGATCTAATATAGCTCGCCAAAAGTAGTAATTATTCTACTTCAAGTGGCAAGGGAGTCGCTAAATAAACGACTATTTAAGATATAAGTATCAAAAATTTTCAAAATAAGGTTTGCGGAACAGCTTAACTTATTTTCTAATTATATTTTCTAAATAAATAAATATATTTTTATACTAATGATATAAAGAAAAATTTATTTTTTATCTTTTATTCTGATCACATTTTATTTTTACAAATTATTTTAAAAATTATACATCAAAATTATATTATTAAACCAATTTAATAATTACTTCAGTTTCTACAAGTGGCACCTATTCATGTACAATGTATTGCGTAAGAATTTGTATTTTTTTATTTCTCCCGTTGAAATTGTTTCCGATACTATACTATATCATTCAAGCAACAATTTAATTAGAAATTTTCAATGTTTTAATGCAGAACTTTATGAAGCATAACTTTTTTCATAAAACTAATAATAAAATAGTTCCATTCGGTGTCGACTTAATTGGACAGACACAATGTATATGTAATAAAGTCACAAACCACACTTACAAAAAAGTACTTTAATTATATTAAAAAATATTTTATGTTTTGTCCGTGACTGAACACAAAGGATCGCAGCCACTAAATCCTAGCTGAGCCGGCTCTACAGAAGAGCCTTCCTGCTGAAGTGGCTTAAAATATCCTTGGCCAAACGAGTTATCATCATCATCTTTGGCTCGACAGTCCTCTGTGGATCTTGGCCTGCTCTAAGATTCCTCGCCATTCTGTACGGTTTTTGGCAACAGGTTGCCATCTTCTGATTTTTAATATTCGTAAGTCGGTTTTCACTCCATCTAACCACCTAATTCGCGGTCGGCCTTTGCTTCTTTTTCCTACAGGTGTTCCTGTGGTTAGCGTTTTAGCAATCGTATTTTCCGAGTTATGGTAAGAAATATATCCTGGCTGTCTTTCCACCAAGATAAGATGTCCACGTTTCTGTCTTCTTATCCTTTTGCTAGGTATGAATTCATTTCTTTGTGAAGGCGCACCATTTTCTTGTGACAAAAAGTGACAAAATTTTGGGATTGTCCCTGCGACTAGAGAATAGATTTAATTTCCTTGTTGCTTCCAGGTTAGGGTTCTTTTGATATTTTTTGTATAATTATTTGAGTTTTGTTGCTGTTTCTTGTTTGAAGAAATATCTCCATTCCGATAAACCGAAAGCTTTCAATTTGTGACGGGAACTAGAGAAATACAGTACACCTAATTTGTTTTATTATAGTAATTAATAATCTTATTTCTCGCTGCTATAAGAGTCTTTCGAACTGAATTTTTCGTCATATTTTTGGTCAGTATTAATCTCTAATATTTTTTTGTCGAGTTATATGACACAAGAAAGCATGAAATACTGTTCCCCTTCTAGTAAGTCTGTAACTTTTTTGTAGTTTTTGAAGAAATCTTCTATTTGTTTTAGTAAAACTCATTTTGCTTCTAGCATTTTAAATGCTATTAATTTTGAATAACTGACATAGAAGAAAGTAAAGGAAAAAAAGTTCTTTTTATTTATCGCGTTCTCGGTTCGCTGAAAAAATATCATCATCACCGTAATATCGGGCCACGGTTTATTAAGAAGACATAAACTAAAACAATTTTCTGCATACGAGGCGTGCATCGCAATAAATAAAAAAGAATTATATCAAAATAATTTTAAAATTTTCTGTTATTCTGAATAGATTAATACTGTTTTATTAAAAGTATTAATTATTCAAACAGAAAACCTTTTATTTTCTGCAAATATTTTTTCGTTGAAAACACAATACAGATACTTTTTTTACTTTATTTACTAAATCATTCCGATAATATAAAAAATGCAGTTTTTGCGGGACACTCGCGACGTCCCGCGGAACGAATTGACAGTCCCGTCCCGTGTCCCGTACCGCAAAAAATCGTTGTCTCGGTCCGCATCCCGTCCTGCAGCACAATCGTTGTCTCGTACCGCGGGACAAAGTGCAGAACGGGACGTTCCGCGTGCATGCCTAATTCAAACTATGACTTGTCCCTTATTCCATTATACGATGTTTAGTTTCAAGGGAAAAAAACACCAATTATAAAACAATTTTATCTATCGCTTCGATTTCTAAAAAGTTTATTAAATAAAGTGTTGTTTCGTTGGAAACAAAATAAATCAATCTTTTTCTACAACTAAATCTTAAACATTTTATTATTACTATTTACGCCTTAAGGGTCCCTTTACCTTATTTATTAATCCATAAAACTTTGTAAATTTCTGGTTATTAAACTAGGCAGAGAAGAGTGAGAGAGCGTTACTATATGAGTGATATTGCCATCACATCATATTAGTTATATTATATCACATTAGCACATTGTTGGATTAGATATTGATATTATTAGAAATAAGTTACAAATAAGTTTATTTCTTTAGGTGGCTAAATAAGTGCACAACATTCTTATGATGTTTTAGTGACATAAGCATTTAAACTAACGGATGGGAAGCTTGCAAAATCATGTTTAATGGAATATTTTCAATAGCTCAATTTTAGCTTTTTTCTAATATTTCTTTTAGTTACATAACAATCCAATTATTGAAATTAGTTTTGGATCAATAATCTTGAATAATAATCTTGAAAATTTGGTTGAAAGAGCAAAAATGAAAAATGAATTATCAGAAAGCATCAGGTCAACCAAATGCCTAATGGGCGACTTTTGTATATCACCAACTCATTTCAAAATAAACCTGGAGCAAGCATTAAAATATGAACAATGACTAGTAAAGTAATAGACACGTTCACAATACAACTACTACATATACTTAGTTGAGGTTACGATCTTTAATAGTGATGGGCATTAAAGGATCATGATGACCTAGTACATAAGGTCTCTCAAGGATACAGTAAATAGAAACTAGAGATAAACCTAACTAAAACAGAAACTATGTAGATAGGAAGTTTACAACAAGACCTGATATTACAAAATTACGTGCAAATCGGACACCAGGTAATATTATAAATATTTGGCTTTAAAAATTACTAATTAAGGTATGCTGTAACACGACATAAATGGCAGAAAAATACAGCTTAGGAGAGTAATTTCGGTGCTACATGGAATCATTTAAAATCCATACACATATAATACAAGATAGACTGATCGTTGTAATATCAGCCCGTTCCACCAGTGCGACAGAGAAAACTGACGCTAAGTAGTCCCTGTATCCCTTTCTTATTTGCCAGGATTATCAACTACTTGACCTAAATGACCAATGAAAAGCTGACGTGGTCGATAAACGCGACCCATTATACAGAGAAGCAGGGTCTGCTCAGACGTTATTAAAAACAAACAATATAATACCGTATCTTCAGCAATATAACAAATGGAATCCTGTAGGATTGGACGATATTTAAAAACCAATTCCAAAATTTTTTTTGGAATATTTATAATATCTCTTTCTGTAAAATTATCTGTATCTGGAATTTTATAATGACCAAATCTGAAAGAATAAACACCTAAGACAAGACACGAAAACAAGAATCTATAAAGCAGCAATTAGACTATATTAATATACATGGCGGAGACAAGATCTGAGACACCTAAAAGGAGACAACTACTCATAACAACAGTGATAAAAATACTTGGACGAATAACAGGGAAAAGTCTGTTGGATAGAGAGAGAGGCGAAAACATAAGAAGAGCATGCAATATAGAGAACATAAATAGATGGGTGACAAAACGGAAAGAAGAACGGAAAATTGACAGACCAAGAAAAATATGTTGCGATAATTTAAACCATTTAGAAGGCTTATATTGAAGAAGAAACAGGCTTTAAAGCTTACACATAAAAAGGAAGAAGAAGAAGCGTGAAATTGCGAAACCAACTGTATGTTCAAGTTAATAGCAATTATGAAACCAACTACATTGTAGCCTGTTAAATTCTATCGTTTCTATCGCTCTATCATTTCTTTTATTCTGCTTACTAATATGGGTGAATGTCACAATCAGATTCCTATTGTGAGCTACTGAAGTTACGCCAATACAGGTTTACATTTAGGAAGTTTTAAGAATTAACAACTTTTTATTTTGATTCTCTTCAGCAAAGCCCTTGTCATGTTAGGAGACTCTTTTTCAGTATATACCAACTTAAACTACTAGTTGTGGTAAAAGTTTTGGTAAAGCATCATTTATTTCAATATCGGACTTCATTTTTTCCACATGACGCTGTAGTTTGTCGTTAGTTTTAACATAATGGAAATTGGAATTCTGAAATAACCACAGAATTATATTAATAAGCAAAAATAAAGCGCAATATCTCCCATAAAGTATGTAAGTTAGTATTACAAATTACCTATTTATAATTATCCTAATAAGGACGTTACGTATTTCATTACTTCTAAGGTAATTATTAAAAAAAAAAGAAGCGGAAAACCAGAAATTATTCATGCAACCAGATTGCAGTTTTTGCCAAATGCGCGCCACAAACTACATGCGATACCGACTTGGACGGTCAGTTACGACCACAATCTAATATAGTTGTTTAGGGGAAGAACCTACCGCTTTATTCGTTTGTTTTGGAGGTACAATAAAATAAATCATAAACGCCACAACAGCATGCGACGTCGATGCTACGAGTCGCCCGTGGGCGACGCCGACGCTAGCATCAGCAGTAAAAAGGGAGTTTCTGGAGAGAAAAAGGTACGCAGTGCCGACCTTGTACGTTTTGTTAATCGAACGTTTACGTTTTTTGTAGGGTAGGTCGTTAAAATATTTGCTAACAGTAAATAAAAATTGGAAACACTCTAGAGTTATGTTTTCTTTATTTTTTAGAGCTCTCCCTTTTCTATACAATTTGTGATCGTAATATTTCGACTCATACATTTCTTTGCTAAAAAAAACAGTTTTCTTCATAATTCTTATACAAAAAGTAAATATTTATATCTAAGTAAAATATTTACGGTAAAAAAATCCATTAAATAAAATAAATCAAATATACATTTGTATGAATATCTGTGTGTATGGTTGTATGTATGTATGATTGTATGTATGTATGAATGTATGTATATATATTTATGTACTTTAAGTTTTAAATTAGATATACACCCTGTATATCTAATTTTTGATTTTCCGTGAACCTCTGTTGACCATTCGCCAATTATTTGTCCTGATACCGTGGTTGTTTAAAGCAATAATAGCGTAGATTTTTAATTTATTTTTGTCTGTTTATACGCCGGCAAAAAAAGTTCAAATAATAAAAAGGTTTTATGGTAGTAATTCTGGATAACAGTGTGTAGATTTATTTTCTGTTTTTTTTAGGGGACATAACTCCTTGTGTAGTCAATTCATAATATTGTTAAACAATTTGAGAGTTTTTCTTGCCTCAAAAATTTCAGAAAATGTCCCGCTCAATAACTTTCACCAGAACAATTTGAGGAAAGAGGCATACACAAATTTGTGCAACAATCCAGGTAGATTCAACACGTTCAAGTAGAAGCGTTGTTGAGAGTTAGATGTTTGCAATGTTACTCTAACCAAAGTATGCAAAAAGCACGGTTACAAGAATTTTAAATATTCGAAAATGCAGCAGCGTTATCCAGACGACTACTTTAGAAAAATGGAGTTTTGTAAAACTCTAATAACTAAGACTAATGAGGAACCAAATTTATTAAAAACATTTTTTAACGATAAATCTTCTGTTTCGTTTTTAAGGAGAAACAATCCTTTCATTACGAGGTATTGGGTGCAGGAAAACCAGCACAGAAGTGTTGTTTATCAAACTCAATGTCCTCAAAAAATTAACGTCTGGACTGGCATTTTGGGAGACTACATAATAGGTCCATTTTTTATTGAGGGTAACTTGAATAGTAGAGTATACCTCGATTTTTTACAGCTCGCTATTTTCAATTTTCCTGATGTAAATCTGGAGAATGTTTAGTTTCATCAAAAGGGCTGTTTAGTTTCAGGGGGTACTTAAACAATACTTTCCCGAACGGGGGAACAGCCGGTATTAAGTGGTCTACGCGATCTCCACATCTTACACCCATGGACTTGTTTTGTTGGGTACATTTAAAAAGCATAATCTATGATCATCCTGAGGCTAGAGCCCAAAATTTGGATAAATTAAAAAACCGAATAAGAGAAGTCTCCAATTTGGTTATAACAGAAATTCTTTCATCTGTCCGCAGAAGTTTTTATGGCAGATTGGAATACTGTTCAGCCGTAGAAGGTCAAATATTTGAATCATTTAGCCATAGGGCTCACACTCCCTCTAAGGGAAAAATTCACTCAACCCAGATATTTACGGTATCAAAAGGATTGAGCTCTGGTGGGACTCTTTCCATGTTATCGAGATGTTTCCTAGTTTACTTACTACGTCGGCGTACGACTTAAATGCTACGGCGAGCGTCACAGAACTAATGCCATAAAAAGGCGTCACGGGTAATGTCGCGAAAAAGCGGTTCTTCACACTAATTCTCTCTACTACCGACCACTCACGACAATCACCGCTCCCAATTAATTTATTTCTAGGCATCATATATTTATTCTAAGCAGGTTTCAATTAAAGACTGCATAAAAAATAACCAACAAAAACATACATTAAATGAGAAGTAAAAGAATAAAATAATGACTGGTAATAAAATATTCGATTCGCAATGATTGTTAAAATTGTTAATGTCATAAATGTTATCAATTTAATAATAATATTGAATCTTCTGCTAAATTTTTATGAGACTTTTCCTGTTTAAACATAATTTCATATAAATATAATTATTATTTCGAAACATGGTATTTAGTTTATATAATAATTAAATTTGCTATCAAATGGTATTTATTTATATTTTATTATTAATTTCATATACCTCCTAAATTTGACACGTCGGTCAGAAGTAAACAACGAATGCTTTGTTAATAGATACGTTTGCAGGCGTTAGGAGCAAACATAATTATTTTTTGAATTATTTTAATATAAAATAATTTTTTTAAATTAAACATAATAAATAAAAATTACTTTTTTAATTTTAAAAATATTATTTAAATTTTAAAAAAGTTTGCATAAAGCTTCGGACGTGTCTATTGTACTGCCTACTATACCATCCTTTTTTGTAATTGGATTAAGAGACCCTTTTTCAATCAAAAGGACAATCTCAGAACGCCTATGATGTTAAAGTAACGATAAACTAACATCAATAAACAACACATTAGATTTTTAAATACATTTTACATGTAGAGACTTAGTGGGTATGTCCTATGTTTTTAATATTATTTTAATTGTGACGTCTACTTGTTAGTTACGAATTTTTACATGCTTGGTAAGTCAAAAGTATAACTTTTAAACCGTATTATGTCTGTCATAGAATGTTTTTTTAGTCAATATTATTTCTTGAAAAAGGCATGGATTTCCTGCCGAAACGTCGAAAAAATATATGAAAATGTTTTAGTATCAAATCAATTTTTTTATGAACCTAAGCCCAAGAAAATCAACGAAAAAAAAATATATATTAAGGTTCAAGAACTAAACTCAAACTAATATATATATATATATATATATATATATATATATATATATATATATATATATATACATATATATATATATATACATATATATATATATATATACATATATATATATATATATATATACATACATATATATATATATATATATATATATACATACATATATATATATATATATATATATACATATATATATATATACATATATATATATGCTGTCACTATTTTTCCGGGTTTGACTCCGCGTTGTAAAGTGCTGGTTTTCTCGAAAACCATTGTTTTGGCGACGTTTCGGCAAGGTCTCACTTGCCATTCTCAAGCCTGGTGGAACTACTTCTCGTCGTTACTCGATTAGTACTGGTCGACGGGGCATTTCGGCGCTCGTTTAAATACTCTCTCGGCGGCGCACGGGCTCTTGTGATTGGTCCTGCCTGTGTGCGAGTGGGCGGGGGCTTGTCTGGCGGTCTCGCTGTTTGTTTTTTCTGTGCGTTGACTGAAGTTGAATTTTCTTGGACGGTTCTTTGCAGAGCTGGTTTCCATGTTGTTGGCAATCTTTGGGCATCATCTCGAGTGTTTAGGTTATTTGGATATTTTTCTATTTCTATGGCTTCCCTGATTATTCGTTTGGTTTTGTGTTCGATGTTCGCTAGCATTGTTGTCTGTTCTAGATCGATTGTGTGTCCTGTTGTTAGGGCATGTTGTGCAAGGGAAGATGTCTTTTCTTGCTTTGCAATAGCGTTTCGATGTTCTTCTCGTCTTACTTGAATTCTTCGATTAGTCTGTCCGATGTAGGATTTGTCGCAGTCTCCACAGGGAATCTTGTACACTCCTTGGTTTTCTAGTGGGATTTTGGTTTTTGCGGAGTTAAGCATATTCGAAATTTTCTTATCCGTGTTGAATATTGTCTCTATTTTATGTTTTCTTAGGACTCTACTGATTTTTTCCGTAGTGCCCTTCACGTACGGTAAAATCGTCTTGGCAATAGGTTTTTCTTTTTCTTCTGTTGATTCTTTGTTTTTTCCTCCTTGTGATTTTTGTGCCTTTTCAATTGTGTACGTGGTGAAGCCATTTTTTCTTAATGCTCTTTTGACCGTTTTCATTTCTTTGTTCCTGTGTTCTTCATCTGTTAATCTTTCTGATCTTATAGTCAGGGTTTTGATGACTGACTGCAGTTGTGCAGGATGGTGGTGTGAGTCAGCGTGTAGATATCTGTCGGTGTGTGTTGGTTTTCTGTATACCGTGTATTCTAAAGTTCCATCTGTTTTCTTTATTATTAAAACATCCAAAAACGGTAGCTGTTGGTCTTTCTCTAGTTCCATAGTAAACTGAATTTTGGGGTGGATGGTATTAATGTTATTTAGGAATGTATTTAGTTTTTCTTCCCCATGTGTCCAGATAATGAAGGTGTCGTCCACGTATCTCAACC
The DNA here is from genome assembly GCA_918026665.1 of Diabrotica balteata. NCBI lineage: Eukaryota > Metazoa > Arthropoda > Insecta > Coleoptera > Chrysomelidae > Diabrotica > Diabrotica balteata. Next base: position 57,237,589 of record OU898278.1, on the reverse strand, counting down.
ATAGTTTCGGTTTATACTCTGCCGTTGTTATTGCTCGAATTTCTATTTCTTGCATAAACAGATTTGCTATCACCGGTGACAGTGGTGAACCCATGGGAGCTCCCTCGACTTGTTTGTACCTTTGGTCTTTGTATATGAAATATGTGTTGTTCAGGCAGTGTCTCGTTAGGTTTACTGTATCCGGTGGTATTGGGTATTTTTTTCCTATAATCTCTAACGATTCTTCTACTGGACGTTAGTAAAAAGTGACACCACGTCAAAACTCACTAGCAAATGTCCCGGGTCAAGAGTCACGTCCTTTATACGCTCGATGAAGTGGCCTGCGTTCTTGACGTAAGAATCCGCTTCCTCTGCGTACGGTTGTAACTGATTGGCTAAGAATTTTGCGAGCGGCTGTGTGGGTGATCCGATTGAACTAACTATTGGTCGTAGTGGCATCCCAACTTTATGAACTTTTGGTAAACCGTAGAGCTTAGGGCACCTAGATGATTTTTCGCGTGGAATCAGCTTGGGCTGATCCTCCTTTTTTATGTTTGAAACTTTGATCTTGGCCTTCGTTGTTTTTTCTAGATACGTTGTTGGATCTGTGGCAATTTTTTCGTATGCTGTGTCGTTTAGAAGATCTGTTAATTTTTTGTCGTAGTCATCTATATTCATTACTACCGTGGCGTTACCTTTGTCCGCTGGAAGGACGATTATTTCTTTGTTTTTCTGCAAATCTCGCAACGCCTCTTTTTCCTCACTTGTTAAATTTCTTTTCGGTGGTTTGGCTGTCCGTAATATCTGCGATACGTCTTGTCGTATGATCTCAGCTGTTTCCGGAGGTATATTGGTAATGGAACTTTCTACTTCGCTGATAATGTTTTCAACAGGGATTCGTGCGGGTGCTACGGCGAAATTAAATCCTTTTGACAGAACACTCGTTGTGGCCTCATTTAATTCGAGATTCGAAAAATTATAAACCAATTTGTGTGTTTCCGTTGGTGGTGTTTCCTTTTTTCTCGGTCTTTGTTCGGCTGTTAGAATATTGAACTTTTTCAGTTGTTTTATTTTTGTTAGTTCGGCATTTGTCTCTGCTCGGAAGTTGGATAGTGTTTCCAGTGTATTCCATAGTATTGGATGTAAACTATTACTTAGAACTAGGTGTAGCTCAAGTAATTCTGAATTGACTTTGTCGATATCCCGCCTCGTGTCATGGATAGCTTCCCTAATAAGTGCAAAACTGGCCCTTCTTAAGATGTTTTTAGTTTTATAAGTGTTTTTATGAAATGTAAGCTTCATGCTTTTAGGAATTATGTCCTCGTCGCGGCAGCGTTCTAAAAAAGTGAGATTACACAAAAGTGTGCTTCGTTTGGATCGTAGTTTTTCGTATCGTCTGATGTCTGGTAGAAATTCCTTCCCGTAAAGGTTAATTATGTTTGTTTTGAGGTTTCCGCGGGAGCTATATGTGCTGTCACTATTTTTCCGGGTTTGACTCCGCGTTGTAAAGTGCTGGTTTTCTCGAAAACCATTGTTTTGGCGACGTTTCGGCAAGGTCTCACTTGCCATTCTCAAGCCTGGTGGAACTACTTCTCGTCGTTACTCGATTAGTACTGGTCGACGGGGCATTTCGGCGCTCGTTTAAATACTCTCTCGGCGGCGCACGGGCTCTTGTGATTGGTCCTGCCTGTGTGCGAGTGGGCGGGGGCTTGTCTGGCGGTCTCGCTGTTTGTTTTTTCTGTGCGTTGACTGAAGTTGAATTTTCTTGGACGGTTCTTTGCAGAGCTGGTTTCCATGTTGTTGGCAATCTTTGGGCATCATCTCGAGTGTTTAGGTTATTTGGATATTTTTCTATTTCTATGGCTTCCCTGATTATTCGTTTGGTTTTGTGTTCGATGTTCGCTAGCATTGTTGTCTGTTCTAGATCGATTGTGTGTCCTGTTGTTAGGGCATGTTGTGCAAGGAAGATGTCTTTTCTTGCTTTGCAATAGCGTTTCGATGTTCTTCTCGTCTTACTTGAATTCTTCGATTAGTCTGTCCGATGTAGGATTTGTCGCAGTCTCCACAGGGAATCTTGTACACTCCTTGGTTTTCTAGTGGGATTTTGGTTTTTGCGGACTTGATGTCCATCTTCAGCAAGACCAAAGACAAAGTTGACAAACTAAACAGAAGTGGTATTTACAAGCTGTCCTGTGGTGACTGTAATATGACTTATGTAGGTAGAACAATGAGAACTCTGAATCAAAGAATCAAAGAACACCTCAATAACCCAGAAAAATCAAACTTTGGATATCACATTAAATTTAATAATCATTCTTTTTCTCCTTCTGAAAACAGTAAAATTTTACACAACATTCCCAATAAAAACTTTAGACTCATGAATCTCTTGGAAGATCTAGAGATATCCAAAGAAATGAAAATAAACCCTGATTGTTGCTTAAACACACAAATCAACCTCAATTGCAACTATAAACCTCTTTTTAAATTATTATGGGAGACTTTAGAGGAAGAAGGGTGACCTCATGCAATCTTGTTATATATTTTTCATACTTTTATTTTTTAAACAAATTTTAAACTTTATTAAAATTTACAACATTTTGTAATTCATTTGACAGTTGTTCTTAATTGAAACATGAAAATACATTCTTAAAAAATTTTTATGCAAAGTTCTTACAATTTTCCATCAAGACATACAATTCTTAATACACTTAAGTATCAGATAACATAACATTAATACCAGGTTTCTTCTTTATAGTGTTGTTGAACATTTTGAGCCCTTGTTCCTTAAGGATAGCTGTCAGATTGAACATACATTGACCTTGAGCAATGACTTGAGTGAATGTACAAATTAATGTCATTCTGTATGATGTGATGAACACATAAAATTTAATTTAAAAACTTAATTTTTAGAAAGTCTTTGTTGACTAGTAGTAATTCCAAACTACTAAATAATTTTGTAAGAATTTAAAAAAACAATCTCTATTTCCTATATGACATTTGTCACCTGTCACTTTTGAAAAATCGTTTAAAAAGGACCGACATTTGATTTCACTAGTTCTATTCAGTCTACGTCCTCACATCAATAGATGATCGGGTCTTAAACCCGTACCATGACAAAAATTTTTTCAATTTTTTAACGTGTTTGTGAAGTCCAGTGTCGACTTTTTATATGTTTTTTATATGTTTTAAGAATTCCAACTCCTACAAAAAATCATAATTTTGAAACTTAAGGAAATGAGATCTCTCCTTTGTAGTGGTATTTAAAATTGACGTAAGTTAAAAAATTACAATCTTTACCAATTAGTACTTACTAGAACATTTTATTGTAGCATAGCTCTGATGATGGCTTTGTAAAGCCGAAAGCGCTCAGCTAGGAATTGCCTAAAATATACACACTTCAAAAATACTTTTTTGCATTTTCTTTCGACAATACAACATTGCTTAAGAATATTTGTTGGTTTGAATGAATGGAAAATGTGAGACAGTACTTATTTGATCGATGTGGTCCAAAATTTCAGACAAACATCTGTATTCCATTTTTAAATGTGAGTTGGTCCACTTTGTATTTAAAATATTTTTAGTTACTGAATGGGTTATCTTAGAAAATAATAGATACACTCGAGATTACATCAAAGGCTTTATTACAATAGAAGGTATATAAAAACATAATTTTAAATCTCTACTCCTTCGTCAAATAAATAAATAAATAAATAAATTTTGCAAATAAATTTTTTCCAATTTATTCGCAAACTCTTGTCCGGTGATATATATATATATATATATATATATATATATATATATATATATATATATTATATATATATATATTATATAATTCCTGGGTTTGTCGGTCTGGTATACATATTGCATACATGTTATACAATTAATTATTTAAAATAACATAATACACAATTATAGTTTATATATACACTATTTGGTATTTATACGTGGAATGCAAAAATGGTATCTAACAGTAAAATACATATATTAGGTAGAACATAACACGAGTGATTCAGTAATTCTTAAATATCTGTAAATAGTACATTTCAAAAACAATTTATTTTCTATTGAATGCTTGGCTAAGGCTGTAGTGTTTAATTTGTTGGTTTAGAGTCTATTTTTGTGTATAACAACCCTTTTATGTAGATAATAATATATTTGTCCAATATATGTTGAATTACAATATATGACCGAATTTACTTTATAAATATTATCTGACTAACGATCTTTATTTTCATTTTGTTTAAATTTCGAAAATATGTTCTGGATGTTTTTGACAATTTATGTCTAAATTGATAGCACAGGTTATCAACATTTTACCAATATCCTAAATGGCAAGTTAAATAAACAAAACTGTCAATACTTGTCACTTGTCACCAACAAATCCTCACTGGTTACCTAAAGCTCACACTCAATTCCTTGAAAACGTTAATGCACGGGTAGGAATTGGTGCAAATTATTGAAAAATGTTAAGACAACAGATAGTACCAAAATTGACCGCAGTATGCCCAAATGATGAAACAACTCAAACATCTCAAATAAAGCTTTTCGGTACCAGCAAAATGAAGCTATTGCCTGTTATGATGCGACCGTACTTAATTTTGTAAACGAAATATTTCCAAAACAATGGATTATGGAAGGGACTACATAAAATAGCCAACTAGGTTACCAGATCTTACTCTGCTTATTCATTGACCAATTGATATCTATATGAAAGGTTGTCACTTCATCTTCTGCACGGTCGTCCGATTACTTCTACCGATTTTTTTTTGGAGATATATTATATGTTGTTGTACCCAATACTATCGGCGAGTCCTGAAAAGAATTTATACTAAAATTCATGCCATTCAACCTTAAACTCTTGAAAACGTGCAGCGTGAATTAAAGCAAAATTTGGCTTATTGCAAAGGACTGAGGGAATCTCAATTTGAGCATCATATTTAAATTATATTTTAAAGTAAAAATCTATTAACTTTAGGGCAATAGTACTACATATTGCCGTCTTTGAATTATATTGTCTATTTAATTTTGACAGCAAAACTTTAAATTTTAAACAAAATGTCATCCTTTTAAAAACAAATGGGTGGCATTATCACGACGTCATTAGAGTTGCGGTTATCGAAAATAGAAGCAACTAAATTTAAAAATGGCCCTGTCTTGTTTTGCTTAAATAGTATCTGCCGAATGGAGACATTTTAAGATTTCGTCGACAATGTGGATATATATATATATATATATATATATATATATATATATATATATATATATATATATATATATATATATATATATATATATATATATATGTAGGCTACTTCGGTCCTGTGCACAGAGAATTCGGACCAAATGGTTTAATTAAGGTTGATAAAAATATAGCTGGCACAGGTTGCAAATAATCTAAATTTAATTGATATTGACATCGACAATACCCTTATAAAACTTGTACAAGGGTTAGGAAAGCTATTTTCCCTTCGATAATGGGTTATTCATTTTATGTTTTTGGATGATGGAATGTACCATTATTTTTAAATATTGCAGTATCAATCTTTTTTGGTGGCCTGCTATTCATACAAACCGTTGTATAAAAATGGCGAAGTAAAATGGTTAATTTCGAGTTAAGTGCTGAAATATAAGGCTATGTTTCTTTATAATGGGTTTGGGTAAAGGGAGAAAAAAGTAATTAGGATAAAGGTAATTTAACCAGATTTTTTTCTTCCGAGGTCCGTTAATAAAAATTAAATGACAAGTAAATAGCAAATTCGTAGACCCAACTTACGATATACCAGTTTAACTTATATTTCATTAAAGTTGATATAGTCATCTGAACTAATTTTCTGCTGTATTTTCTTACGACATTTTTTAAGGCCAATTTTATTCTTACCTTTGTAATTACTTAAATTTTTACAGTTGTAAAAACAATCCGTTTGCCTTAGATATTTCTGTGAAATACTCTAAATAACTCCTTTTTAAGTTGCTGCAAAGAGTACCGCTACTTTTTGACTACCCAGTCTAAATTCAACCTTTCCTGAATAAAGTTTCTAAAACCATTAATTTATGCGAAGTACTTTTTTTGTCATTAAAGATATACTATTATTATTATGATATTTAAAATGTATTTATATTTTAAACGTAGCTATTTTTTCGTTGCTGATGAAGCAAATGTAACACCATTTCTGTTTGTCAAAAGACACCTTTTTAATTGGATAAGATATGTTATAATTATCCTAAATATCTCTTTTTGTATTTTTGTATTTCTGGTGTCTTAAGATTTTTGTAAGATATCTTATTGTTACTAATTCTTTTTCTTCTGGTTCCCTAACCGTTATCGATGGATATCATGTTATCTACTATTTTCTCTATCGTGACTTTCTTGACAGCAGCATAAATAATGATATATTTTTGACCTATGTGCTGTTAAGTTTCATCGCCAATATTATTCTTAATTTTGACTGGTGCTCTCCAATATTTTAACGCCAACAATATTCTTCGGCACAATTCAATTCTTATTAGATTCGATTAGCTAATCTAATTAAGAGTTATAACTACTTATTTACACTTTTAATTTAAAAAATACTGAATTACTGGAAATATGCATTAAAAATGATTTCTTCATGACAGCATGACAAAAATATAGTAAATAACAACAATGAATTAATAGACGTATGTGCAGAGTATAATCTTCAAATAATAAACTGCTTCTATATACACACATATCCAAGGACAAAATAAACAAGAGGAGAGAAATCGATAATAGGCTACTTTAGTTATTTATTTATTTTTTATTTATCGTATGCCACTTGACATACTTACGTTTAAATTTACATATATTTAGTATAAAATATAATACATATACATATAGTTAAAAATAAACATGTAGCTTATTTATATAGTCCATCAACTCTGGAGTCGCCATTAGGAAATCCTTAGACCTGCCTTCTGGCGGGTCTATAGCAAATACTTTCGGTCAGGTCATCTCAGGATCTCCTGAACAAAGACACATTGCAAACAATAATAGGTTAAATAATAATGTAAGAGAATACCTAAATTCAAGCGATGGACATAAGGGTTTATAGGAGAGCCGAATGTGCATCAGATCATCATATAATAAAAGCCAAATTATACTTTTATCGGGTTAAGAGTTAAGAATAAGAGCAAGAAAAATATGAAATAGAAATAAATATTATGAAAACCGTTAATTATAACATAGAAAGCCCCAATGAAGTGAGCATAAGATTATATGAGAAAACGCAAGATATAAAGCTACAAGGAAACCGATATAAAGACGTAAAAGAAGCTTATAGACACCTTAATAAAGTAATATAGTTAACGAAAGAAGTAGAAGTTAAAAAAAAAGTATTCTACATACCAGGATTATGTAAGGAAAAGAAACTTGGTCAGTAAACTAATATTACGTGGAAAAGAGAAACATAAGATTAGGTTAGGTTGGAAATTGACATACAGAACTGGCAGTAAAAACATCAATTTTCGTTAATTTTCTTCTTCTTCCTTCTAGTATGTAGGCTTTAAAGCCTGTTTCTTCTTCAATGTTAGCCTCCTAAGTTGTCGCACCATCTTTTTCTTGGTCTGCCAATACTTCTTCGTCCATTTGGTGACTTATTTCGTGCTGTTCGTACTATTCTATCCTCTGCCATTCTACTGATATGTTCGTTCCACTCCTGTTTTCATTTTGTCACCCATCCATTTATGTCTTTTACATTGCATGCTCTGCTTATGTTTTCGCTTCTCTTCCTATCCAATAGACTTCTCCCTGATATTCGTCGGAGTATTTTCATCTCTGTTGTTTCTAGCAACCGTCTCGTTTTAGATGTATCAGGTCTTGTCTCTGCTGTGTATGTTAATAGGTCTAACTGCTGCTGTATAGATTCTTGTTTTGTGTCTTGTCTTAGATTCTTCCAGATTTTGTCATTAAGAGAACCCGCTGCTTTACTTGATTTTAAGCTTTGTTGTCGTACTTCTTCTTCAACATGTCCGTAACTAGTTACATCTATTCCCAAATATCAAAACCTTGCTTTCTGCTGTATTATTTTCTATCAATTTCGATTTTACACCGTAGTGGGTATTTGGATGTTGTCATACAACGAGATGTTGTGGTTTTGTCTGCTGATATCATCATATTGTATTTCTTAGCTGTTTTATTGAAGATATGTGTTAATCTTTGGAGCTCGTCTTCTGTCTCGGCGATTAATGCGGCGTCATCTGCATACCATAATATTTGGATTTCTTTGTTCCCCATTCTGTAGCCATGACCTTTACGTACTCCTTGTATTATTTCATCCATTATTATATTAAACAAAAGTGGGCTCAACGAGTCACCCTACCTGACTCCGCTTTGTACCGGTATACACTGTGTTAGTTTTCCATTTATCTTTGCCTGTATTCGATTTTGGAGGTAGATGTTTCGTTAGTTATAACCGGAGATATTGCAACTTTTAAAAATTGAAAGTTATGAATTCAATTTTCAAAATATTAAAATCAAGAAATGAAAAAAACCAGCTTTTTTTCAAAAAAAATTTGCAATAGCTGTGAACGTGAAGCATTTTGAATTTTTTTATAGCTAAATACATTATGTGTTACTGTTCCTATTTTTATGCGAAATTAAAGTTTTTTTTTTGTACTTTTAAAAAAGTTAGTAAGAATTTTCATCGGCTTTTGAAGCTATTTTTGTAATAATTAAGCAACAAGTTAACAAAAATAACTTTATAAACTTTTATTTTAAAGCATTTTCTATGATCTTTTAGTAAAATTGTATCACCATGCATATAATTTACCGATCTTCAGCTTTAGGCCTCAAATGGACAATACATTGCATAAGCTACTTTAAAAATCACCGGATTTTAACGCTTCCCTGTTTATATATTTTAGAAGCTGTCTGCTTAATCCGTAAATATTTACATATTTTTCCAGAAAGGCCTAATTATGACAACTACACCAAAATATCAACCTTTGATGTTTATTTACGGATCCCGTCCACTGACTAAAGAAATTTATATTATATTCGGCAAAAAAACCATACAACCTTCTCCCTTTACAACTTAAATCTGCAACATCTTTCCCTCATTTCCCAAAGCTTATCTGCCTGAAAGACCATATTATTCAGTAGAAGAGTTTCTTAATGAATAACTAAGAAGTTACAGTATTTTTATGTACAAGTAACTAAAGTATTTCTTATCTATATTTGGGTATCATATTCGGGAACTTCAACTTATTAGCTCGTAAGGTTTAATTATGCAATTTATTTAAAGTTTGCAATGAATTGTTTATTTTATTATTTTTTATTATGTGATATTCACGATTTATATAATTTCAGTAAATTGTAATTGTTATTTTCTGACTTTCTGCTAGTCCATAAAATTGTACAATTTTCAGTGAAAATAAAGTACATTTCGCATTCTAATTCTAGTATTTCTTATTCTAGTAATTATATTTTCAGTAACAAAAAACAATGGTGTTGAATCAATTTGGTGTACCTCTTATAAAATGAGACTTGTCTAGATATTCACATAATAAGGTTATTAAAAAAAAATAAAAATGGCAAAAAGACAATCAGAGATTAAAAGTTAGATGCTGAATATGTTTTTTTTTATTTTTTTTTATTTAACCTGCTTGTGACAGCTTTGACCATTAGCACGAGGCACTGGTTACAATTATATATAAGGTACAATTACATAATATAATATACTATAGTTATATATAATTTAGTAAGTTTTCTAGCTTCAGGACCTGGATAGCTGTGATGACTTGGCTCTGGTTCGATAATATATCTGTGATTTCGTCCTTCATGCCCAGTTCTTAGCGTCGTTTATTGTAATGAGAGCAGTTAACAAGGATGTGTAGAACGCTTAGTGAAGATTGGCAATAGTGACAGATTGGCTTAGGTGTAGAACTCATTAAGTGACCATGTGTAAATCTGGTGTGACCGATACGCAATTTTCTAGCAACAACTATCTCATTTCTAGTTATACCAGGGATAACAAACCGCTCAATCGTCTGATCTATTTGGTGTAAAAATGTACTGGATTGGTTCCAATGATTCTGCCAGTAATTTCGAACGAGTTTCTTTACACTATTTTTTAGGTCACTGGCGATTTGTATATCACGTACTGTACAATTAGATGCAGCAGCTTCTTTGGCAAAGCGATCGGCGTTGTCGTTACCCGTAATCCCGATGTAGGATGGAATCCATATGATAGTGATGTGGATGTCGTGAATGATAAAATTTTGGTAAGTGCCATGAATTTTTTCTACAAGGGGTTGATTAGTAAATAGATTATTGATGGACTGGATAGAGGCAAGAGAGTCTGTACAGATGGCAATATGTTGATTGGGTGCTGTTCAGAGTTTGAGGGCTTAGTAAATACCAGTGTAGAAGTTTACCAGTGTGAACGCTGCATGTCACAGGTATTTGACATGAACTAACGACTGTTTCCGTAGTGGTAACCGCCCAACCAACCCCCGTTTCGCTCTTTGATGCGTCAGTGTAGAGGACCCTATCGAATTTTTTAAAATTAAGAATTTCTAGTAAGGATTTCCTTATCAAATCCTGGTTGGTTTCTACTTTACTAAACTTTGTAAGTGGCACATTAAATTTCGGTAAAGTTTTGGTCCAAGGAGAATTCTGCGGGATCGGGAGAGGGTTGGTTAGGGATAAATTTATATGTGGTATTAAAGTTGGAAGTAGGAGGGCGATAGTGTGTACGCGTGGAGCAGGAGGGTGAGTATTAGTATAGTTGGTAATGTCAGCAGTGTGTGTACTGGATTAGAAAGGTTAGCCGAAGTAGAGGCAGCATAAGAAAGGAGGAGATATTGGAGCCTAAGCCAAAGAGGATGTTCGTTGCCTTCGCGGTAGAGGCTCTCAGCTGGACTGCTACGAAAAGCTCCTAAACAGAGGCGGATGGCAGTATATTATATATATATATTTATATTATATATATATATATATATATATATATATATATATATATATATACATATATATATATATATATATATTATATATATAAAATTATTATATATATATATATTATATATATATATATATATATATATATATATATATATATATATATATATATATAATTGCCGTAATCGATTTTAGAGCGAATAAGAGACCTATATACTTTTAATAGTGTTACGATAATAAATATTATGGCGTATAAAACTGTAAATATATTATGACTAATTCTTTTCTATTTCTAGTAATTTCGGCGCTCAAACCTGTTTACCTGCCGGCAGAAATTACTAGACCCTTGTTCGAGACTTCCATGAGTCACCTAATGAATGGAAGGTTATCGATTCTTCGCCAGACCGTTCTACATAACGGCATTTTATATATAATAACGGGATTTTTATTAAGGAGATCAGTCAAAAGAAGATATCGTGATCGCGTTAAAATTGTATCGCACGTAGATAAATTATTAAGTGTAAAATAAATTAATAGTAATAAAGACTTTGATAAATTTGTGAGTGTTATAAATATTGAACCTTTAGTGATAAATATTAAGAACAATAAATTAGAATTAATAGACTTGACAATAGTGTACATTCGCTAGCGTCCCATTGGTAGTAGGAAAGTGTTTTGATAATATTTAAACGTTTCTAGTTTCCTGAATATGTTGTTTCCAAGAAAGCCGGGAGTCGAATATTAATCCTAGAATTTTGCGGTGATCGACGACTAGGAGAGGGTGGTTATTCACTAAGATTTTAGGGTCATGGAGAGTGTTTTTTGGTGAATTTAATAAGTTTTGATTTTGTGGATGAGAGGACCAGGCCGATGGCAGTCAATCTATTTTGTAGTAAGTCCACTGATTTTTGGAGAAGTTTGTAGTAGTGGTCGCAACACAATGGCAATAAATTACGAGGTCATCAGCATATGTAGTAAATTTGACTGGAGAGAGAAGACTGTGGCATATATGGTTAATCGATCAAATAAACAATGTGGGGCTTAATACACAGCCCTTAGGGACTCCGTCTTGTTAGATGTGGGGTGATAATAGGCAACCATTTACAGAAACTAGTAGAAAGTGCTTAATGAATTTAAAAATATTTCCATTGAGGCCGTATAATAATAGTTTATCGAGAATAATCTGTCTAGGTATTTTATCGAAAGCAGCTTCAATATCAAAAATGCAGGCAATCACTTCTTGACTGTTGTTAATAGCTAAGGCGATGTGGGTATGAAAAAGGACGAGGTTATCGCTTGTGGAACGATGTCAGCGAAAACCAGATTATTGTTTAGGTAAAATTTGGTGTTTTTCAATAAACCATAAATGACGCCTGTTTATTATCTTCTCCATTAATTTGCACATGGTGCAAGCGAGAGAATCAGTCTATAGGACTGAGGAAAGATTGGTGTTTGGCCATATTTTAGGACAGGTATAATTATGGATGTGTTCCATTGAGTAAGTTGGGTAGGTTTTTAAGAAAAATATAAGGGATATCATCACGGCCGGCGAAAGTATTTTTGCATGAAGATAAGGCAGATGTAAGTTTAGAAAGTGAGAAAGGAGAATTAATGTTGTCGATATCTTGTAAGTGCTGTGAAGTGAGGTTGTAGGAGAGCGGTTCTTGTGTAGAGGATGAAATAAGGGGTTTGAGTTTGTTGTGAAATTGTTCCTCATATGTATTAGCCAGGGTATTGCAAATAATGTGGCTGTTGCTAGAAGAAATGCTGTTAGAGATTAAGTAAGTAATTTTGTGTTAGTTTTTTGTCCCTGAACTTGTCGAATGTTTTTCCACATTTAGATGAAATATATAGAAAGACGATACGTTATGCCAGGATGTTTTCTTGCTCTGCTTGACAACGTATTTGGCTTTGGCTTTCAGCTTTTTATACTTAATTAGATTTTCAGGCCTTTAATGTTTGCGGTATTGATTGAGAGCAGTCTTTGATTGTCGAATTGCGAGCTTACATTGAGAGTTCCACCAAGGTACAACTTTATGTCGGGAGCTAATTGTGGTTTTGCCAATATGAGTTAATGCTGCTTTAAATATGGCATCTGAGAATAGTTTTATGGAATCATCAATATTATTAGCGTTAGGTAATTCGCATATAAGAAATTCAGATTTTTTGGAGAAATCTGGCCAATTAGCCTTGTTAAAGCGCCAATAACTTCTCACTGAAACTTGGTCATAGGTGTTGTCACGTATAATTATAGGGAAGTGGTTGCTGCCGTGAAGGTCGTCTGCTGTTTGCCAGGATAAGTTGGGGGCCGATTTGGGATCACATATGCTTAGATCGATGGCAGAAAAAGCACCTGAAGCAATGTTTAAGTGGGTGTATGATCCCGTACTGAGGACACATGAGCTAATGCAATCAAGAATATTTTTAACAAATTTACCACGTCCAAATGTACGCGAGGTTCCTCACATAGTGTTGTGGGCGTTGAAATCTTCTACAATTATTTAGGGTTGGGGGACTTGGTATACTAAATCAAGGAGTTCTTCTTCCTTTGGAATGTAGTCAGGAGGTATGTATATAGAGCATATGGTAAGTTTGTTAGGGCAGTAAGTAGTGATGGCGACAGTTTCGAGATTGGTAGTCAGAGAAAGACGAGTGGAGTAATGGTCTTTAGAAGCAAATATGGATGCACCTCCACTAGCTCTGGAGCAGACAGATCTGATGTAATAATACCCTTCAAAATCTTTGAGTGTATGGAGATTAGTTGACGTGAAGTTAGTTTTCTGTAAGCAAATGAAGGTGAGGTGGTGAAGAGATATCAGTAACTGTAGACGTTCTAAGCGCTGATAATATCCGTCGCAATTCCATTGAATTATAGTGAATATGAAAGATAAATTAAGGCAGGTCGGTTTTGTCTAAGGAGGGGTCACTGTCGTTAGAGCTAACAGATGCAAGACTAAGAGTGTTAATAACATCATTTAGATTCATCGTAGCCTAATTTTTTTTGTATGCGAGTTATACGATTTTTAAGTAATCTATCTGAGATATTATGGTAGATTTATTTGAGGCACAGCCACCTTTACTTCCTAGTAAAGGTGGCTGTGTTTAAGGTCATCAAGAAGGGCGTTAATGTTCGTAGTAAATTGATATGCTTAAGCTAAGGGGTCATGGCAGTTGAAAGAATTTTCCAAGAAAGCAATTAGTTTTAGCGAGTTAATTGAAAAGGATGATGGGTTTGCTCCTATAATATTTTCTATGATTGAGCGGGCAGACGGGCTAATAGTTTTGTATCTTTGGTTTTTGATTTTTTTAGAGGCTGATTTGGAAGTACGAAAGGAGTTGTCATGGATGGAATGTGGATCGATTGGACTGTGAGTAGTGGGATCTGAACTGGCAATTACAGGGGGAGAATCGAGACTTAAGTCAGTTGAATGGGCTCTTTTGAGCAGGGCGATTGTAGGAGGTTTAGGTTGAAGTTGATCTAAAGGTAGAGGTGTGATGTTAGATAAATTGTCGGAGAGAGAATTTGGGGCAGAAGGGTGAGAGGTGCCGGAAGGTGCGGTGGGGCTATTGTTAGTGGATTCATTGGGTACGTGGGCGAAACGGGGCGGTGTAGTGGTATCCAGTGGGTTTTGGCAGGTTTCAGCCTTATGTCTGGCTTTTTGGCAAAGAAAACATTCTAGTTTGTCTGATGTAACGAAGATTCGGAAAGAAGTGTTTTCAAAATGTAATAATACGGAGGTGTGTATTTCGAAATTTTCTTTATCTGGTATTACGTAGATAGACCGTCGAAAACTTAATATATGGGAATAATCTTCTTCGGGTGAGCCAGTACGAATCTGAGATACAGGTGAGGCTAGTTGCAGACCAAGTTCGTTTTTTTATTGCCTGCTCGATGAGTTGATTTGGAATCGATGGACATACATTAGATATTAACAATCTTTTAGTTGGGGAAATAAGTCTGCAGATGTGGACGATTACATTTTTAACGAAAATGGAGGGATTGTTTTTGAGAATAATATCGACATCAGAAATAGAAGCATGTGTGAAAGATGTGTGAAAGTGTTACGATTTCACCGATCGCCTTAATGTAAACGAAGAGAGCTGTATTCGGAAGAGCATTTAATACTATCGCTTGCTTTCTGCTAGGATATGATACAGCCGGTAGAGGTTTTGTTGTATTTGATGTGGTAACAGATGCGTAGCTTGGAGCGGTGAGTTGAAGAAGCATTTTTAAATATTCTGGATGCCAAAATATTTAATGAAAATGAGCCGTAATGCCTGGCCTATTAGTGTGTTTGTATCAATAATTATAATGTTCTCTACAAAAGTACATACCAAGTTGTTTCACAAAAAACTATTCACTTTCATTAATTACTTGATAACAAATCACATTAACTGACAAGTTTTTCATTAGAAATACTATTAGAAGAAGCCGACGTGTTGACTCGTTGACTTTTCAAATAGAATACTAAATATTAAACAGCATATCAAAAAATTAAGCGCTGGATGAATAACAGATCCAAAAAAAATATATTAATTCAAGAAGCCAGACCCAACATTGATAATTAAATAAAATTGTACAAAATAGTTATTTAATAACAGCATTGGAATGAATAATTACAAATCCAAGGAGGGAAGATTATAACTTATTAGATAATATTAGATAATTAGATCATGCCATACAACACGTTGGTGGTTCGATTTATATGTTTAACCTAGAGTGTGAGAAGAAACGAAGAAATTGAGGAAGGTCCATATTAAAAAAATTTATTTTTCCATCTGACTAGACTGATAATATGTTGACTTTTTATGTGTTTATTAATTTTATGTTTTTTTTATATTTAAATAAAAAAACAAAGATTTATAAATTATATGATTTCATTATATTTAAATATATTAATATACTCCCTATTATACTCTTCACCTAAATTAGACATAGAATGAAGAGACCACCCTAGTGAAACGAAAACGTTTTTGTCTATTAGAAAAGCACTACGAAATGATAAACTTCGTAATATTTTTAAGACACATTTGTAGTTTTCCCTACATGTCGTAACATGGTATCATTTGTCACTGCTCGGTTCTTAATGATGTATACGAGAAGAAGATGATAAAAAGAATCCCACAAATAATGTTCTAAATATACGCTCCGGTCTTTTTTTATGTTCCACTGATTGCTCACTCGCGTGAGATGTTACGTATTTTAAAAAAGATAAAAGAAAAATAATAATAAAGACCAAATGGATGGACTTTGACGGGGAATTATCTTCAGTATGTGTTTCCGCATTGGTAAATTTTTATTTCTCGATAATGTGTTCGCTTTTCAAATCGTTTATTTTTTCGTATACGCGGATTATACGAATGTGTTCATATAATCGAAAATAAACTTTAAACGTTTAAAGATAAAAAACATTTACGTTGTTTCGCTAATAAACTTTAAAACCGCCTCTTGTCTGCAGCTTTTTCTATAATATTGTTCAAGTAATTTAATTAAGAATGATTGACCTATGAGGCCTATATTGTCAAAGGTGGAAGTTATTATAGTTTAAAATTTTTAATTATTGCGCTTCAAATCCAAGATTCAAACTAATGACTTTTTTACGTTAAAGCAAATACCCATTAAAGGCTGCTACCAAGGTCGGAATACAATTTAATGTGTACATAATAGGAAGTGATTTATTTATGACAAGTATACAGGATGTCACCAAAAGCTTAAACTATCTACATATCGGAGAGTACTTACATGATACTTATGAACATTAATTTATGGGTATTAGAAATTATAACAAACTTAAAGAAAATATTTTGCCAGGCATGCTTTATCTGTTATACTGGAAGTGAACAGCAACTTATTTTTAGTTTTTCAGTTATTTTAAATAGGACACCCTATCTTTTATCGCATTTTTAGATTCTGTGTAAACTTATATACAAAATATGTAAAAGGTGTTATAGCTCAAAACTTCATATTTTTTGAGTTTTTCATATTCTTCCTTTTCAAAAATTTTGACAAAGACAAACTTTTCAAAGGTAGTTCATCCATTTACGATCACAATGTATTGAAAACTTTTTCACATAGAGAGTAAGTAACGTTCATTCGGGAATTTACATCTAAATCAAATTTCTACATAGAGGCTATTCACCAATAATACGCCGATTTTTTAACTTCAAACCATTTTTAAGTCAATAATTTTCAATATAACATCCTGTATTTTATAATTTAGGTAAAAAAAGAAATCAGTTCTCTTTTAAATAGTATTACGATTTCCCTATACTTTTGGATAAAATTTTGGTTTAATATTTAAAATATTATATTTATTGTTTTATTTTAGCAGGCCGTGTATAAATATGTCATTATCATTATCATCTACATTAGTGTGTAAGCTTTGACTGCTATACATAGGTCTCCTTCAGCTCTTCTCATCTGTTTCTCTATTGTGCTGCTTGCATCCAGTTACTGCTATTACGCATCAGGTTTTCAGTCTATCTGGTTGGTGGTCGTCCTCTACTCCTTAGTGCTTCTTGTCTGGTCTCCACTTGGCAATATGCTTTGTCCATCGGTTGTCTGATATTCTGGCGACGTGTTCTGTCCAATTCCATTTTAGCGACGCGATTTTTTCGTTAGTGTCTGTTGTTTTTCTTCTTCTACGTATTTCTTTGTTTGGGATTTGGTCTCTCAGAGAGATACTCAACATCAGGCGCTTCATACCCCTCTGAGGCACGCGAATCTTATTAACTATCTTTTTTGTGAGTTCAAGTATTTCCGCTCCATAAGAGAGTACAGGAAACACATATTGGTGAAATATTTTCCGTTTGAGGTATCTGGATAGGTCAGATTTAAATATATGGTTTAACCAAGCGCTGCCCAGGCTAATCATATGCGACGTGGGAGATTACATATCTCGTTATCTCTGTCCTACAAAATTTTATGTCCTAAGTTCACACGATACAGTTCACACAATATCCCTTCCATTAACAGCAATATTTTGATTTGGCACCAGATTAGATATTATTATTTGCGTTTTTTTCATGTTAATGTGTAGTCCGACTTCCAAGGAAGCGTGATATAATTTTTCAAATATTATTATTGCATTATTCATACGATGGGCTATAAGAACGATGTCATCTGTACATCTCGACTGAGCTTCTCTACATTGATGTTGATACCATGCTCGTTCAGATTTGCCTTTTTACAAGTAAGTTTTAAAAGCTTCGTCAATAATTTTGGAGAAACGGTGTCTCCTTGCCATACACCTCGCTGTATACAGAATTTATTTGTTTCTTGTTCAGATAGTCTTACGCTCACTGTGGGATTTTGGCAGATGTATTCGATTATGTTAGTGTAACTATGGTCTATTTGGCATTCTGTCAATGGTTTTAATATTTTCTAATGACTTATGGTATCCAATGTTTTCTTGTAGTCCATGAATATCAGTGCCAATGGTTTGTTGTATTCTGCAAACTTCTCTATTAGTTTCTTTATCAGCAGTAAGTGGTCGTTAGGACTGTATCTCGTAAATCCAGCTTGTTCTTTAGGCTGATAGGAGTCTAACTTTTTTTTTAGAAGCGTTTTTGAATGTCATAATTGTCATTATTTGCAGATATTGGTCCTTTTGCAATGTGATAAAAAATGGTTCATTTAGAATTTAACAATGAATAAATTTGCTAAAATATATCCAGATCAAACACGAACTACCTGCAACATTGTAAAGAGATTACTTAAAATTTAAACACGTTTTTATAAATAAAACGAAGCATATTGTTGATAATAATGATCATACAATTAACAATTGTATCCCCATTCATACACTACAGTTAAAAGTTTAAAGGATATAGACTATAATAAAAGAATAGAACTTGTCAGGATAAAATGTTAAGAAGATAATAAATGTTTAACAATATTATATGGTGTAAAGAATAAACATTTAGAAGAAAACGGAAGGTATAATAGGCATAATGAAGTTTAATATCTTTTTTGAAATATTTCGGTGCCGAGATCGACAACGACAGTTTCATTTCTAAAAAGAGAGGTTGAAAGAAAATATGGAGCCAAGAAATATCTTTGAAATAATAAAAAAAAGAATTTCAAATCATAAAAGTTGTTGAAGTGTTGCTTGTGTGAGTACATTTCAAATAAGTAAAAAATACATAAAAAAATAATTAATCAAACAGTTACAATAGTAAAAACTGAAGATCCCCATCATCAGCAAGTACAGGAGAGTTTGAACTATGTTCTCCCAACGATTAATAAATCGTGTACCGGCATGTAAGTAACGTTTTGTTTACTTACTAATTTATTACTATTCAATAGACTATTTTATACCAATTTGTGGGTCTTACTTTGTCTGATTAAACAGTTTATTCATATTTAAAACCACAGACATGTAATATTGGCATAATTACTGTAATTTGCATTATTTTATCTTTATGTTTATCTTTATAAGATAGCACCCTAATATGGGTTTTATTATTTCAGCATTTAATTAACTTTGTATCGACTGGCATGAAGATGCTTTGCAAATTGTAGGAAGCGAAACCGGTCGTCTTGGTAGTTAAATTAAACTGATTGTAAGTCTTATTTAGTTCTTTTTTACCTATTTAAAAAAGAATTTATTAAATTTTGCATAAAAGTACAATGACACACAATGCATCTGACGTCATATTTTTTGTTGCTACTACTTTGCTACCGGTTTAACCGAAAATACCCTTAACCTTTTTAATTTCAATGAAACACCCTTTATATTTTTGTGCATTTTAAATGACAGGTCATTCCCAATTTATACGTACCGAGTTTGGTAGAAAAAATTTGGTAAAACGGAAAATAAATCACTTTACAGTTAAAAAATAAATAAATTCTATTATGATTTACTAAGACCTAACGAAAAGTCTTTTCCATTTAGTTGAATTTCTGCAATTATAGACTACAATCACATGGGACATTTTTAGGGAGTCATTTCACACAACATTAATCAGTTATAAATCAATACCATAATATGTAATAACAACTTTAGAAACTATGCCGCCAATTCTTATTATTACTCAAAGCATGGAGGTTCAAATTAAGGGTTGTGCCTTAGATTCCTCAGCCCTGTTCCAGTCAAATTATACGGCGTTGAAAAAAAAAATTAATCTATATATCGATCCAAAACTTTGTGTCGTACTGTGTCAAATAACCGAAAATGAGGAATATAAAAATTAAATAAAATATTTTTCCGGCTCCAGGTACCAATATTCCTGTACGGCATTAGGTCGCAGATCGTTATTTTTGTATTACTTACCTAAGTTATAAATGCCGTATAAATATGTTTGGCCAAACAGTCCCCCTCCCCTTGTGTGGTAAGTTTATATTTCCTGTAATTCTCCTGCATCGATAAGAATTTAACGATATAGTTTCTAAAATTGTTATTGCATATTGTAATCTCGTTTTATATGTGATTCATGCTGGGTCGAATGACCCATTAAAAATCTCATTATATAAATTCTTTATAATTTCTCGATCTGAATCCACTCCTAAGTTTATGAAATTTAGATATAGTTCTTCCCCGTTCTAGTTTATTTTATATAATCTTTAGTTTTGTATAATCTTTGTGTAGTCATTATTTTGTTTTTCTTTCCTAAAAGCCACTTATTATTCTATTTTATTTTCTATAATTTGCACTATAATTGTATAAAATTTGAATATCACAGCCGATGAACGTATGACTCTCTATAACATTGAAATTGGTTCCTTTTTTAATGTTGAAGCGTTTTCAGGTTGTTTTCCCATCTTACGTGCATCTTTCTAGTTTATCGCACCTTAAAATATATTTCCAATAGGCATTCTTTTCTGTCCTCTACCAGCCATTTACTATTTCTGGTTTTACCCTCAGCATCGTAGGCTTTTCTGTGTTAATTGTCTGTGTAGTAATCTTTCGCCTTTGCCTTTGTTTTTTTTTCGTCCTGCCTTTATTCATATATTTTATAGAACCGTCTGTTATTCGTTGTTTATTTTTCATTAATTTTATTACAGCTTTTCTCTTTTACTGTTTTTATTTTTTTACAACGTATTTTTATGTAATGGTTTCATCTTGTTGACTTTATGTGTTAGACTTAAATTTGTTTTGGTGTTTTATTTCTTGTATTACTCTTTTATTATATTTACTTCTCTATCCACTTCGATGAGCATGTCTGCCATTACTGGTCTATGTTATGTTCCTACTTTCGCCTCTTTTTGTGTTTGTATGGACAATATTTTTTTTATCTTGTGTATAGACAATATCATTTATTCTATTTTTTGTATATTTTTCTTATGTCGCGTATGCATATCGGTTTTATATTGGTTGCTCACAGTAAGTTTTTTCCACGAAACGTAAGGTAATATTTAAAAATAAAAAAGTATTTAACTAGTGGCAGTATAATATTTCTGGGTTTGATTTTAAAATTTTTACGTGCACACCGATTTATTGCATGGTCATGCATAAGATTCGGATTCAAGATTCAAGATTTATTTAACTACGTTTACAAATTTTACATTTGTTTGTAGCAAGTCAATTATATGTATAAGTAAAATTGATAATATATAACCTTCATAAAAGACAATAGGAAATGAAAATACATTAATGCGCTTAACATAAAATAAAACATAAAATGTACCAAATAAGACATATATCAACAGAGTGAGTACATCCATCTTCATGTTACTGCCTTGAAGTGATCAAGGTGTTCACTAACAGAGAAGAAAGCAAATCTCAAAAGGTATCTTTTCAGACTTACTTTAAATTTATTCATCAAAAGTTGTTTTAAATCCTTAGGTAGTACATTGTATATATTATAGTCAATTGAGTTTTTTTGGGTGATGCTAAAACAGGGAGATGCATTTTCATCACAACTCTTCAACTTAGCTCTGGAGCACATAATCAGAAGTGCAAGAACCGAAAAACCCAACACAGTATTTCATGGAGAAGGACCAAACTTACTACTGGCATTTGCAGACGATATCGATCTAATAGAAAACACACGATTAAGGATGAAGGAGACTTTCGTGAGGTTCGAGAAGGAAGCAGAGAAAATACTCCAAATCAACGAAAACAAGACGAAATATATGTATATGAGCCGCAATAACCAAAGCAGAGACAGAATCGGTCAGAACATCACCATCGATGACTTTAACTTTGAGCGCGTTTGAGAATTCAAGTATCTTGGAACAACAATAACTGAGGACAATAACAGATCACAAGAAATAAACAACAGGATTCAGACCGGCAACAGATGTCTTTTTGCACTCTAAAACCTAATGAAATCGAAACAACTAACACGACGTACGAAGATACAGGTCTATAAAACAATTGTACGACCCGTTGCGATGTATGGAAGCGAAACGTGGACGATAACAAAGGCAAACGAAGAGAGACAATGTGTTTGGGAAAAAAATCATAAGGAAAATCTATGGTCCTGTGCTGGATGAAGCATCCGGACAATATAGGATAAGAACTAACAAAGAGCTCCAAGAACTTTACCCAGACGCCAACATCATAAAAGAAATAAGGTCCAGAAGACTCCAATGGTCAGGACACCTCAGAAGACATTCTGACAAACGAACAGTAAGATTGGTGTGGGAGGAAGTCCCAACTGGAAGGAGACTACGCGGACGCCCTTGTCTCCGGTGGCGAGATAATATAGCTGGAGACCTAAGCACTACGGGCGTGGAGAATTGGATGGAGGTTGCTCAAGACAGAAAACAGTGGAGGCATGTTGTCGAGTCGGCTAAAACTCACGAAGGGTTGTAACGCCACGGAGAAGGTAAGTAAGTAAGTAAATTGAGTTTTTTTTGTGATTTACTCAAACGATACGTAACTGTTCTGGTGTTATTTGCACCCTTCTTCTATGTAGTAAGAGTATTTAAAGTATCGACGTTTGTATGTATTTTTCCATTCACTCTATATAGCTATAATGTTGGCAAGGGCATTATCTTATATTTTATATTTAATAAACAACGGTTTGCAAGATTCCAAGTAGCTAACTTTTGCAATTATTCTTGTTGCTTTTTTTTACAATTTTAATACTGTTAGAGTATTGCAAGAGTTTCCCCACAGAATAACACTTTTCAAGGCATCAAAACTTGTAAGAAGTTTTAATTGTCTGAGTAAAAATAAGGTACTAGAAAGTTTACCTTTGAGGTGGTCAATATGGTTATAAAAAGTCAATGTGCTGTCAGCTGTTATGCCATATAATGTGACATCATTTTTTTTTTAACAATTACATCGAAGGTAGACGAAAAATTTTGAGTTTTGGTATTATTTAGTTTAAGTTGATTTGCTAAGAACCATAATTATTCATTGGAATTTACATATTCAAACGTGGTTTCTAAAACTGGACGATTTTATCAGAAAAAACAAAAGTAGTGTTATCGGCAAATAAAACTGTTTTAAATGGAGCCATGAAATTAGTCAAGTCATTAACATATATTATAAATAATAGATTGCTCAGAACTGATCCTTGAAATGGGAAAAGTGAAATTATTTTATACCTGATCATTTTTAAATTTCTTCATAGATACGACGTTTCGACAGATTAGACGGTATTATCCCGTAGACCGTATATTATCTAGACAATATGCGGCTACGAACGCGTTAAATTAAACAGTTAATGAATGAAGTACAATGGTATTCACAAGAATATTTATTATTATTAAAGTGATAAAAATTTTGACATTATTCTAGGCCAAGCCGAACGGTATCACTTAGACTATGTACGAATGTCTCGTAGTCACGCCACTTGTCGTTCAGTTCATTGGGTAACTAGTGTGACTGCAGACCAACGGACTCGTAATTTTAACCACCATCAATCGCACATGTGTAATGACGCTTGTCCTTATTACGGAACGATTCGAAGTTAATAGGCACAGAACAAATAATTTAAAGGGTGATGTGCGTACAACGTGCGTGTGGTCTGTCACTATCTGACAATCTGGCAATTTATGGCGATTTGTTTCATTTATTATTTTATACAATTTGAACTTCTTAGTCATTGTAGAGGAACAACCTTTCCGTTACAGTTCATGCTTCGCTAATAAGTATGTCAATAAAAGCAAGTGTCCTATGGATGTACTCCACTGTATAACATGTTTATGTCTTATTTGGAAAATAATTTTTCTTGTAAAATGAGTTAGAGGTATAACTTTTACTATTAATGTGAAGTTGGTTCTATGTTTGCTCTCTGATACAAAAAATATACTCTATTTACTGTTTTTAATCCCAATTCTTCTCCAGTAAATTTAATAGTTAGCTTTTTGCTATATTGGTAAAATTTTAAGGTCGGCTAGAAGTGTCTGGAAGTTATTGTACAACTAAGCACATGTGCTCATAGCCAATATTAATTGTAACTTGAAAAGTTTTTATCAAAATTAATGAATTGACACTTCCCTTATTCACGATTTTTTTCTTATTTTAATTAATCCGGTATCTGGCAACCCAAAAAATAGATGTGAAATTATTTTATTGGGTACATAATCTTACAGGGGAAATAGACAGCGGAAAGTGGTTTTTGAATTCGTTGCCTAGAAGCAGCATTGCCAATCAAGAAACACTATTTGGTACTAACTTCACTAACAAAGGTCTCAAAATTTATTTAATCATAATGTAAAGAACTGTTTAACTAAAAGACATTTTATTGATTTAATAAAAAAACTTTACATATAAAGACTAAGTGTCTAAGACTAAAAAATTATAAATATAGACCGAAAATTCTAACGGTGTAATGATAAAAAACAATTTTTGTTTCGTGTAAAACAAAGCCGCATCTTAGAATAAATAAGAATCAGAATGCCTACTCTCCGATGCTGCCTTTGAAGTTTGTCAGCACGAGAACGCATGTTTTAGACGGAAACATAGACTCGAATTAAGAAATTTGTGACAAGCTACAACAGAACTGTAATTTAAATTTTTAGAAATTAATAATTTAGTACATTTGAAATAATTTAATCTATTCTTCAACTAAAAGTACGAATAAAATAGTGCATATTATGTTTGTAGTTGCCGTAAATAAATTAAACCGGGTTAATTTGTCTATGCACACCAAATAAAATGTCACTGAACAGCACTGGTTCCGTTTAAAACATGGCTGATTCCATCTGCACGAACGAGATGCGCGTACTTATTTTTTCAATCAGAGTGGGCATACTGATTGTTTATTTTTCTGTGGCCGCATGTTCAATTTTTCACATTGCACAGTTGTTTAGCCAGTTTTACGAAATCTACATCTTCCTTTAGCAGTATAAAAGCGCCATTGACCTAACGCATCTGTTCTGGTAGCATTATCAGGTCCTACATCAAGAGGATGGCGAATTTGGTTATCTATATTTTCCGTACTTGATGGACGGCTTCGCTTTACTTTGATTTTTCTAGTGTTTGACCTAGCTTCCAGCTTAGACCTAGTTTGTGTTTGCTTTATCTACTACGCCTATTTGTTTATTATATTGAGTGATTAAATTTGGGCTTGAAACATTTACTTCTTTTTGTGTTAGACAAATCGGAGAGATTAGGGTCGACAGGAATACAGTAATAATACACGACATTTTTATCTTTCTTCCATAAATAAAGGTAGTTGATTAAGTAAATATAAAATTTGTAGTAAATTTTCCATAGTGAAATCTTA
Source organism: Diabrotica balteata (assembly GCA_918026665.1). Lineage (NCBI taxonomy): Eukaryota > Metazoa > Arthropoda > Insecta > Coleoptera > Chrysomelidae > Diabrotica > Diabrotica balteata. Next base: position 57,212,061 of record OU898278.1, on the reverse strand, counting down.
TACTAAAAAAAACTTAATTACTCAACTGACAATGTTTAATGAGAGCTACATAATTTTTACTCAACAAAATTATATGACGACTTACCATATACAGCCAAAAATAGCACATAATTACACTTAAACAACCTATATACGAAGTTAAAAAGCTAACCTCAAAATAATCATAAAAAACGTGTGACAATAAAAATTATGATACATCCACTTACACGTAGACCTCTACTGGTATCCTATGTACTAAAATTATTGTTTTCTCTCTGTTGCTAAATATCTCTGTTGACTGTTAGATGTCGCCACTAGTTTTATATAACTAACAAGACTTGTTGTTTACTATTATTGTCATATAAGAGCTATATATAGTAAAAATTGACCTAGGTGCTTATAAGGATGATGTTGCCTGAGAGCAACAGAATCAAATATCGGTTTAAAGAAATCTGCAACAATTTAATGAGAGTTTATTTCATTTATTAATAATGAGTGGCAGAATTAGTGTATAGTCTGTTTCCGACAATGAATAACTACTTTGATTCTCCGTCAAAATATTTTAAAATTCAGTGAATTTAACTACATCTGTAACAATTTTGCTTTTGAAAACTGATAATTTTTCCAAGAAATTCCAAGGGAGACAAATTGGACCCGAAAAATTACAGAGCATGTAATTTATTAAACATAACACTAAAACCAACAGCCAAAGTGATAACTGAACTGATAGAACTGGGGAAATAGTTTTAGAGAATATAAAGGAAATGTGTAACTTATGTCTGCACCAAACTGAAACACCTTTTAATACACAAAAAGAGCAATCCAATAAGCCTCAAGAATTACTGAACCATAAGCCTGTAAAATCACCTCTGCAAGATATTTAGAAGACTAATAACAAATAAACTAGAAATAAAATTGGATTTTTTCCAAACTCGAATCCGACGAGGAGTGCGACAAGGTTGCATCTTATCACCACTATTATTTAATCTGAATTCGGAATCTATATTCAGAAAAGCATTAGACGAGGTACAAGGTGGAATCAAGACTAACGGAACCAGCATAGACAACATCAGCTACGCTGATGATACCGTCCTAATAGCAAGCAACGCACTAGAACTACAAAATATAATAAATGCGGTAGTTTGTCATAGCAAATATTCGGGTTACATCTAAATGTTTCCTTCCTCTTCCTCTCTTTCTTCGTGCGACTAGGATTACTCCTGTTTGTCTGCCTCTTATTCCGTTTCAGTCGTTGTTGACTGTACATTATCTTTCCATATTTTTGGCGGATTTCCAACGGGTCTTCTGCTATACGGCTTGTTGTTTTTACAGATGTTCGCTAATCTATCTGGTTCCATTCGGTTAACATGTTTGTTCCATTTTTTTTTCTTGTTTTTATCCACCTGTTAATATTTTGAATTTTGCATGTTCGCGTATACTTCTATTGGTTTGTCTGTCTCTTAATGATATGCCCGCTATTGATGTTATTACTTTCATTTCGATATTGTTGATTTGTTGTTTCGTCTTTCTTGTATCGGTCCTTGTGTCAGCTGCATATGTTAGGATTGGTCTTACTGTTGTCTTGTATACTTTAATTTTGCTTTCCGTGGTCAGATATTTGTTTCTCCATATGGTTTCCACTCTATGAGGCAACCACTTACTCTTGTCGCTTTTGATGCTTGCCTTGTGGTCTCTGTTCTTATATCCCTATCACTAGTGATCCCTTCTCCTAGGTAATTGAATTTCATTAATTGTTCTACAATTTTGCCGTCTATTTCTAGTTTGAAGATGTGGAGCCTTTGTAGGTGATCTTCGATATCAGCAATTACTACTGCATCATCGGCATAGCATAGTATCGTGATTTTATGTGCTACCATGTGGTATCCGTGCTGTTTTCTTCCTTCGTGAATCATTTGATTCATCACCATATTGAATAACAATGTGCTGAGCGAGTCTCCTTGGCGGATTCCTCCTTTTAGTTCTATACATTCTGTTTCTTCTGTTGGCATTATAAATCTGGTCTTGTTGTTCATGTTAATTTCATTAATTGTCTTTATTATCTGATGGGCTATTTGTTCAGCTTGTAATAAATTTAAGATGTCATTTCGCTTCACTCTGTCAAAAGCACTTTTTAAATCTACAAAGCACATGTATGCTGGTTTTTCATATTTAATAATTTCCATCAAGTAACGGTCGAATCTATCAAATATTTAATAGACTTCTCTATTATTTGTCTGGTAATAAAAATTGCGTCTATTGTGCTGCGGTTCTTCCGGAAGCCTTGTTGTTTATCTGCCATGTTTGCTTTTATATTTTATGACTGCCGTTAACAATTTTAATGTACTATTCATCAGAATAATGTCTCTATATGTCGACGAATAATTTTGGAGCCATTTGCGTAGTGTTGTTCCTCCATATTTTAGCAGTTCATTGTTTATCTTATAAGGACCAGCTGCTTTTCTGTTTTTTAACTTTTTATTCGTTCTTGTAGCTCTTCCTCTGATATTAGTACTCTATCGCGGGGTTCGTTAATTTTCATTTGTCTGTGCTCTTCTTCTCCTTCTCTATATAATTTCGTGAAATGCTCAGTCGATTGTTCCTCCGTAATGTTATCTATGCGTACAAATTCATTCATTTTTGTTTTTTGTCTCCTTATCATCTTTCACACCTTTTTCTGGGATCTATCGAGGTCGTATTCCGTCTATTTGGTCAATTTCTCCCAGTGTTCTTTTTTGATGTTATCTATTTTTTGGTTTACTCTATTCCTGATTCTCACGTAGTCTTCTCGTGCCTTCGGTACCGTCACTCGTTTGTATGTTAGGAATGCTTTTTTCTTTTCATTTGCTAGTGCTTTCACCCTTTCGTCGTACCATGGAGTTTTGTATTCCCGTTTATTTTTGTTAACTTTTCTTTTACCTAAAGCTTCTTCCGCTGCTTGTAGGGTTTTACAGGTTTCTTCTATATTCTTTTTAGTCTCTAGGCTATGGCTATTTAGCTTTTCTGTTAGTCTGTTTTTATACAAGTTTTGTGTCCCTTCTTCTTCTAAGCTTTCTATGTTAAACTTTTCTTCTACTTTTGTATTTCGCTTGACTTTTGTGGTGATTACTATATTTATTTTTCCTAGTATCAGGCTATGGTCGGATCCTACATTGCCAGAAGATAGAGTGCGCACATCTATTATATTCTTGGGGTGTATTTGTCTGTTTGTTATAATGTAGTCAATCATAGAGTTACGTCCTCTTGTATCTGACCAGGTGATCTTATGTTGTATTGGGTGGTCAAAATATGTGTTGTTAATTATGAGGTTATTCATTAATCAAAATTCTATAAGTCTTTCTCCGTTGTCGTTGAGCGTTTCTTCGTTCTTCTAAATGTTTTCAAAACTAAAATTCTACTATTTTATAGATGCCAGCAAACGTACATTTGTGCGCCAAGGGACGAATAATAGGACAGGTAACTTTCATAAAATATTTGGCAGCAAATATCAACAGCCAGTGTAACCCAAAAAAAGAAATTTTGTGAAAAATCGAACAAACGAGGAAAACACTCATGAACATGAAAAACTTTTTGCTAGATCAGACTTTAGTCTAGAGCTCAGAATTTGAATGATCAGATGTTACGTTTTCTCTGTTTTGCTGTTTGGCTGTAAAAGTTGGCCTCTGAAACAGAAAAAAGAATAAGTGCCTTTGAAATGTCCATATACAGACGGATGCTGAGAATTCCATGGATAAAAAAAGTTACTAATGGTGTGGTACTTCGGCGCATGAGTAAACAAAAAGAATTATTCAGCATATTCAAAGAGAGAAAAATATAATACTTGGGTCATGTGTTGAGAGGTTAAAGATATGAATTAATTCAAATCATATTGGAAGGTAAAGCACAGGACAAAAGATCAGTTGGAAGACACCAGAACTCGTGTCTGAAAGACCTGAGAAAATTGTTCAACTGCATATCGACAGAAATCTTTCCTGCTGCAGTTTTCAAAGCTACAATTGCCCTTTTAATCGCCAACCTTTGAAAGAAGACGGCGCAATAAGAAGAAGAAATAAACAGGCAGGTTTTGGGAAAAAATATATCACTGCATAAAAGATAATATAAAAAATCCATCAAATACAACTGACCATTGGTTTTGGCTTTCGTAGACTTTTATAAACCATTCGATACGATAGAAATTATCTAACAGCGTAATAAAAGCGTTAGAGCCAAGTCATATAGGTTATTGATACTCCAAACTGATAAATACGCAAATATATACAATACTGCAACCAATACCGTAAGACTACACACAGATCCAAAATGTATAACCATCAAAAAAGCAATCAAACAAGCAGACACATTATCTCCCAAACTCTTTAAGACAGTTCTAGAACATGCTTTCAAACAATTGGAGTGGGACGCCAAAGGAATCAATGTCAACGGGAAAATAATCCCCCACCTAAGATTCTTGGATGATATGATTCTGATAAAACATAATTTAAAAGAGATTGGAACTATCCTTACTGAGTTAGTCTCAGTCTGTAAGGAAGTTGATTTATTAGTGTAATTATGTTAGATGTTGTTAATGTATCCTAACTTGTATATAAACAGATTGTATATGTATGTAAACATAAACACATTGTAATCAATTTTGTACCAGTGTCAATGGCCCATAGTTGCCGAGACACTTTAATTTAAAAAAAAAAAAAAAAAAAAAAAAAAAAAAAATCTGACACCAAGTAATATTCAAAAGTCAACAAAATAGCATAAGTTCATAAATATAAATACTTGGGTTATGAAATTCAAATTCCTAGAGATAACCAAAACGTTAAACTGTAAGGAAAAATCACTTTAGCTTGGACTATCACGCATCTTCGAGAGCAACATGCCAAATTGTTTGAAAAAGAAGACATTCGACCAACGTGTAGTATGAGTCATGACTTACCGTACCGAAATACTTTCTTTAACTAAGGACACAGCAGCCACATTCAGAGGGGCCCAAAGGAGAGTTGAACGGTCGTTGGTTGGACTGACTCTCAGGGACAGGATTGAAAACGAGGAAGTAAAAAGAAGGACAGGTGTCACAGATGTTAGAGAGTGCATGGCAAGAATGCAGAAGGCTATACTACGTTCCACGTTTAGAAAATAACATTGCGGAGATAGTGCCATGTATTTCTTATGGACGATAGCAACAAGGCGTTGCCACGACACACACACAAGCACAATTTACGGTTGTATAATTTGTATTTTTGTTTCCACAAACATGAATTAAATTAATGTTTTTTGTTAAATTAATTGATTGATTAATTAATTGTTAATTGACCAAAAGTGCCCATTCGAAACAAGAGATGAAAAGTAGGGAAAATGATTTTAATTAGATAAATAGTATTTACAAAAGATAATTTTATTTTATCTTATTTTAATTATAGTAACGACAGTTTATTTGTTTTTCGGTAAGAATACGATATGCCATGAATCATAGAAATCAGTAGAAAATATTGACTGCTTGGAATGTGTATATCTAATTACTAATTGCAACTTAAAATAATATGATGTGCGTATGTCAGCTATTTTATGTCGTTCTCTGACTACATAATGATAATAAGGCTTTTATTTAGTAGTTATTCTAACTTTCCAGTTAAATGTTAATTGAAAATAAAAATTCAAAAATTATGCAAAGGGAATATCTTGGACATCCGTGCAAAAGAGACTGTCTGAGAGTTTTGGCAACACTGATCTCCATAAGCATAATGTTATTTTCTTAACTTGAAACAAAGATTAGATTGTGGTAATGAAGATGATGATGATGATCGCTTTTTGTAAGGCTTTTAAGGTATGGCAAATCTGTAACTGATATCAAGCAATTTTGAAATTCTTTAAAATATAGTTTTTAATGAGTTTGATTATTTCTATTGACAGTTCATCCAGGTCCCTAGCTATTCCATTTTTCATTGCTTTTGTCATATATTTCACTTTCCCCCTTATTATTTTTGGTTCAGTTTCACGATCCATATATTCTATCACATGGTATATTAATTATGCACGTTATCTGTGTATCATAAATACAACGATGGCAATCTTTAGAATACAGATAAAATACAGAAAATATACAGAATAGAATAGCATAGAATAGAATAGAAGAGAATAGAATAGAATAGAATAGAATAGAATAGAATAGAATAGAATAGAATAGAATAGAATAGAATAGAATAGAATAGAATAGAATAGAAAAGAATAGAATAGAATAGAATAGAATAGAATAGAATAGAATAGAATAGAATAGAATAGAATAGAATAGAATAGAATAGAATAGAATAGAATAGAATAGAATAGAATAGAATAGAATCGAATAGAATAGAATAGAATAGAATAGAATAGAATAGAATAGAATAGAATAGAATAGAATAGAATAGAATAGAATAGAATAGAATAGAATGGAATAGAATAGAATAGAATAGAATAGAATAGAATAGAATAGAATAGAATAGAATAGAATAGAATAGAATAGAATAGAATAGAATAGAATAGAATAGAATAGAATAGAATAGAATAGAATAGAATAGAAAAGAATAGAATAGAAAAGAATAGAATAGAATAGAATAGAATAGAATAGAATAGAATAGAATAGAATAGAATAGAATAGAATAGAATAGAATAGAATAGAATAGAATAGAATAGAATAGAATAGAATAGAATAGAATAGAATAGAATAGAATAGAATAGAATAGAATAGAATAGAATATAATATAATAGAATAGAATAGAATAGAATAGAATAGAATAGAATAGAATAGAATAGAATAGAATAGAATAGAATAGAATAGAATAGAATAGAATAGAATAGAATAGAATAGAATAGAATAGAATAGAATAGAATAGAAAATCAAAACAACCTGCTAGTTGGTTGACGACACACGTAAAATTTTGTGCTCGTATTGATTTTCACGATTATTCTGTAGAAAATAATTATTTCGCAAAGAAATTTTGCATGATTGTTCCATATACCAATAGTCAGTAGTTTTTGTAAAAATTTTGTGTAAAAAGTGCAGTTACAGCGAATAATTACTGTGAGTATCATTCCACAATATATTAATATAAAACCAAATACTAATTACATACACAAAAAACCGGACAATGCCGTCCACCTCTTTTTGTTCGAACTGCTCGAAAACCATAGCGACAGCTGACCGCAAACTCCAGTGCGATGGATGTAAGCGTCAAATACATATCACATGCACCGACCTTTCATCGGAGGACCGCGTCACCCGACAGAAAATTCGAGGACTGAACATACTCTGTAACTCTTGCAGCTCCAATATTTCTAATATTTCAGAAATAAAAGATCTTCTGCTAGATTTTAAAATGGAAATTCGCGCGAAAATTGATGATTTTGATAATAAAATAACTGAGTTAAACGATAAGCTCAGCCAGATTAATTTATTTAAGTCTACCGAATTCACGGATAATATCGCAAACGAAGCTGTAGATCGTATAACACGCGCTAAAAATATTCTAATTAGAGGCGTAACAGAATCTTCCTCTGGGGATGTACAACGCAGAAAAGATGATGACGCGAATAAGGTGAAGCTTGTTTTGGATACTGTTGGCTGCCAGGAAAAGCAAATCACCTTCTACAGAGTCGGCAAAGCAAACCAACGATTTCCCCGAATGATAAAGGTAGTGATGGGTTCGGAATACCACGTTAAAGATATTCTGAGAAATAAAGCCAAACTTCTGGAAAACAAAGCCACGGAAAAATTCTCAATAATTGACGACAAGACGCCCATCCAACAAGTACGTTTAAAAGAACTCCGAAGTGAGCTAGAAACTCGCAAAAATAACGGTGAACATGATTTAACTATTAAATACATCAATGGCACTCCCAGAATCACGAAATTTCGTTCATAATTTTTCTACCAACAAATTTAATGACTGGCTATTTCTATATACTAATTTAGATTCACTTTCCGCTAAGTTTGACGAATTTTTATGCACAGTGCAACTTCTTAAACCGGACATTATCTGTATTGCCGAATCCTGGCTCAAACCCACAATTCCAGACTCTTCTGTTAATATAAATGGATATACAATATATCGTAAAGACAGAGAAAATCGTGTGGGTGGCGGTGTATGCATTTATTTATCCAATATTATTACCACAACTTTCAAAATTAACCTCAAGCTAATAGATATTACTGGAATAGATGCAATTCACTTATCTGTTACTAAAAATTCTTTTTGCCTTAATCTAGTATGTATATATCGTCCACCTAATACACTACTTGCACACGATAATGTTTTCTTCACAAAACTTGAAGAACTATCATCTCTTGATAATCTCATCATTACTGGAGATTTTAATTTCCCAGAGATCACCTGGCCAATAACTTCATTATCTGACGCCGAAAACGCTCATAATTTATTTAAAAGCTTTGTAGTAAATTCAAACCTGATACAACTCATTACAGAACCTACTAGATTTAGGAATAATAACCAACCTTCTACTTTAGATCTAGTGCTTATTAATGACGAACAGCTGATTTCATCTCTCGAAGTCAGTTCTCCCATAGGAAAGTCAGATCATGCAGTTATAACGGCTCACATCCAGTTCAATCAAATATTACCCCGCAAAAATAACATTGTAACATATGCTACTACCGACTTTTCTGAAGTTGACACTGAACTCTCTCAAATCGACTGGCATTTATTTTTTGCAGACTTAAACGACCCCTCATTAATGTGGACTGCATTTCTCGATAAAGTCCACAATATAATTTCTACAAATACTATTTTCCGTAAGAGTTATAAAAACAACCTCAAACCCTGGATAAATCGAACAGCAATTAAACAAATCAATCACAAACGACATCTATGGCGAAAATTTATACACACCGGGCTTCTTAGTGACTTCCAAAGCCACCGCAGATTTTCAAATAACTTAAAAACATCTCTAAAAACCCTAAGACAAAATTTTGAAGCAAACGTTATTGAAAGTGGTAACATTAAAAAAGTCTATAAATACATACGTTCCTCCATGACATCTAAAGTTTCCATTCCGCTACTTCAAAAATCCAACCAGACTTTATGCTCTTCTGACAAAGAATCTTCCGAAACTCTCTCTTTAGCATTTTCACAGGTATTTACTAAAGAATTAAATGATGGTAATCTACCTGCTGTTAACTGTAATCGTGTCGGCGCATCCTTACAGCAAGTTGAATTCACAGTGGATCATGTCAAACAACACTTAATTAAACTTCGCACGGCCGCTTCACCTGGTTTAGATGGTTTAACACCAAAACTGTTAAAAAGGTGCGCAGACACGCTTGCAATACCCTTAACGTTAATTATGCAAACCTCTTTCATCCAAAACTCCTTACCCCCTAGTTGGAAATTAGCTTCCGTTACCCCTATTTTTAAAAAAGGCAACAAACTCGACCCCAACAATTATCGTCCGATTAGCTTGCTGCCAGTAGTTGCCAAAGTTATGGAAGCCATTATTTCCGAGGAGATGACCAAATTCCTTCTCCAGGAACATGTTATTCCAACACAACAACATGGATTTGTCTCTGGTCGCTCTACTCTAACTAATCTCCTACACTGTGTTAACGACTGGACCTCATCCCTTAACAGTTCGCAGCCGGTCGACGTTGTTTATCTAGATTTTTCTAAAGCCTTTGACCGTGTACCTAAGCGCAGACTTCTACATAAGCTAGAACATTTCGGAGTTCGCGGTACTTTACTTCGTTGGATAGATGATTTCCTGACAGATCGATATTACAAAGTTAGAGTTGGCGAATCTTTCTCACAGGACAGGTTAGTGGAAAGTGGAGTGCCTCAGGGTTCTGTCCTTGGACCTCTGCTTTTTACGGTTTACACCAGCGATATTCCTTATTATGTCTCAAGTAAAATATCGTTTTACGCTGACGACACAAAAATATATGCCAATCCAAACACAAACCAGCTAACCCTCCAAATGGACTTGGACTCTATTTTAACTTGGTGTTCCCAGTGGTTACTACCCTTAAACGCGGAAAAATGTGTAGTGCTTCGAATTGGCAAAAATAACCCACTTGTGCCGTACTTTGTTAACGGGCAGCCATTAGAATCTGTGTTTTCGTATAACGATCTTGGTGTTATTGTGAACAGCAGCCTAACTTGGTCCGATCATATTACCTCTATTTGTAAACGTGCAAACTCCAGACTGTATCTTATTCGGAGGTGTTTTTCGGGAGTTTCAATGCAATTATTTTGCAAACTTTACACTTTGTACGTAAGACCCATACTTGAATACGCTGGACCAACGTGGTATCCCGATCTGGTTCGAGACAAGACTCTGTTGGAAAATGTCCAAAGAAAAGCCACTCGAATTTCTTTGGGACCGAGAAGACCGTCTTATGCAGAAAGACTTAGTATGGCAAACCTCACTACGTTTGAACTTCGCCGACAACGTGGAGACTTAATTACAACATTCAAAATACTAAAATTCAATTTTGGAAACCTCGAGGAAATATTTATCATAAACCAAGATGAACGCCTCAGAGGTCATCAATATAAACTAAAGAAAGAAAATTTTTCTATAAGACAAAGACAGAACTTTCTTCCAAATAGAGTTTTTGAGTGCTGGAATAACCTCAACGACAACATTGTCTCCGCATCCTCTACCAACTCGTTCAAAAACAGACTCGACAGTTTTATATTATAGTTAAAATATTGTTTTTCTTTTAAACCAAAAATTGTAATTTTATTTCTTTTAGTTGTAATTTTTGTTATTTACTAGTAGGTGATTTATGAAATTTCTTTGTTTTTGGGCATAATAGGGACTTAGTTCCTCTGCCCTCGCTTATATTATAATAATAATAATAATAATAATAGAATAGAATAGAATAGAATAGAATAGAATAGAATAGAATAGAATAGAATAGAATAGAATAGAATAGAATAGAATAGAATAGAATAGAATATAGAATACAGAAAAATTACAAAAATTGCAGACACAAGGTTAAATCAATGTAACAACTCTCCTACTTATTGAGCAATGAGTATCCTCACTAGACACAAACTCATTATGATTTACGAACACAAGAAGAAACTATTTACATTATTCCATACAATTTGTATTTCTGATTGGTTATAAAATTATTCCATAATTTATTCTGACAGCAAAGGAATAAGTTATATACTGGTAACTAATTCGACACCAAAAATGAAAAAAACTTTACGAGTCTTCTGGTAGCAATCCACGACACTGCGGAATAGTCTCAGAAATCGAAAACCTCAAGACGTCAATTCAACTTTTATATCCCCCAAATTATTCACGTATGCCATAAACCAATAAAAGTAGGATGGATCTGCAAAGATCAAATTGTCCAATAATGCTGACCGCGTCATAAAGATGACATACACTCTTATTCATTGTTGCAGTAAACTTTTCTGCTACTTCGACGATTTCCCGATACTTTCCTGCACCGGTTACAATTTTTTAAGACAATTTACGATGTACATTTGGTGAATATCGCAAATTGTCACATTGTGCCTATTTCTAAAATCTTATTTTTAACATGTAAAAGGATACTAAATGAATATTGTTTTGTATCATCTCATATTATATAACTATTCTGTACCATTTTACGTTAGCAAACTCTGGCCTGATTAGAATAGTTAATATTTTTCATGTAAACACACAAAGTACAAAATAGATCAGGTTCACATTTTTTTGAAAAATAAAAGATATAAATAATATATTATGTTTCTCCAAACACTGGCGAATAAAAAACAAAACAACATTAAAGCTTGATGGGTATTTTTATCAACTTTCTATTGTCGGAAGGTAAGGGAACAGGAATGTATTGCAATTTTTAGTGATACTAAATTCTCTACACGACCAGTTTGCTTAAATGATATATGCGAATTTTGTGCATTACAAATTGCAGGTATTAAAACTATTGTAGCAATAGTGTATAAAACCGAAAATGGGAATTTTAAAGCTTTTTTGAACTTATTTGAAAAGTTATTGGTATTTTGCTAAGCTATTTTTTTAGAAACAATAATAATTGGAGATTTCAACATTGATTTCAAAAAGGTTCTAATTAACTAAACAATTTCTGTAATTTCTACCTTTGGCTTAACCATAAATATTATTGAATAGACTAGAATCACAACTAGATCAGAATCAAACATAAGCAGTAAGATAGTTGGTTAAGGAATTGTGGGCACATGCATTTCTGATCACTTTGCTGAATTTCTTCACGTTGACTAGTCTTTGGTTGTTTCTCTCAACACAGTAACAGAATTAGCTCAATGTATTACCGAAATGTATATAACGTTAACTTACATTAATTTTCGAATAAAAAATTACGAACTCACAGTAAAACTCCAATTTCTTGGTTTGATGATGAACTAAAAATAATGCAAGAAAATTTTTAAGAAGTCAAGATAATTCCATTGATGTAACAATAAAACACTGAAAACTTCGTTTTCAAACTTCCACAAAATTTATTTTAAACTCTTATCACTACAGCTGTTTCGGCTGATTGCCTTTCTCAAGTGATTTATTTGTGGTATGCGTTTACACTTTATAGTCTCTAATGAAATAGGTTGAGGAGGAAGAACTGTTTGTCTTAAGTTGGTCATTCAGAAGTATATCTGTGTTTTTTAATTTGTTAATTTCTATAGATTCTAACAATGATAGCTAAAGGCCTTTATTTTGAATGTGAAGAATTTTAAATTCGTCAATCAAAGAATAATTGTGATCTAGAAGGTGAAATGTAGAATCTGTTTTTTAATTATTGAAAGCCCTTTTATGTTCTGCTATTCGTTTAATAAAGTTTCTACCAGTTTGACCGATGTCCGATGAAGTTTTTATAAGATCCCTCTATATATATATATATATATATATATATTATATATATATATATATATATATATATATATATATATATATCTTAATTTCTAAAACAATCTTGACAAAAGTTTAGGGTGATACTACGTTCCTTACAATTTGCTCTCTTAGAGTCATCACATGATTTCATGTCTTTATGTTTCGGACAAAAATGACGTCTTGTTTGCTTAGCAGGTTGTCGATTTGAAAGTTCCTCAGTTGGGTTTCTTGAACTCTTGTCTTGATCTGTTCCAAGAATTTTTATGATTGTGGTTTTTAAATCATTATTAGAGAGCTGTTTCATATCTTTTCTTCTTTTCAGATGTTCATTCAAAAGACTTTAACCGAGTAATATCGTGAAATGTTTTTGAGACAAAGAACATTGACTATTTGCGCTTTTATAAAGAACATATGCATTTTTTCTTGTTATATGTTAACATAAAATACAGCCAGGGGCCATCTTTTTTATTATAAGTTTTTTACCTGCCTTTTTAAATTGCATTTACTACAGTTTCTATCTACACTTCATCTAATTTATATAACGATGCACGTCATCGGCGTCATAGCCTATGACGTCTCATGATACCAACGCAAAATATTTAGGGTGTAGGTGTGTTCTTTTTTACAATTACTTTACCGAGTACACTGGCATTACAGCCACTAGACATATTTCATTATATACGCGTAGAAATAATATTTAAAAATTTCTATTAATGTCAACCTAAATAAATACACATAAAGCGTTTTTATCAAGAACATTTGTTCGGAACACACTGTAACTGTAATCGAACGAAGGTAAAATTTTGGCATAAATTGGTAACACTTACTTGCCAGTTGCGGTGTTGACACTTTTTGTAGTTCATTATTTTGAATTTTAAAGTGAATATCTCTTGTTTTATATTTTTAACTATTTAATAAAATCTGTTCTTTTAGAACAAAATTAGTGTGTTTTATTTAAAAAATGTCACGTATAAATTTAAATAGTCGTTGTAAAGAGATGGTATTACTTTTGCAATAATTATGTAATCTATTTGATTTAAAATGGAGTCAGGATTTTTTTATACTTTGGCAACTATGTCAACTTCGATCTCTGACGTAGATAATGACGTAGGTCGTTATCTAAATTAGATGAAGTATAGTAGAATGGTTGTGAATTCAAGATTTTTTTAGTAGCAATGGTACTTGTTTCTTTTTAAAGTATTTAATACAGTTCTAGCAGTACCTAATACCAGTTTCTTTTGAAATTAGAACGTGCTGTTACAAGGAAAATTAATTTGAGTTAGACTACTTACGGCAGTTTTAGGCTGTTCCTGTTCTTCATTAATTGCACGAGCTGGTTAATTTTCAAATTTAAAAATAATGTTGTGAATTGCAGATTTTGATGGTACAGGGCTTTCGAATGAAAACGAAAACGTAGCGGTTACATCGTTGGCCCTACTTCCAGAATAATATCATTTAATAATTTGAATTTTATGTTCAGTTGTAAAGGTTACCATTTTCCTAACTGGAAATATCAATTACTTAATTTTTTTGCGAATAAAACCAGAATTAGTATTTATTTATTTATTAACGGGATGTTTCCATTTTTTACAAAACAACAACATAAAATATCCTAACCATAACATAAATACTAAAACTGAATATTAAATAATTATTAAATATTGTTAAACAATTATTAAATTACATAAATTAAATTTTTATAAAAATAATTTTAAAATGAAATTAATATCCACAAGTTTTTTTAGACTTAATTAAACGAAAAATAAAACTCGACGATAAAGATATAAACAAACAAATCACATTAATACCAGTCGGGTGTCACTAGCGTTCGGTCTGTTTTCAATATGGCGATATGGCCTGCGCTAAATGATGCGCGTACTTTTTCCCGCCTGTCGAGTGTCCATACTATTTCTTTTTTATACTATGGTTCAACTATCCGTCAACTTTTAGAACCACCATAGTCTAGAGCGCAGCTCAAAGTCAATGTTGCCAATCGCCGTGTAATAGTCGGATTTGCGGATTTTTTGAGAGTTATATCTTCTTCGTATCTTTAAATAAATCGGATATTTGCCTATATTTTTCATTGTATTTACAAATCTACTACAACAGACTAATAACAAAAATAAACTTAATGATTTGTAGTTATTTCAGAAGTTTGTAGTTATTTTAGAAACATCTAGTGGAATGATATTGGCAACACCTCTCAAAATCTCCATCTCCGATAAACGAAAGAGGGGATTGCCTAAAGGCGGCCACTCACGATACAGCGGCGTTGTTCATCTGCGTTTTTAACTACACACTTGCTTTGATCATAGATTGATTATAGAAAATCGAAATGGCTTGATTTAGCGAGAATTTTTTAAGAGAGTTTTTTAAATTATATAAAAAACAAGAATACTTATAGCGAATAAAAGGTAAAACGTATCACGATAGAAACGCCCGAAAACAGGCAATGGACATTCTAGTTTTAAAGTTCCAAGAAGTAACAAAGATGCAAATGAAGAGTATGTAAGAAAAAAAAATTAACAATTTTAGAACATCCTATGAAAGAGAATTAAAATTAGCAGTGCAGTCCAGTAAATCGGGTGCAGGGGCAGACGAGATTTATTTTGCACCAAAATCTTGGATTTTTTGCACCAGAATCTACGTTTTATTTTAGGTTTCTTTTTACGCTTAGTTATACACAAAGAAAGAGATGCTAGCCACCTATGAATGAGTTCTTGAATTAGTTCAGCATCCGGCAGCCCGATGAAGTATTGGATTTTTATAATTTAATTATTTGACAATCTTTTGTTGGCCAACCATCTACAGCAGAATTGAGCCGAAATACATAATATTTCGTATGTTCCGAATTTATTTCGTTCAATCTGTATAATGTTGTTAATGGGAACTTAATTTATCTTTATTCCAGCTGTTTCATCTTCAAGAGCGTTTTGCAGGATCTCTTCGGAGTAGGCATTAAAAAGAATTGGCGACAATACTCGTCCCTGTCTCACTCCACATCTAATTTCAATTTTTTCTGACAGCTGTTCGTTAACAAGTACTTTTGTATACTGTACACTGTTTATAGTATACATTTGATATGATCCTGAGGTCGTTGTGGTCAATCTTTTATGATTTCAGAACATTCATTAATTGCTTATTATAAGATAATTGCAAAGATGATCCAATTAACAATTCAACCGATCTCTAAATATCTGATGTTTCTATTGCTCAAATATTCCGTAATTGGCCATCACTTTATTACATCCATACTATAAAACGATATTGATTAATACAATCTATTTTTTTAGTGTATATATTTACACGAAATATTTTATTGGTATATTCTAGTTTAATACTTTGTAATAACTCTTAATATCCCATTCAATTAAGCCTACCAATTATATTCAAAGTGGTGCCACAAACATAAACGTAGCACCAGCAAATTCCAAACAAATGGATTTCCATTATTAGTTTTAATTTCCAGAAGTTTTAAACTGTTTAGTAAAACATTAAAATATTATACGTCCAATGGAAATGTGAATTGTTTGGAAATGTCGAATTTTAATATTCACAATGGTTTTTAATATTTATCTATGAGCAAATAACCGAGATATATAATATTTGGAAATCATTGACGAAATATGCGATTCGAAAATACGATGTGAAATTTAATTTTTGCACGCTTTTATTCGAATAGACAAATATTAAAAAGCAAAAGCAGATTACGTTTTTATTTAGTATAATGGCAATAATTAAAAAGCATTATCTAAAATATATATTTTTGCTACCTATTTGCATTAATAGATAACTAAAATAGTCCATCGGAAAATAGATATAAAACTACTGAAAGAAAACAACGTCCAGGAAAAAGTAAAAACAGAGCTTAAAACGAATTTTTTGAAAATAGTAGAAAACACTACAAGCTACATTGAAGAGCAGTGGAACGAAATGATCACCCATTATCATACTTTCAAATGAAAATCTTAAATAAAAAAAGGAAGAATGGATGACAGATAAAATATTACAGATGATCGAAGAGCGAAGGAAATTAAAACGTAAAAGTGTCAATGAATACAATAAGTTGCACAATAATGTACTACGGAAAATAAAAAAAAACAAAAAAGCATTGGTGCCGTAGAAATTGAAACTACAACGCAAACATGACGACTTCCATATGCACAAAAATATTAAAGAGGAAAATATTAAACACCAAAAAATAAGTCAATACCGACATAGTTGTATACATCGAAGGCCAGATTTTGACTAAAATTGAAGATTAATTAGGTGATGGAAACAATATGTAAATAGTAAGTGGATTAAAGATGAGAAATTACCAGGATCTGACGAAGTACATGCTGAAATATTAAAGCTATTAAAGACACACCAAATCACAGTACTTACTAATTTATTCTAAGAGTGCATAATGCATATTTCTAAGAGTAACATATGAAAATAAGATTGTTCACTGCTATCAATATTCATTCCACTTCTCAAAAAATCCAAAGCTAGGAAATGGAATTAGTTAGTTTATTGAGCCACATACTTAAATTATTCCTTTTCCTTACAATCATTCACTCGCGCATATACACTAAATTAGAAGAACACCTGTAAAATGTAAAGTTGTATTTGGATTGAGAACTGGACTAGGAAAGAGAGAAGCAAGTTTTAATTTACAAGTTCTTATACAGAGAGCCAGGGATAACAACTGCGATGTGTTTTCATGTTTCATCGATTTCGAGAAGACATTTGACGACAAAGTATCACATGATGACACTAATCCCAAAAAGGTCAGGACTCGATGGTAAGGATATAAGAATAACCTCAGACTTATATATCACACGCCAGTAAGGTGTAGGTACTCTATATCTTACAACGTCATCTAGAAAATTTCATAAGTTAATCTCAAGTATAAGTATGTTGCATTAATAGCACCTCAGGTTTGTGACCTAAAATACGTGAATAACAACGTTCGTGAATAACATGTGTGCAGACTGGATTTGTAAAGAGCAGACTTACTAGAGATGTAAGAAACATCATAGAAAAAGCCAGAGAATATCGTATCTCGAGATTTATATGTTTTGTTGATTACACAAAGATCATTGCTAATGTTAGATGGGACCGACTATGGAACATACTGACGACTATGGGTGTACCTAAAGACTTGACTCACATTATTAGCCAACTATATCAAGATAACCTGGCATATATTCGAATTGACGAATGCCCTGTGGAGAACGCCAAGGATGCGTTTTATCTCCCTTGTGATTTAACATATATATCGAGTTTATAAGACGCAAGGTTTTGAATGGTTGGAACGAAGGTGTGAACCTAGGCGATGTCAAGATATCTAAGATCTAAGTTTCGCATACTACACTTCACTTTTAAAACATGCTCCAGAAGAAATTACCAACTTATTAACAAACTTGAAGTAGAAAGTGCTAAGTTTGGACTCATGGTTACCTACAACAAAATCAAATGTTTTTCGCATTTTACTATACATGCGAGACATGGACAGTCAAAGAATAAGATAGGCGACGAATAGACGCTTTTGAAATTAGGTCATGGAAATGAGTGCTTCGAATTCCATTGATGGCTCGCCGCACGTATGTCTCGGTTTTAGATGAAATTAAACCCAATCAGCATCTCTCTAGTACTGTTTACTATAGAATTTGAACATGGAGCGGTTGGTGGTCCAAGTAGGACCTCAGAGTCCACGCTAACAAGGCGTATCTCTAGCGATGGACAGACATTACAAAAAAGCTTCTCAACAAACATTGTACAAAGGTAGTACATGATGGATCTGGTGTAAAAAAGGAAAAAAAAATATAATATAATATGTGCCTAAGATAGTCAAATGTATATACGTATCTCCGACTATTGATCGTCCTCAGTACGGTGCAGCCAACTTAGAAAAGGAGCATATTGACTTAGGAAAGGATCACTACAGGAGCAATGCGACCAATTTGTGGCAATACAGTTATACAACTGAAGTTTCCAGAGCAACAACTAACACATCTACGGAGGAAGCTAAGCTACCTGAATATATATATAAATATATATATATATATATATATATATATATGGCAACAGTATATACGTATTACTGACTATTGGTCGTCTTCAGTACGGTGCAGTCAAGTTAGAAAAGGAGCATATTAACTTGAAAAGAGATCATTACAGGAGCAATGCGACCAATTTGTGGCAATAAACGTTTAACATTCCTTTCCCCAGGTAGTTTAGCTGCCTCCGGGGATGTATCAGTTGTTGCTCTAGAAACCTCAGAGTCTTCTAACATTATTAGAAGTATAGAAGGGTATATTTTACCGCAATTCTTAAGGAAAATAAAATTATACAATAAATTGATACAAAGGATATACATTATTCACAAACTTGTAAAAAGAAAGAGTGCACATAAAAGGAGAAAGATCGGAAGTATGTAATAGAGATAAAGCTATTAAATAAGAAGTAATTTTTAGTCCGTTGCCTATTCAGAATTGGTAGTGAAAGAATTGATGAGATATAGAAAAGCTTAACTCTACCAAAGACGGGCAATACGGGTAATAGGTTGCCAAATAATACAATTAGTGAATAGAGAAGCCTAGAAGAATACGCCATAGTACTTATAGTGGATACAGAGATTAAAATGGGGAAAATAATGAATATATGGGCAGAACAAATAGAAAAACCAACCATTGAAATTAAATAATAACCATGGAAAATAAAAACCAGAAAGTCAGATATTTGTTATTTATGGAAAAGGAATAAACGGATAAACAAATTGTATAGGCGGAAAAAAAATCAAGCCGAAATCAATCGATCAAATAATGGTAATGGTAGAAAATAGAACAGAATAAAAGAAACAAGTAAATGGAAAATATTAGAATTAACTTAAATCCGGTGCTAAATAAAAGCTGTCCGATACATAAAGAAATATTACCACCACACTAGACAACACAATAATACTCAACAAACTCAATAACGCTATTAAACAAATAAATCAAACAACTAAGTCAATAAAGATAAAGATTGTACTAGATTCAAAATACTGCTAGAAAGAGTTACTGAAATATCCGACTCATCGAAGGCTACTAACGAAATATCGGTATGCGTTGACATGAAATATTTGAAAAATAATTTGGTGATAGTATTACCAATAATTGTTTCATTGTTTTCCAAGACGGTCCTGTAAGCCGCGATTCCTAAATCCATTCGAAAATAAAAATTCAGCCAAGAAAATAACGTGACGGTTTCGTTGAATACACAAATAATGTTTCTTATATGAAATCGCATCTTTTTTCGTAATGCCTGCGGGCTATGAGCTTGGCTTTATGCTTCGATGACGCACCGCTTTGACTTTCTTGTAGGTTGGTAGCATGGAAAAAGGGTTTGGTTGCGTTTCGTTCTACTGACTTTACGAATATCCTGTGTTATGATTTAATATTGAGCCGATATTGCTATTACATTGGACGAGGGCTTAACGGTTTTAAGTTTGTGATGGATTTTTTCCATACATAAACTTTCGTAAACGATTACGGTTATAGGTAGGTGGCAAAAAAAGTATGTATATATATATATATATATATATATATATATATATATATATATATATATATATATATATAAACCGGTATCTTGACACCGCGCCCTTCCAGTAGAGATCTATGGAGGAGTATCACCGAACCGCAAGCCCTTGCCGTACTGCTCCACCATAGGCCGATCAGACACCAGTATATGCTAGTCTAAGCCGCAGATAATTCATATAATATGCTATGTGTGCAACGGTATACTTAATGAGTGTGCGTTGTACACTTTTAATGGACATACTTGTTCTGATCTCTTTTCAGTTTATTAGTATAATGAGGTAGTAGAGATAGACTTGTAATAACTGTATTCTGTGTGAATAAAAGTGCAATTTTAATGGACATCGACTTGTTCTGACCCTATTTTGGTACGTTAGTATAGAATTTCATTGGAGATACCCTTTTTTTGTGGCATTCCTTCTGTAGTAAAATATGAATAATCCAAGAATTCAAAGAATGAAAGAGAAAAGAATAGGTGTTTAGGTAAGTAAAATCGATATTAAAAAAATCGCGTCTAGTAGCCATTATCTAAAAATATTTTTAATGCAAATTTATGTAATTATAAAAAATACTTTATTCAGTATAAAGCATGTGTTTTTATACATACTTCGTTTGGTCTTACATTATCTAATTACAATTATTTCATAGCATACAATTTGTGTCATCTGAAATGATTTATTAAATAATAGTATTTTATTCCTAACCCAAGTTGATGTATTACATAACAGTATGATAGTTAACAGGAAGATAAGTTAACAATTGATTTACGTGGTCCATCTTCAAATGTATTGCCTGATGATTAAATCTTCTTCAGATGACTCGTTTGGAGGAGATGGCAAAGATAATGACCCCAATTATGAATTAACAGCTACTGTTGACCGTCATAATCAAATTCCAATTAATGACTCTAAATCTGATAGTTCCGATGAGGGAGACACAAGTGGAAAAGTAAAACAATTCCGTATTAGAAAGATTAAAACTAAAGAAGAAAAATTAGACGAAACATTTCAATAACATATTCGAAACAAGAACATGGGGAGAGATTTGAAAAATATCAACAAAGAGAAAGCCAAAGAGAATATGACATTTTGCGTAGCCGCGAACAGTAAATTGAAACTTATTACGCATAACTTCACTGTGTCTAACTTGGCTAGTAAAGGTTTATTTTGCTACATGTGGTATGAATGTATGGCAAAAAGGGGATCCTCAGAAATTGGCAGCTGTCTCCTACTTTTTATTGAAAATCTGATCCAAAAAGGTGTAAAAGAGCACTTGTTCTATTCGAACAGCTGTTCTGGTCGAAACAGAAACAAACTTTGTTTTCCGTATACAATTACCTGTGTCAAAATAAAAACTAAACGAAATAAAAATTCTCCATACATTTTTAGAAAGAGGCCATACACAGTCTGAAGGGAACTCGGTACCTAGTGTTATAGAGAAAGCTGCCAGGAATGAATATGTTTATACTTATATACAATGGATACCATTATTAGGTCTGCAAAAATAAAACAAACTTACGTTGTAATTGAACTAGAGAAAGGAAACATACTAAATTTACATAAGTCTACAAAAAAACGGCAATCAATCAATGGGACAAGGATGAAAAAAATTAAAAAGTCGCGTGGAACAAATTTAAAACTGATTGATATAAGGTTTAATGCTCGAATAAATGAACTTTGATAATATACAAGGCAAATATCGAGCACAGTATTAATTTAATCTTGCCCAAGTACTTTCGATCACTAGATCATCTTCAGGGGCATTTCGTCAATTGCGGCCTATCCGACAAGAGTGGAATGTCATAAATATAAAATGGGACATAACAATACACTACACAAACAAAAACAAACACATTAAAATTTTGAAGATAGGCGAAGCTATATGGTCAGATGACATGAACATTTCCGCTAGACCGTAAGCCATTCTGTCTCCGGCTTCTATATACCATGTAGCTTCGCCTATCTTCAAAAATTTAAAGTGTTTGTTTGTCTTTGTTGTAGTTGTTACTATTGTTATGTCCCATTTTATATTTATCATATTCCACTCTTGTCGGATAGGCCGTAATTGACGAAATGCCCCTGAAGATGATCTAGTGATCGAAAGTATTTGGGCAAGATTAAATTAATACTGTGCTCGATATTTGCCTTGTATATTATCCAAGTAAATTTAAAACTGTTGAAACAGACTTTCATACCCCAAATGTAGTTTTCATCAAATACTCTTACAGTAACGATGGTTTATTTAAAAGAATATTATTTCTAAAAAAGGAGGAAAGTTTGCTTTTGCTTAAAACCACTTAATACAACATTACTTCCCATATCAAAAAAAAAGTATGTCCATTTAAAAAATTCTATGCGTAAATGGTATTTTTTTTTAATTTACCATTTTCTGAGAAAAGAAACTAAAAAGATTCAGACAATGACAATTGAGTTAGGATTTTTCTTATTTCTATCTGTAGTAACAGTACAAATTTGGATTATCTTTACGTTCGAAGTCTTTATTCATTGTAAAGATCTTTTTTAAAATGTGTTTGATTTCAACTAAAAGATTTAAACTAGTGAGCATTGTATATAATTAATAGATAATTATTATTACATCAGATTTATTCTATGTCACATTACAAAAGTAGTAACCTATAACGATACTTTAACATAATGCAACAAGGTAAAGCAACATGTATGTGGACACTATAAAAATGTTTTAATTTAATTTGTTGCTACAATTTTACAAATGAGAGCTTAAAAACAAAAAAAAAAACATATGTAAAATTTGCATTTTGTGACTTATATATAGTTCTGCTCTCAAAGGACGATTTGTCCCTTCTAGCATCTGTCAAAGTTTCACCAGGAGTGCACTGTTATTACGTTCCAAAAGTAGACAAAAAACAGGTGTATTTTTTTTGCGGTCAATAATTTTCTATTACTTAAGTAACAACCAAAACGGGGTCTACTGTTGATCTACCTGTTCGAAAAACTGCTTTTTCTTCTGCTGTCCTCTCTTGGTATTTTTATCCAATTTTGTTTCTACATTTTTTTCCATAAACTGTACTGATTTTCAATAAGTTCATTTAATTTTTTTCTTATATATCATTATCGAAACCATTCATATTATATATAATAATAACGTTTATTTCCATGAAATATACTGTTACGAACATGCATTTAGCGTGGATGACTTAACGGTCGCATCTCAAAGCACCGAGAGTTTCGGCGATATTTCGAGCGCTGTAAAATTCCACCCGTCAAATAAGGAATTAGAGGTGGGACTATTCTCGAATATTCTCGAACATAATACTTTGGTATATATATGTAACGGTGTTAGGAGTGAGTTTAGTTGATAAGAGAGTACCGAACTGTAAAGTTATAAATAAATATATTTATATAAATTCGAACCGCTCGTTTTATTTAATCACGCTACAATTGGTGTCACAGTGTGAGGACAATAATTGATTTATTAAAAAATAAATTCAGCAGTGACTTTGAAAACGAAAAGACTTTGAACTTTTGAAAAGTAGTGTTCGTCGGGAACATCCGCGTTGTTCGGTAGTGATCGTTGTACGAAAGAACATTTAAAAAGTACGTGTGTGCCTGACCAAAGATGCTGCTAGTAGAACTTTCAGTGAAACAGTTGCGTGAGCAACTAGAAGAACGCGATGAAGACTGCAGCGGGTCCAAGAAGATACTCCAAGAACGACTGAAGACTGTTCTGAACAAGAATGGAGACGACCCAGAGATATTCCAGTTCCATTCAGCAGAGGAAGCAGTTTTTAACAAAAATAAAAAATGTGTACAAAAAATTGAAGAATCTTCAAAAAAAAAATTATGATAAATTCGAGACTGTTTCCAAAAGATTCGATGAAACGTCTCAAATGATTGAAGAATCTTCAAAAAAAATGATGAAAGATTCAATGAAACGTCTCAAATTATTAAAGAAACAGCTAGACAAAACGACGAGAAATTCGAAAATATGTCTAGAAGATTCGACGAAGTATGCATTCAGAACAGTGAGAAGTTTGAAGAAGTTTCTAAAACATTCGATAAAGTAGAAGAGAAGATCAAACAATTAGAGACCATGATAACTAACACGAAAGTGTAGTAAAAGAAGAATCACCGAGAGACGAAACGACACATCATATGAGATTCAATTTGCCACCATTTGATGGAAAGTCCTCTTGGTCTATATACCTTAGACAATTTGAAGCTATTGCGACAGCCAATCATTGGACAGAACAAGAAAAAGCTGTTTGCTTGACTGCTGCTTTACGAGGTGATGCTGCAGATATCCTAAGATCGATTCCTGAGGGTCAAGAAAAATGTTACCAGACCTTGTTCACTCGACTAGACAAACGTTACGGAGATGCCCATCTACAACAAGTCTACAAAGTACAAATAAGAAGTAGAATCCAACGAGCAAGTGAGAGTTTGCAAGAATTTGAAGCAGATATTGCTCGTATAGCGCTGTTGGCCTATCCAGCGGCACCAGACAACATTTTGGAAGAAATTGCTGTAGATGCCTTCGTCAATGCGTTAAGAGACACTGAACTGCAGAAAGCTTTACGACTAGCAAGACCGAAAGTTTTAGATGAAGCGCTCGCCATTGCCTTGGAACACGAGATAGCTAGTCGAGTTTCACGGAGCTATCAAGTACGAACCTCTGAAGAGAATGACGATCAAAACGATAAACGTCTGGAGGAAATCGTCCGAAAAATAGTTCGTAACATGATGCCGAAGAGACGTGAACCCAGATGTTGGAATGGTAACAACGAAGGTCACATTCGTCGTAAATTAGAAGAAAATAATACAATAGTCAGAAAGCTAGAACAGATGGAACACTGGGCGGGAAAAAGTCATTCAAATGCTGATGTTCAATCAAGACGGCCATACAGTGCAAATCGTAATCATTGTCTTGAATTAGAAGAACGATTTTGCCCCGTTAGGCGAACCACCCTTATTAATGACCAATGGCAGCCTCAACAGCTACAAGACGCCCAAGCAGATGATCCATGTATAAAAAGAGTATTGGATTGGGTGCGTCGAAGTGAAAGACCTTCTTGGCAAGACATTAGTGCATGTAGTCCCGAAGTCAAGTGTTACTGGAGCCAATGGAATTGCCTAGTGCTGAAAGATGATCTTCTGTATAGAACCTTTGAGAACGATGATGGTACAGAAACTAAGCTTCAGTTGATTGTACCTAAAAGTAAAGTGTCAGAAGTATTGCGTCAGTTGCATGACGGTGCATCAGGTGGACACTTTGGTATTACGAAGACTCTGCAAAAGGTTCGAGAGAACGGTTCTATTGGGTGAACTGTAAAGATGATGTAAGAAGATGGTGCCGGAAATGTGAACTGTGTGCAACTAGTAATGGTCCAGTTGGTAAAAAGAGGGCACCCATGAAACAGGACAATGTTGGTAGTCCTATGGAGAGAGTAGCAATCGACATTGCAGGTCCACTTCCAGAGACGAATGATGGAAATAAATATATCCTAGTAGCCATGGATTATTTTACGAAATGGACTGAGGCCTATGCGATACCAAATCAAGAAGCTGCTACCGTTGCAGAGGTACTTGTTAAAGAATTCTTTAGCCGATTTGGTGTTCCCTTGGAGATCCACTCCGACCAAGGGCGATACTTCGAGTCAAACCTTTTCCAAAACGTTTGTAAATTGATTGGTGTCAATAAGAACCAGAACGACACCCCTTCATCCTCAATCAGATGGAATGGTCGAGAGAATGAACCGAACGATGGGTAAACACCTGTCCAAAGTTGTATCAGAACATCAAAGAGATTGGGACCAGCACATTCATTTATTCCTAATGGCCTACCGCTCAGCCGTGAATGAAACTAACGGGCCAGACTCCAACCTGCCTGATGTTAGGTCGTGAAGTTCGTTTGCCCTGCGACCTAGAGTTTGGCTGCAGACCTTCCGAAGAACATGTTGCAAGCGAAGATTATGTCGACCGCCTAAAGTTAAGAATGAACAACATTCATGAACTTGCCCGACAACACATCTAGTTAGCCAGTGACAGAATGAAAGATCAATACGATTCTCGATGCCAGAATGAAAGGTATGAAGTAGGTGATCTTGTTTGGCTTTATAATCCCCAACGTCGTCGTGGCTTGTCTCCTAAACTGCAAAGACAATGGGAGGGTCCGTATGAAATTAAAAGAGAATAAATGACGTAATATACCGAATTAAGAAATTGCCGAAAGGTAAACCAAAAGTAGTTCACATAAATCGTCTTGCACCTTATGCTGGCTCAAACGAAACTGAAGAAGTCCGAACTCTTCAACATGAGATCAAAGATGATCGGCGACCAAGCTTTAATGAGTTTATGTCAAATTACGCAGAAATAAAGAGTGCTAGATTCGGCGTGACGACAGAAGTTCAGCAGGATCTTTTTAGTGTTCCGCATTACGTCACTCTAGCCCACTGTGTTGCCCAAGATCTTGAGATGACTAAAGGAATCTCATCCGTATTTCATAAGAAATTTGGTCGCTTGGACGAGTAAAAAAACCAGCAGCCTAAAGTTGGAAGAGTGCTGAGATTAGAAGATGATTCTCGATCTTTGTTGTATATGGTGACCAGAAAGTCGTATACAGACAGGGCAAGATACGAGGATATATGGCGTGCTCTGACTAATTTGAAGAAAATCGTCTGCAATTACGACATTAAGAATTTGGCCTTACCCAAGATAGGCCATGCACTAGATAATCTGGATTGGAAGATTGTCAGAAGCATGATTGAAGTGATCTTCCGAGAAACCGGTGTAAGAATTACTGGAGAGTCCTGTAGATTCCGCCATCCTGGGCCTATAGATAAAGTTCCTGATCGGGACGCTCAGTTCTAAGAGGGGAGCAGTGTTACGAACATGCATTTAGCGTGGATTACCTAACGGTCGCATCTCGAAGCACCGAGAGTTTCGGCGATATTTCGAGCGCTGTAAAATTCCACCCGTCAAATAACGAATTAGAGGTGGGACTATTCTCGAATATTCTCGAACATAATACTTTGGTATATATATGTAACGGTGTTAGGAGTGAGTTTAGTTGATAAGAGAGTACCGAACTGTAAAGTTATAAATAAATTATATTTATATAAATTCGAACCGCTCGTTTTATTTAATCACGCTACAATACAATTAATAGTATTACAATAAAATAATTAAATTTAAATAAAATTTTAAAAATATTACTTTTACTTTATAGTTCTGTAATTGGTTCAAGGTAAATTAAACAGTAGTGCCCACTAAAACAATTAAGTTGAGCATGGGCCATTTTTTAAACTGCTTATTGATATTGATCCTACAGCAAGGCGAGTTTAGTTATAATTATTACCTATGTTAAGATAAAATAAAAAAAAATAACAAAAAATTTTTTACAAGAGAGAAATTCATGCATACAATCAACCAAGATAATAACTGATGCATATATAATTTTTTAAGATTTCGTAATCTATTAGTTATAACCTAATTGGTCTCAAAAAGGTGGTTGAACAGTTATCTATGATTTTGTTTTAAATAATCTAAACAATGTAAACAATATCTTAATCATTTTTTGCGAATTTATAGTGATTAGTATTGTTTTGTAAATTTCAGGGAGCAAATTCTGCCTTGTAAATACTCAAAATTTCGTTTACCAACTGTTTTCTTTGCAATATTTAATTTAACAAAAGACTGTGTTCGTGTTCTATTTCTCGTATGATAGGTATGCCCTAATGGTGTGAGTAAGTATTTATTTTTGTATAAATTGGTGATTATTGTAAGAATATATAATTGTCTTGTATCTAACATTTGAGATTCGGTATAAAGATCATTAGTAGGGTATCTCGAAGGTCTATTGTAAATAATTTTTATTATTTTTCTCTGGATAATGTCTAATTGGTGTAGGTATGTATTTGCAACTCCACCCCAACTAAGGATTCCATAACGTAGACGTGATTCTACCAAAGAATAGTAAAAAACTCTCAGATGATGGATATCCAGTATGTTCCATTTTTCGCTTTAGTTCCATCCACGTGTCTGCAGAGTACAAAATTGCTGTATCATCTGCAAAACTTAATATATCACCTTCAGTCCGGTAAGAAAGGATATTGTTTATGTACAGTATAAATAATATGGGTCCTAGTACAGTCCCTTGTGGTATACCAAAATTTATGCTTTTGGCACTACTCAATTTCCCTTCTAGCCGCACTCTTTGATATCGATTTTCTAAGTAGCTTTCCATTAGGTTAAATGTGTTTCCTCTTATACCAATGTCTGCTAAAGTATCTAATAGTTGTAAGTGACTAACCGTATCGAACGAATATAGTTTTATCAAGGCATTCAATATAGTTTTAAATTGGTTTTTATTTACCAACATTTTCAGACAAAGATTTAAAAATATTTTATTTGTAAAGAATAAACAGTGATAAATAAAAAAAGTAAAATGTCTTCACAATTGTCAAATTTACTCCATGTATAACGGTGGATGCGATCCTGCAACGTACATCTAAATTAACCGACTGTACTAACTGTTAACAAATGAATGAGAAAAAGCGCATAGCGTCAATATCGGCTTGAATGTTTTTAGTGTCTTTTTAAGTGCTTTAGTCCTTTCGTATCGCTTATGCTTTGAGACACTGTCGACACAGAAAAGAGGTAGCATATGTTCAATTAATTTACTCGTTTAGAGTAACATACACGTTTTAATCAAGACTTTTTCTTTTTTGGATTGAAAACTTGTAAAAGTATTAAGAGTGTGTTAAAGTTTATTTGAATGAGTACTCTAATATTTTATTTCCCTTGCAATATACTGGTTGAAAAAATCGATGAACTATTCGGTGAGTCTATAAATCTCTTACCTATTTATTTTGAGTTTGTTATACCTATTAATATTATCAATAAGTGTGGATTTTCGCCTACAAAACAATAATACGCAGAGTCCTAACATATGGTTCAGAAACCTGGACTTAAAGCAATGAAAACATGTTAAGATGCTTCGAAAGAAAAATACTGAGGCGAATCTATGGAGCGGTAAATGAAAATGGTGTCTGGAGAAAACGATACAAATTCGAACTCTATATAATATACCAGGAACCAGATATCGTAAAACACATTAAGATAGGACGTCTGAGGTGGGTAGGACATGTAATGCGGATGGAGCAAACCGACCCAGCCAGAAAAACGCTCCTTGATAGACCTATTA
Source organism: Diabrotica balteata (assembly GCA_918026665.1). Taxonomy (NCBI): domain Eukaryota; kingdom Metazoa; phylum Arthropoda; class Insecta; order Coleoptera; family Chrysomelidae; genus Diabrotica; species Diabrotica balteata. The sequence goes on along the minus strand of OU898278.1, from coordinate 57,182,482 downwards.
GTCAAAGAAGAATAGGAAGACCCAGAAAAAGATTTCTAGATAACATAGACCAAGATATGAGAAATATGGAAATACGTGCTTGGCGGAGAAAGACGATAGATAGGGACGACTGAGAGAGAATTCTTAGGGAGGCTAGGACCCACACAGTGTTGTAAAGCCAAAATGATGATGATTATGTAGATTTCCGCGGGCCGTTTTTGTAATGAGATCCTGTTGCAGTAGTTTGGAAGGCTGTGATTCTGCAGTTTGGAATTATTCCCTACTCACTTTGCGTAACTTCGTGTGGTATACATCTATAAACTAGTGAGTTTGGACATAGTTTCAGCGTTTACCATTATGATAATTGATAAAACCTTCAATTCATTAGTCAGCTTCATAGAGGACCTCATATTCCATCTTTGCCTTATCTTAACCATTTTTCAATAGTACCGTTTTCACTTTCTACGAACTAACTGATAGATCGGTAAGGTGAAGTCATTTGAGCTCTATTGCAACGTTTTTTATGGAATAATTCGAAGAAAAAGGTCTAAAATTACCACATAAAATTCCAATGTTCTGGTTCCGATTCTTAGATAAAACTTTGAGAATATAGAGCTATGGGGAAGGTGAAAACTACAATATAGAATACTAACGAGAGCCAAAATGTAAACTTTACATACAAGGTATGAGAAACCGAGTTAACCAAATCTTATACCAAAAAATTATGTCCATGTTCAAAACAACAAAGTAGGAAATCAACCAAAGATCTAAGATGCCTATTGTCCAGTCTAGAACTTTATGACAACCTATAGTTGTGGTTTACACAAAATGAAAACAAAATAGTATATGTACTTGTTTAAATAATTACACGAGGAACTGTTGCTTAGATGACTATATAATATACCAATTTTAAAACCTATCAGCACACAAGACAACCAACAAATTGTATTCGAAAAAGTGCTAGGAAAGACGAAACCTTCCCCCAGACGCACAAAATAGTGTGGCAGTAAACCAGGAGAAATACGAGGAAGAAATAGTTACAAATCACGACATATAAGCCCAGAAAAAATGTACCGGTACAATTATTCCATTTCTTATTGTAAGGGATAACATTTTATTAACCATTTTGCATCTGTAAAATAAGTCAGTACTTTCAGCATCCATATATTAGCTTAATATTGGTGCACTGGTAAGAACACTTTGCAGCTTATATTTTGTGCTTGTTCAGTTAATTTTAATAAAGGCCTAGCAATATTAGCAAATACCATGGCAAATCATCACTAATGCGAACCTAAGCTAAGAAATAGTTAGTACAGTTAGAAATAAATTAATAGTAGCTCAGGGGCTTTATGGTTCTCCTTGCGGATTGTCAATATATGTCATCCCGATCTGTATTCGCCTCTTGTATTTGTTTCTTGCAAGTGCGATAAAGGTGGCCAACATACTGTTTATTAGCCAGAGTTATGTTCCACAGCAATAGCAAATGCTTGATCTGTAAGTTTTGGTCTTGCTAATCGTAAATCTTCCTGTAAATCGCTCCCTTTTTATCTTTCTCGCCCTCTTATATCCTTAACGAACGTATCTACCGCTATTTCTTTCCAAATATTATCATACGAGTTTGAGTAAGCTAACACAATATGAACAACATCTATTTTTCGCGGGCAAGTTTTCGCTTGCATGCTAGTTTCTACTTGGCAGTTAAGCTTTGTATACTTAGTACAAATGAACCTTTCCCATTAATTTAATAAGTTCTTATAACATTTTTCTTTGCTCTTAGGATTTAATCGTAAATAGTCAAATGAAGGCATAACCTCGCAAATCCAGTCTGAAAACAGCCTTTTCATCTTCTGTCCAAGGGTTGGCCGCCGTAATAGCTTTAACCTGTCTAAGATAAATGAACCAAGAAGACTTCTCATCAAACGGTAGCAATTTAAATCTCATGTAATGTATTGATACTTTTTTTCGATTCTTCCTTCACTATCGGACCTGAATCTGCTGCATTTTGTTCTTCCTTAGTTGGTGAAAGCTATGTCGTTTGGACCACAGTAGTTGTTATCAACAGGTCCTCGAAGACACTTCGTCTCAGGACCATTTTACCTATGTAGGGTCATACGTCGCCATGTTACCAATTCCAACGGTAACTTAAACATCATAATTTGTAACCACATATAATGTAAAGCAACTGTAAATTAAGGGTTTAATTTTAAGGGTAAGGGTTTTGACCCATATATTTTGGTGGCTCATAGCATGTATACCTTGTTTACACTGATGATGGAAACAATCCGAAAACGTTTTGTAACATATTTGTGATAGCCCGTTTGGGCATTTTATTATATACCTTTTATAAAGGATTTGAGATAATTTTTTTGTGATATATGGTATACAGGAACTTAGTTTCCTAGTGGATTTTTAGTAGTTGTTATAGTTATTATAAATTATAACTGATTTACTCTTTTAAATCGTCTAGATTCTAACCATTTTTCGATTTATCATCAGCCTTTTTATAAGTTTCATTGATTTTACTAAAAACATTTTCGAAATTTCTCATGATTGCTTTGTCTGCCGAGTGGAATTCAAATTTTTTTGGATATCGTTCTTTTCAAAGGCTAAATATTATTTACTATAAACCAAATATGTCATGCACTAAACAAATGTAAATATTTTATAATTCCGAATACACTTTAAAAGTTTCATGTCTTTTCTATTAAACTTTCTGCTACGACCTATTTAAATTTAATAAATTATTTTTGCAAATGAACTTCTACTGTATCTGATATCTATATTAACTAGAATTAAACTGAAGGATCGATTTAATTGTATCTGCAATTTAGTTCTTAAACACAGACTAGACTTATTCTTATTATAATAGTCGGTCTTTATATATGTATTGATTAATGTTCGACATAATTCAGGTAAAAAATGAAAAAATCCCATAGATAATTCCTCTAAATCTGGGTTAGAGTCATACAGAAGGCGTTCGAGCAAGTGGTGACGTATGGAGACGTATATGCTGGATCCAGCAAACTATGCTGGATCCGGTAACGCAGATCCACAAACGTGTCAAATTAGAAATAAGTTACTTCATGTCTTCATTAGCCTCTTTATTCAAACCTATGAGTCGGCAACTTGCCATTCTACCGTGCTAGCAGGTAAAACGTGCCACAAGTGCGATTGAACTGCAATATCGCCCTCTCTCGCGACTGCACCGCCTACGTCTACCCATTGACTCTTAGACCTTTTCTATTCTATTCTATTTGTCAAATTTTTCGTCACTAGCTTCTACGAACCCTATAAGAGCGATAATTTATAGGTATGCAGAGAAAGTCCAAGCAAATCTTATAAAAGAATTTACTAATTTAACACGAAAAGGATAAAGATTTTCGTTGAGCTTCGACGAGTGAACCTCCCAAAAAAATCAGATACATAAGTCTCAAATTGCACAATGCAAAACATTTTAATCTATTTTTGATTAGAATTTACGGCTCGTGCATTGCCGAACACTACATTGAATTAGTGGCAGAACACTTGAAAATTTTTGGTTTATTGATTGAATCCAACAGCATTGGTATCACAACCGACGGCGCATCCGTTATGGTGAAAGTTGGCAGGTTCATGCCTTGCTATCAACAACTGTGCTATGCACATGGAATTCATTTGGCTGTAGTAGACGTGCTGTATAAAAAGAAACCTCAAAGAGATGTAGAACAAGTAGCAATAGACGACACTGATGAATATGAAGACGAAAATAAAGATATGGAGACAGAGATGAATGAATAATTGACAGTAACACTCGAACCAACATCGGCGTGTCGAGTCTTGTTGAATTGATTCCCCGTTACAGCGATCTACTCATAAAAATATGAAAAGTTGTTAAAACGTTCAAAAAATCACCTACCAAAGACGACATGTTCTTGCAAAAACATGTCAAAGAAGAGAAAGGCAAGGAATTGAGTTTGATTCTTGACTGCCGCACCATGTGGAACATTTTGCTTATTATGCCGGAACGTTTCTACATCCTACAGTTTGCATCGATAAAGCGTTGATAGACATTGATTCTGCGATAAAATTCTCTGTTGGCCAGTGGTCAATAATCAATGAGTTAATCGCCACTCTTTAACCGGTGAAACTGGCTGTAGAAGCTCTTTGCAGAAGAACGTTCACTTTGATAACGGCCGACACAAACTTGAAATTTGTCTCAGACAAACTAAATATCCAGGACTCTAGCCTTAATGACGAGCTATCGCAAGCCCTAAGCAACAGAATCGCGGAACGGCGTCTCTTTGAAATTACAGGTACATTAGTGTACTTACAAAATCCAAAAAAGTATGACGAAGAACTAAACAATCCTGGTTATTTCCGCATGCTGAAAAATAATGCAATGCGACAAGAGATGAAAAATTCGTTAAGTCGTATAAATAAAAAAGTGATTGTGGAAACAACGCAAGAGGACATTTTATGAGACCGAAGGAGTGAAAGGCGATCATTTGTCCATGGTCTATTTGATGATTTTAAAACCGACCTGCGTAGACGCCGAAAGGGCTTTCTCCGCAACCGGCTATATGTCCAGATCTATGCGTAGTAGGTTAGGCGATAAGACGATAGATAAAATATGTTTTTTAAGGTCTCACTTCCAAAAAACTAAATAATTAAGGTATCAGATGTTTAGACATTTAGAATACAGACTTGATGGCGAATCGCGACTGATTATACGTCCTTATTTGATTATATACACCTAAGATAATTTCTATTTTGAGTTTTCTATTTTATTAGTTTGTTTTAAAAAGCTTGAGTAATAAATAAACAAAAAAAGCGTTAAAATCGTGTGTTTATTTTGATTCCACATTTTGCTGGATCCGCTCTGGATCCAGCTGGATTCAGGTCAATCTTGCAAAAATCCAGCTGAACTAAAAATGCTGTTGGATTGCAATCATAGGTTATTTAACTAGTCATCTTTTCTGAGAAATTACAAGTCTTGGTTCATTACGCTTTTTACCGCTTACCCACAAAATAACCTTTTTTGGCTGTTTTGTAAATTCTTAGGTTTGTTTATTAACGTGTTTATACGCTGTATATTGACTAAGCAACTGAATAGTAACACTATTCTTTGGAAGTACGTTTTGAAATTTTTTTCTTTTGAATTAAATTCTTTTGTTAAAGACATGGAGCATAAATAGGCTTATCTGTAATATTAAACTTTTTTGTTAATTAGTAGTCAAAATTAACTACTGAGCCAATGCTGAGCAAACCTGAGCCAATGCTTTAGGTTCGTAATTATACTAGTAAATAGATTTGCGTTTCATACTGTAATTTTTCCTATTTGATTTTCACTAACAAATAATTTTAAAGATGTTGTTTGCATGTTGTACATAAACTTTTCACACTAAAAGCATACATTGGTGTTTGTAGTTTTAATTTTAATGAAAACAAAATATACAAAAGCATTTCCCTACTTCACAAGATTAAAATCGAGCGTGTTACCTGAAGCAAAGATTAAAACCAATCAAACAAGTTATATAACCGAGCATTAAATTTTTTGAAAGCACGGTAAAGTTACTTAACTCCGAAGAATAAAGCTTTAAAACTGAAACGAATAACGGAATAATATCGTGAAAGAACTTTCTGCGACGGTTATTTCTTTTCATTCAATTCGAGCTTTTCATTAGAAGTGAACTTTTTTTATAGGAATTCCTTCTTTCTGGTTCCGTTCGTAAAGAAAAACAAACGACATTGATCGAATACTTAAATTTAACTGCGGATGTGACGGATTTTTTTTAAACCAACCTTTGTACAACCATCGTTCCGGAAAAGGTGAGAACGTAACTCACAAAATATTTAAAAAGGTAGTTTTGTGTATATTACACAGTAAAAACTAGAGATATATACATAAACATATAGCATACAGGTTTTTGTGATTTAATAACCTATGGGTTTGCTGATGCAAAGTAAAAAGCAAATCCAAAATATGGAAAAATATTTTAAATGTTACCATAGTTTACTATAAAAGGGAGTTCCTAAACTAAGTAATAGACACCTGTTTATTATACTTCCTTCATTTAACTTATAGAATATACTTATAAGCTCCTTTTTGTTTATAAATAAACTTGAGAGAATTGTCTTGCTTGTACAAAACAAACCAGAACAGAAAATCGTGCTTGGCGTGATGCTGATAGAAAAGGAAAAAGAGCTATGTTCAGATTTACGGGTACGGTATATTTCAGTGGAAACTGAATTTGCCTTGGTGAGTCTAAACTGAGTTGCATCAACAAGACATGGTTAAAAACGTAAAGAGCGAAAGAACGAGGTAAAGTGGACAAATTGTGGTGTGAAATGAAAACCAACACTTGAAATAGAGCTACTATAAATTATTATAGAGAAATGAAAGATACCTTTATGAAATTTGTAATAATAAGTGAAAGAATACTGTCAGTGAAATTTGTACATGACATAACAATGAAAAATGCTCTTTAAGTTGGACTAAGTAAGAAAAACTTTCTACAATAAATTAGGAGATATATTTAAAAATTAGATATTATGGTAATATGGGATTAAGTCACAATTTATTATAATGAACATTCCATTTTATAATTGTTGTTTGACGTTTCGGTTTTCACTCAGGCAATCGTTTTCAAAAAAAGATAATAAGGTGTTATTAAAAACAAAAGTTGTTAGGCTGTTGTTATTGTAACCAATACATTGAAATATATTCTGTCCAAAACCAAGCCTAACAACACACAAGATAGATCAATGAACTGCATAGATAAAAACACCATTACGTGTCAGGATAAAGGAATATGTAACATATATCAAAGGCGGAGACTTCAACAAATCACAGATAATCAAACATGCCTGGGATAATGACCACAAAGTACAATGGAAAGTTGCATCAATAGTAATGAAAGAAACTGACATGAAAAGAGAAAAATTTAAGAAGAAGCTCTGATCCTACTTAATGAAGAAAAATATTTAGCAAACCCATCAGCAGAATATAGCAGTAGAAAATGTATCATCATCATCTGGTTGGCAGTGGTAAAATACTAAAAGAAGAAGTCAGCAATAAAAATATACTTCATCTAATTTACATACAGTTGCACGTCATTATCTACGTCAGAGATCGAAGTTGACATAGTTGCCAAAGTATAAAAAATCCTGTGTGTTCCGAACAAATGTTCTTTATAAGCACGCTTTATAATGCATTTATACACATTAAATGAAACATATTATTGTGTATTTCTTTAAGTTAACATTAATAGAAATCTTTAAATATTATTTCTACGCGTATATAAAAAAATATGTCTAGTGGCTGTAATGCCAGTGTACTCGGCAAAGTGATTCTAAAAAAGAACACACCTACCGCCTAAATATTTCGTGTTGGTACCATGTGACGTCACGGGATATGACGCTGATGACGTGCATCGATATGTAAATTAGGTGAAATATATATATCAATATTAGCTGATTAATAAAAAGTCAGAGACACATCATCTACAATTGTACCTAATGTGAGTACATGTGAGTACCGGCCTGATTAAAGTTTTGTATATTTAACATTTTACACAACAAAATAGAAGAGCTGTACGGGAAACCAGAAATTAGCCAGATCGTCAGGACAAAGATAAGTACTTAGATGGTTGATCCATCTGGCGAGAATGGCAGATGGAAGGTGGGTAAAGAACTCGCTGCTGAGAAGGAAGGGAAAAAATAGAAGAAAACTATTACGAAAAAAGTAGCTACAAGCGTGTAAGGAAGACTTACAAGCAATCGGGATAACAAAATGGAAGAAAACAGTGGAAAAATTTCAGCCAAACTTGGTCCAAAGCAAATTCATACATTCGCCCAGCTTTTTATATTTTTGAAAAACAGATGTAAATACTAGAAAAATTGCAAAGCTTAAACTCTCATACGCAAAATTCTAATCGTAATTCCTCAACAAGTGTCGCATATCTCTCTTGAATCTAAAGTAGATCATTTAAAATATTTGTTTTGTTCTTAACCTCATAAAATTTATAATTGTAATGGTTTTAACGACTCGAACAGCGCTCTAAATAGTTTTTCTCTCGCACAAAAAGTTTTACTTTTCTCTCTCTTTCTCTTTCTTTCTCTTTCTCTCTCTCTCTCTCTCGCGTTCCGTACGATAAAAGGACAAATTAATTAATTTAAACAAATGTATAGTGGGTTGTGTTGTTAATAAATCAGTAAAAGAAAAGTGCAGTGTATAATTTCGTCTCCGAGACAAACCACTGAATCAGCAATCTACGACTAAACTCCTGTAAGTAAATCCAAATTGACATGCGCGATCACATAGGTTTGACGCCCAACAGGAAATTCGTGGATTAGCTCCCGCTTTTCCTTTAAATGGTTCGGTATGTTTAACGTCGAGATGCTAATCACCCAATACGAATAATGGTTGATCTGTTTGTTCCTGGAAGAAGTAGGACAGTAATACCAAAGACGACATAGGGAAGAGGCTTAGACAAGAGATGTCGTTCAAATGGATTTATATTGGTATGATCCAAGATAGAAACTTATGGAAAAATGTTATTAGGGAAGTTGACCTTGCACAGAGATAAGTGCAAAGAGAATGATGTTGATGATGATGATGATGATGATGATGATGATAGGTAAAAATATTTAGAGACCATTTTTAATAGCATAATGATAATATAATAGATATAAAAAGAAATTAATCTGAATTGATGTTTAAAAGAAATATTACATAAATACATCAAAGCATGATGATTGTTACTATATTAAAAAGCTTATGTCATAAAGTCAAAGTTTAAATCAATAACATTAAGGTGAATAATTGTATAATATAGTTCCTAACATAACGTAGAAGAGAATCGCAAAAATCAATAAACGGATTAAATAAAATTGAATACTAATTCTAAATAGAAAACGTAATAGTTGGTTAAAACTGACGTTATAATTCGCAATCTCCAATTTCAGCAAATTCCTAATCTCGAAATGGTGGTAGACGATAAGCAGTTTGCGCGCCACTGGAAAACCGCATTTGCTCCATCTACAAGTATATTATGTAGTTACCCGTGATAACCCTGCCGTCAGCTTAACAGCATTTTTAAGCTTATTTCATTAACTTTAACGCTTTGATGACTGGCTGACTAGCTCCGACCCCTCGTTTATCGACAATAAACTATCACAGCTGTACGTACGAGGGAAACACCAAAATTATAAGAAACATTTTTGTTGTAAAGAAAACCGAAACAGCGTTACGTTAAAAAAAATATTTATAATTAAAGATTGGTTGTTTAGTTTAACTGTCAATCAGAATGTTTATTTTATATCTTTCAAATATATTTTAGTTACTTTCTTGTATCCATGTTTTTCTTCTACATTATATTGGTCGCTTTATGAACTTTTCAGACTATGTGCTGCTATGCTGAAATTCATATTAAATATAAAAAAGCTCTAGAATGCGAATGATTTCGAAAATAACAAGTTTTCCATGGGCAGAATTTTTCATAACGTTCAATTGGTAGGTAATAGCTAGATAATGATATATTGTTTACCGAGTTTAGATGTCGAGGTCTGGAATTATTACGTATAAACGTTTCTGCCATTGCAGTAGACACTACTAAAGTTGACGCGACTTTGGTTGCACAGGCCGTGGAGGCCTACATTCCTGGAATAGTTGTTAGGACCGATATGTTTTAAAAAGAATTTTTTTATATGTAAGTTTTTTAAAAATAAACAATTGTAAAATTGAAAATAATATTGGTTTGCTTGTAATATATTTCAAAGTACAAAATAAAAGATATTTAAAACAAATGAAAGTCCATTATCCTGGATTACCTGTAGTAAACAAAATTTAAAGATATGCATAAATTATTTTCTTTGTAAAATATATTCGAGTGACGTGAGTGAGCTTAGTGAAATCGTGAACAATGCGAGCAGGTTTTCCAAATAGATTTGTACGTTGATATACAGTGAATAAGACAATAGAATAGCAATATTCAGAAAATATAATTCTTCGTTAGTTCTTAAGAATTTGTAGGAACCGATTAGCATGTTAATAGTTTTTAGAAAATTTATAATTGTGGGTAAAATTGTTGTTTGTTATCTAAATAAAAAAGGTTAATCTTCGTAAATGGGTATATTTAAAAAACCCTTAAAAGGGCTACATCAAAGAAACAAACGTTTTCGGAATAAAACATTCCATCATCAGGTTTAAAATTGCAAGGTTAACATGCCTGAGCTACCAAAATATCAGGGTAAAAACCCTTTAAATTACATGTAGTTGTAAAAGATTGTACATAATGTTGTTATAAATCTGTGATGTTAAATATTAAATTGAATTTGACTTCAGGTAACATACACCGATGGTTGAAGTGAGTTCCAGTGTCCGGAGAGTAAACCTCTTCCAACGGACTACAGCTGGTAACTCTTGCTTAAGCCAAGTTACCAAGCTTAATCTTAATCTTTTGCAAATAGTCACTTGAAAAGGCGTCAAAACCTTTTGATTTCACGCACATAGGTTCTTACACCTGTTAAACTGACTATTTGCAAATTATTACCTTAATGCGTTTGGACATATAGTTAATTTATTTGGGCATGATATATACCAGGCTCTTGTATATATTTTGTACACTTCATTTTAAGTTTATTTAAGCTATGCATACAGTCAACCACTAAGAATTTTTTTTATAGGTTAGTAGCTAACTAATAACATTTTTTTGTTAGTTAGTTTTGAAACAAGCTGAGGAGTACTTAATAGAAGACGATGAAGAAAAAGTTTAAAGAACAGATAGCGTATGACGTCGCTTCTTACTAAGCACATCCCGTCGTCCAAGTGTTCCTCGCTCATTGCCTTCTTGAAGTTAGTTTCCCAGCGTGTCTTAGTCCCTGGTTTTCCCCTCTCGGCTGGTTTACAATTTCATGGTGGTTTCAGAAGTAGCGATTTATTTATTTGGACAACATGTCCATACCATCTTAATTCTTGTTGTTCAATATCTAACACGATTGTCTGTTTGACCACAATAATTTCTTTCATTTCTTAGTTTTTATCTCTGCCCTATCACGTTATTCTGCATGATCTCCGCCATAAAGCAAAGATCTCAGTTGTGTTTTATCATGTCCATCTCCATGTCTCTGTATCTTAGTGTCTCAGACAGTTTTGACGATCGTATTGTAGATATTTATGTTCCTTCGTTTGCTGATATTTTTCTGCCATTATATTTTATTTATTCTGCTTAGAAATCTTCTATCTTGGGTTATATGTCTCTAATTATCTGCTTATCGGTTTCTCCCTTACCAATTTTTACCTCAAGATAACTGTGGTATTGACATTCCCTTATTCTGTCCTTTCCGATTTCTCCTAAAATAAGGTCTATTATCTGTTTACCCATACTGATGTATTTTGTTTTTATTCAGTTTTACTGTTAGTCCTGCCTTTGGGTATTCCTCTGATAATTTTAAGTAATATTTTTTCTGTGCCACTATTATCTGGTCATCAGCGAATTGTAATTGTCTAATGGTATACCCATTCCGTGACACTTCTTTTTCCAATTTGTCAATCCATATTCCATATATATTTTAAACAAGCTAAGTGAGAGAAAGCTAGAAAGCATCTCCGTCGGGGACCCTTAGCTGTTTGAAATCTGTTTGTTGTCTTGTTTCCAGGTTATTATTGGTTGTATTCTTGTACATGTTTTTGACAGCTGTAATTAATTGATTACTTATATGTATCTTCTCCATTGATTCCCTTATTGGTTAGCGGTATATTACCATAGGCTTTTGTTAACTCCATAAAAACTAAATTGAGGCTTTTTCCCGTATTTAATTTTTTCTCTATTATTATGAAAACAAAATGACAAAAAAAATATTCGGCTTTTTATTCGTCCGGTATTTTCCGCTTATTAATAAATTTGTTAAAGATGTCGTTCATCAATTTTTTTAAAAATATTAGAAGTAGTTAATTTTATGAGTTCTGTCGTAATATTACCCGGTCCACTCGCTATTCGTTTTTTCTAGCCTTCTTCGCACTTCTTTATAAAGTTTTTTATGACCTCTTTTTACTATCTTCTTCTTCGCGTGCCATATCAGAACTATCCGACGTTGGCGATCACCATTGCGAAGGCTTCTCGATCTTCTGCAATATGGAATAATTGTCCTGCATTTGGTATCTGAGTCCATTCACGAATGTTTTTTAACCAAGAAACTTGTTTTCTTCCTACACCTCTATGGCCACCTCTTTTTACTATACCCACTGTTAGTTCTGTTCTTCGAATGAAATCTTTCGTCTTACAATAATTGTCAATGCAGCAAACTGATACGAGAAATGCATTACATAAATGTTGCACTGTAAACTTCCCTCGTATTTTCGACTGGTGGGTTGTATGCTGCATTTTCGAATAATACCCAAAGTTTATCGCGATAGACGGCAAAGCCATTATACTTATTGTGATGCAATGGATTGGAATCCTGACATAGACGTAAGGGTCACGTGACAGGTCACGTTTTCACTTGTCCTCGATTGATTTATATGCAAAGCGTTGATAAGGGGTGAATTGAAAAATGATACATGTGTTGCGGTATCTTTATAATTATATTTACGCAAGGAAATATTGGATTTTTTTACTCTTGCCAGTAATCAGATTGAATGTACTGATCGATAGAGTTTATATTTATAAGCATAAATAAGTACAGTATATTTGGCTATTTTGGATTAGGGATAAAACCTTTAATTTAAACGGTACGCTGTAGTGAGAAAGTTATTACATTCTCTCAATATTTGAAGCACCGTTGAAGACAAGCAAAAATACTATTTTAACTAATAATATATTTTACATTCATTTAGACAAATATAGAATTATTAGTGCTAATATAAAGAAAATTACAAATTCTATTATTTCTAAATTGTAGTGGTAAATATTTCCTGATAAAATAAGAAAAATAACACTCCAAATTTTTCTTAATGAGAAATTGAAAACATATTAGCTACCTTACCTAAGTATAATCAAGAATTAGATCCATACTCATACATAATCACTGTCGTCGGTATCTTCGTTTGGATTGTAATGAGAACTGAACCAATATTCTTCTATTAAATTTTCACATCTCCGTACACTTTTTTCCTAAATTGCAGGAGTAGCAGTATTTAATGTTTCTTGCCATGTTTTCACAACTGCTGTTTCACTGTAACCGTTACATCCAATATATTTATAGCAGTAAATCACGCATATTCCCAAATATGTTCAATAAAATTAAATTCACAATGGTAAGGAAGTAGTCTTAACACATTATGTCCAAAACTATGTAGAATCTCTAGTCTACTATTCTTTTACCGTTAACCCAGATGGAAAATAAGTTGAATTTTTGAGGTGATTTTTTATTAATTTACATTTTGTAATTAATTTGTTTTTAAGCATTTTAAAAAAATTGTTCGCTACTCATGTTTTGTGGTATTTCTTCTTTTAACAATGGCCTTTCATCTTTATTCTGATTTATCTCAACGTTGATACTATTATATATATAAATATATATATATATATATATATATATATATATATATATATATATATATATATATATATAGCAAAACTGGTAGGATTATCGACCGAAACGTAAATAACAATTTATTGTTTTGGAGTATCAGGTATGCGGTCTGTTATTAAAAAAAAACTCTTTTTTCTTTTATGACTCTATATTTCGCTGATTTTTGTCAGCTTCTTCAGGAGATAAAGATTAAGAGTTAAAATATTTAAAAATCTTGAACATAATATATTCAAAACAGTACTCTAAGTACTCTAAGTACTGTTACAATATATGTTATAATATATTCTTGTATTACGTGTGGCCTAACTTCTTCTTTTAACAATGGCCTTTCATCTTTATTCTGATTTATCTCAACGTTGATACTATTATATATATATATATATATATATATATATATATATATATATATATATTTAGCAAAACTGGTAGGATTATCGACCAAAACGTAAATAACAATTTATTGTTTTGGATTATCACGTATGCGGTCTGTTATTAAAAAAAACTCTTTTTTCTTTTATGACTCTATATTTCGCTGATTTTTGTCAGCTTCTTCAGGAGATAAAGATTAAGAGTTAAAATATTTAAAAATCTTGAACATAATATATTCAAAACAGTACTTAGAGTACTGTTTTGAATATACTGATACTCCAAAACAATAAATTGTTATATATATATATATATATATATATATATATATATATATATATATATATATACAGGGTGGTGAATCGTCGAACGGGCCATAGAAAACTCAATGATTGTTGAATTCCTGCTTCCCTAATTATTTTACACCAAAAGTCATGGGAAACAATTTGTAGAGGACTCAAATATGTATCGAAAACAATTGTTAAAATTGTTTACGACTTAAACGTATTCCAAAATTTTGCTAAAATATAATACATTTTTCAGGCCACCCCTAAAAGTCAGGCCAGACGCCGTGAAAAGAATGTGTATTACGTGTTGCGTTTTGTCATATTGACGTTTCTAATATTTGACAATATTTAAATCAACTATATTATATTTATCCATGATTTAAATGGCCAAAATTTTGTGATTTATTATTTAAAAGAAAAAATATGTTGATTAAAAAATGTACTCAGTTAAGGAGAAAAGAGCAATAATAAAAATGTTTTATTCATGTTTTATTATAACATTTGTTATAGTTTTATGTTTAGAAATTATCATATATTATTATTAGGAATAAAGATCACAGTAACAGTATATTGGAATTCATTGAATTGTTGTATAACTTAACATGGAATTAAATTTTAGTGTATTAGAATATCTTACGTTACATAAAGATCCGGTAGTGACAGGAAAAGGTTCGCGCTATTGCCTGAATACAACATTATGCGACTTTTCGTCAACTGAGTACATTTCATTATATTGATCGATTTATAAACAATATAATTTATTGTTCACAAAGTAATATTGTTCAGTAGTAATATTTAGTAAAATTCATTGTTTATAATTTAAACATAAAATAAAAAAAATTGACAATTCAAATTGTCAAACATCTGACATTAATATAATAAAAGACACACGTTATAATATATTCTTGTATTACGTGTGGCCTAACTTTTAGGGGTGGTCTGAAAAATCTATTATATTTTTGCAAAGTTTTGAAGTACACTTGTAGAACGGTTTTAACATTTGTTTTTTAATTCAGAACTTAGTCCTCTACAAATAGTTTTTTATGACTTTTGATCTAAAATAATTAGGAAAGCAGCAATTCAACAATTTAAAATATCCCATTGAGTTTCCTATGGTCCGTTTGACGATTCACCACCCGGTGTATATAAATATATATATATATATATATATATATATATATATATATATATATATATACATATTTTATATATATATATATATATATTAAATTTTATATATTATATATATATATATATATATATATATATATATATATATATATATATATATATATATATTGAGATAATATTAAATATAGGAGAAACGAAGGTAATCTAGAATTAACTTAAATGGTGATTAAAGAAATAATTTATAAGTTATATACTAGAGAATATTATAAAAAGTATTTATATGAGGACATTCTTAAGAAATTAGCATAATAATTTGTTTAAAAAGTTTTTATTTTGCAATGTATTTGGTTATTTTAATAATTATGATATTATAAATACATATGTTTATGCCATCTACATAGACAACAAAGATACACTGAAGTAAGTTTGGTTGTTGGAACTTTTGTGAATAAGAGTGATATGGAACATAAAGTGAACATTTGAAATAATAATTAAGGATTAAAATAGTGTTATTTATTAATTTAAGGTGTTTAATTTATATAAAGTTTACATTCTGATCTGAAAAGTCTAAATTTCCATAAAATTCTCGATAGAAAACTAAGAATTATCTAGAAGGGTTAAAATAAGACGTCAATGGAAAGAATTTAACATCTTTTCGTAGGAGAATATTCGCGAACATTGAAATATTTACAAAATAGAAGAGATAATTATATAGACATAAAAGAGATATCTAC
The DNA here is from genome assembly GCA_918026665.1 of Diabrotica balteata. Lineage (NCBI taxonomy): Eukaryota > Metazoa > Arthropoda > Insecta > Coleoptera > Chrysomelidae > Diabrotica > Diabrotica balteata. The sequence continues at coordinate 57,166,473 of OU898278.1, read as the reverse complement.
ACATCATAGTCCAAGTCATTAGTGCGTTATATATAGTGCAGCCACGGCTGTGAACATTCATTCCTGATTTATTATTGTTATTGTATACTTGTTTTGATTCGTTATTTAACCATTGTATTTAGTTAATTTTAAATAAATTGTTTTTAAAAACGCGAGTCTGAAAACGAGTTATTTAATTGGCGCAGTCAGTAGGATACCTGAAGGTTGCAGCAGATTCCAGTTAATTGCAGTACAACCGTTGGTGTCCACCATTTATCCGGAGAACCTACAATAAACAAGTAAGTTACTGAGAATTTTCCTTACTTCTTATTTTCCTTTATATTTTGAAAATTATTACCAGTTTTATTTTATTTTTACCATTTGTCAGAGATTGTAATAAATCTTCTTCATTTGAGTAATTTTAAAAACATTTTTTATGCAAAGTGATATTGATAATTTAATTTGTAACTTAAACAAAATGGCATTAAATAACACACCCACAATTCAAGCGGCAAAAGCTCTCGCTGACTTTTTACCCACATTTAATGGGGATCCGTTAAAATTGGAAAGCTTTATCCAAAGATGCGACCAGTATTATCGCACTTATGGACAGACAACGGATAATACCTTGAACGATTTTACATATAATGTATTATGTTCGAAGTTACAAGACAACGTATTAAACTTCGTAATGTGTAGACCAGATTTAAATACCTGGCCATTGATTCGAAGTACATTAAGAAATAACTTCGGCGACAGAATCGACAGGCAAACATTGAATAAAGAATTCCTACAAACAACAAAATACAAAAACGAAAATATTATAGACTTTTTAGCAAGAATATCGCAACTCAAATCAAGATTGGAAATTAAAATAAATTCAGAAACGAATTTAAGTGCTGAACGGAAAACGATATTAATGGAACAAAATGAAGCAAATTCCATAGACATTATACTTGCAAACGTAGATGAGAAAGCTAGAACGATTCTTGAAATAAAGGAACCGAAATCGTTTATAGAAGCATCCGACATATTAAATAGACAATTTTATAATGACCAAAGAGTCGATTCAATAAACTTTTCAAATAAATTTAAAGGAAAACCTCAATTTCAAAATTCAAAATCAAATAATCAAATAAGTTATAACCAACAACACCGCAATCTTAATCCAAACTTTAATCATCGCTATAACACACGTTATTCATCTAATTCTAATTATTCAAATCACCATGAACAAAATAATCATTTCAATCAGCCTAATACATCAAGGCAAACCTTTTCCAATTACAACCAATCTAATCCTAATCGTCATTTCAATCAACCAAGTACATCAAAACAAAATTTTCCAAGCCAACCGATAAAAATTCAATCTAGACCTATTCAAACTAAATATTTTACAAACGAACAAGTTTTTGGGAAACCAAAAAATGTATTTGATCCCAGGAATGTCCCAAAAAATACATTCTCACCGGAACCAATGTCAACGACATCTAGAATCTCTTCCGGAAAACAAAAATTTCCCTTTATTCAGAGAGGCCCTCCAAATTTCCAATTCGAAGAACTTTATCAAGTAGAAGACGAAAATGAAGATAACCAATATTGTGATGCATATAATCACCTCCCAAATCCCCAAACAGACTCTGTAAACATAAATGAAAATTTTCAAGAGGATCGTCACGAAAATCCCGACGATTAAACCAACACATTGATCTAAATAATACAATTCCCAATTCTCTCCCATACATTCAATTAAACTTTCCAACTCCCATTAAATTACTAATTGACACAGGCTGTCACCCATCTCTCCTAAGACCCTACATTGCCGAAAAATACTTTTCAGAAAAAATCACAAGACACACAACTCCGATTATTACGTGTGCAGGATCCCGAGAATCCCAATTCAAAGCCAAAATCCCCCTTTTGCAAGAATTTCACATATCCGAACCTCTCGACTTTGTCTTATTTGATTTCCATAATTATTTTGACGGTATATTAGGAATACGAGACCTTCGAAAATTACACTTAAATTTAGATTTAAATCGCCAAATCCTTTTTAATCAAAACTCAGAGATCCCTCTTAATTATAGAAAAGATTTTAATAGTCAAAAGATAGAAATTCCACCTTTTTCGTCTGTAATAAAAAATATACAGACATCATTACCAGATGGAGATATCTTTCTTAACGACATTGTTAATGAAACAAAAACAATAAAAATCCCATCAAGTTTAGTTCATGTTGAAAACGGACGTGTAAAAATTGAATTTGTTAATAAAACATTCCACACACAACTAATTAATATCGATAACAACTTTCTAAATAATTTTGCGGAAAATTTTGATACAAGAAATTTTAATTGCTTTTCAATGGAAGAAATTATGAACATTACTATAAACGATACAATTAACACTAAGGACCGGAAAATAACTTTGGAAAATTTTAGACAAGATCATTTGAATCTTGAAGAAAAACATGCACTGAAATTATTAGTAGAAGAATACCAAGATATTTTTCATAACCCTGAAGACAAATTGACCTTCACAAATCAAGTAAAACACAGCATTAATACCACCGATGAAATTCCAGTATATTCAAAATCATACAGATACCCCCACATACATAAGGAGGAGATAAGAAAACAAATCAATAAAATGCTAGAAGATGGAATAATCAGACCATCACAGAGTCCGTGGAGTTCTCCCATTTGGATTGTTCCAAAGAAATTAGACGCTTCAGGAAGACAAAAATGGCGAATCGTGGTAGACTATAGAAAAATAAATGAAAAAACTGTTGACGATCGCTACCCATTACCTTCCATTCAGGATATACTAGATAAACTTGGCAGATGCCAATATTTTACTACAATTGACTTAGCTTCTGGATTTACACAGATAGAAATGGAGAAAGAGTCTATTCCTAAGACAGCTTTCAATGTCGAAAATGGCCACTATGAATATCTTCGTATGCCATTTGGCCTTAAAAATGCACCTGCAACGTTTCAACGAGTAATGGATAACATACTCAAAGATATTTTAAATAAAATTTGTTTTGTATATATGGATGACATAATAATATTCTCCACTTCACTTCAAGAACACATAAGTAATATAAAACAAGTCTTTAAGAGATTGAGAGAAGCTGGTTTAAAGATACAATTAGACAAATCAGAATTCTTTTGCAAAGATGTAGAATTTTTAGGACACGTCATTACGCCAGAAGGCATTAAACCTAATCCGAAAAAGGTAAATGCAATAAAAAAATTTCCCATCCCAAAAACTGCCAAAGAAATTAAATCATTTTTAGGACTCATAGGCTATTACCGAAGATTTATAAAAAATTTCGCCAAATTGACTAAACCGCTAACATCATGCTTAAAAAAAGGAATGCAAATCAAACACACTCCTGAATTTATAGAAAGTTTTGAACTTTGTAAGAACATCCTAATGAATGATCCTATCTTACAATACCCAGATTTTAGCAAACCTTTTAATGTAACAACAGATGCTTCAAATTTCGCAATCGGAGCAGTACTATCTCAAGGACCAATAGGAAACGACTTACCTGTTGCTTTTGCATCTAGGACTTTGAATCCAGCGGAATGTCACTACAGTACCATAGAAAAAGAACTCTTAGCTATAGTATATGCTGTTAAATATTTCAGACCATACTTGTACGGCACAAAATTCAACATTATTTGTGACCATAAACCCTTACAATGGCTTTTCTCCTTAAAGGAACCTAATTCCAAACTAATAAGATGGAAACTTAAATTAGAGGAATACGACTACCAGATTATTTATAAGAAAGGCAAATTAAACACAAACGCAGATGCTCTCTCCAGAGTAGAAATTCATCCCATAGATACCGAAGATAACGACAAATTGTCCATTATAATGAACTTAGACCACAACGAATTTATTGATCTTGAAGAATCAACAAACGAAATGTCGAAACTTAGAGACTTAGATTCGAATGATATTATATTAAAACCTGCTCTTGATCACAACGATATACAAGATATTATAAATATTAATCCATACCAAAACATAACACAAGAATTTATTAACGAAATAATTGACAAAGAACTACCAGTACCAGAAGAAGATATTGTAGAATCCATAGAAGAAAATACCAAAAAAGATAAGAAAATAAAAATTCTTCAAATATAGCAATACCAAATACAGAAGAGAAATCTGACGATTTAGAAACGGTGCATACTAGTCAAGAAGATCCCATATTAAATATACCGTATACAGAAAAGGCCATAAATATATACAAAAATCAAATAATAATAACTTCTGCAAATATATCGAAACCAAAATATACATACGAAAAAATATTCGACAAAAATAGATATCATTGGCAAATACCAAAAAATGATTTTGAAGAAACACAGTTTCTATGTTTAATTAAAGAAATCATAAAACCCAATACGACCTATTGCCTACTATTTAAAAACAAAGACCTCGAAATACCTTTTATTCGTTTTATGACAAACTCATTTAAAAATAATGCATTTTCCTTAGTCATTTCAAATAAAATTCTAACGGATATAACGGAAGAAGCGGAAAAACAAGAAAAGTTAAAATTTTACCACGAAACGAAAACAAACCACAGAGGCATTAATGAAAATCTTGCAGCACTCAAAAAACATTTCTACTGGCCTGACATGGACAAAGATGTCACAAATTACGTCAATACTTGTGACCTATGTCAAAAATCAAAGTACGAAAGACATCCCACCTCACTTATTCTCAAACCAACACCAATTGGCAATTCCCCTATGGAACACATATATATCGATACATTTAAGTTTAGTAACCAAAATTTCCTTACCATTATAGATAGCTTTTCTAAATTCGGTCAAGCCTATCCCATAAATTCAATAAACGCTATGGAAATTGTTAACAAATTAACATTCTTTATAAGTCACTACGGAATACCCAACAAAATCACATGTGACAATGGCACAGAATTTAGGAATAAAATATTTCAAGATCTCTGTCTCTTACATCATATAGATGTCCATTACGTAACCGCCTACAACCCAAATAGCAACAGTCCGATAGAAAGATTTCATTCTTCAATCATAGAAAGTTTGAGAATACTTAAAGAAGAAAAAGAAAATATCATTATTTCTCAGTTAATGAGTTACGCAATATTAGCTTATAACAATAGTATTCATAGTGCTACAGGCTATACTCCCTTTCAAATAATGCGAGGCAAACTAGATTATAAAAACCCCTTCGAACGAGATGAGAATGAAAGAATAACACAATATATTCATGATCACTCAAAAAACCTAAAATTACTTAACAATATTATTCTTAATAAACTAAATAAAAACCAAACACAAAACTTAGAACGTGCAAATAAATCTAAACAATCAGAAATAAAATTAGACACGAATCGTCCCATATATCAGTTAAAAGGTTCAGAACAAAGATTAGCAAAATGTAATCAACCTTATCAAAAATTAATAAATCCCAAATTAGTTGGAGATAATAAAATATTATCCAACAATAAAGTATATCACTTGCGAAGTATAAAACCTCAACGTATTGTTACAGATAACTACAATCAACATGAAAATACTAGCGATGACGATACTCCTCTATCTACAAGGATATCAAACGTTAGAAATAAAAGAAATTAATAATCCCATCCTACCTGTTCAAATTGGACAAGCAAAAAGGATACTATCAAAACATACATTTCTTTATCATATTAATTTATCCCAACCATTAGAAATAAGTAATCAAATATATAATGAAGTAATAAACTTAAGAAATTCTATTAAAGTAAACAATCACTTTTCAATATTAATTATAAACAAAATAGATCATGCCATAAAACTAAGTAAAGCTATAAATAATCAATTAGAAACATACCCACAAAACCCCAGAACCAAACGAGCATTAATTAACGCAATAGGAAAGGTATCCAAATGGCCTTTTGGCACCTTAGACACTGATGACGAAAATTATTACAACAACTACTTATCCACTCTCAATGACAATCAAAATAAGATAAATTCAAGTTTATTTCAGCATCACACCTTGTTAATAGAAATGTCGAAAACGTACTCAAAAGGATTTGAAACAATTAAAGAAAATCAAATAATAATAAGCAAACAAATGACAATAATTTCAGAAGAAATTAAAGAATTAATAAATGTAGAAAAAGCTTTCTCAATAAATATAATAATAGATAACCTAATAAATCAACTACACGACCTACAAATTTTGGTCAATAACATCGAAACCGCTATATCACTAGCAAAACTAAATATTCTTCATAGCTCAATTATTAATCCTTTGCAATTAGAATCAATAATACTAAAATTAAACAAAATATATACGGTACGAAATGTACCAAAACTTCAAAATTTTATGAATTATTACAGTCTCTTCTCAACTCAGGTGAATATTCATGGGAACTTGGTAATTTTCAAGATTCATACCCCAATAGTTAGTAATCCCTTAAAATATTTCCGAATATATCCTATTCCTTTAAACAACCTAACAATTATACCCGATCAACCATTCCTGCTTCTCAGTAACGAAGAAAATTGGACAACATCTGAACAATGTCCCGAAATCGAAAACTACTATTACTGTCCAAAGAAGTACCTACAAGAAAATACACAACCTTGTTTAAGCAAACTCATCCGAACTGGCAAGAATAAATGTATAAGCACGAGTATCCATTTGAAGAAGACTGAAATAACCACAATTAATTCAAACCAGCTAGTAATCGTACCCATCAATCCCATAAGAATAGAAGCAGATTGTGAAAAGAACGGTATATACGAAATAGACAAACCTTCCATCATAACCATCGACAAATGTAAAATAACCATCGACAACAAAATTTACGAACAAGAAGAAACAATGCACGAAGAGTATGTATTCGATTTACCCAAATTCGAGTTTCAAAGTAACTTAACCCAAGTTCCAACAATAAAACTAAAAACATTAGACGACGCAAAAATCAAGCATATCCAGACCGTAGCAGAGAATATTGAACTACCAGAATTAAAAGAAGCCCCGACGTATCACAATTGGACCAACACATCTCTCATCATCCTTATTACACTAATAATCTCTGTTTTAGCTTATTTCAAAGTATTCAAATCCAAACTCAACTCCATCACAAGAAGTCGACCAAGAGAGGCACATGGCTCAGAAAATCCAACTCCCTTGTTTTCCGAGCTTAAGGAGGGAGGAATTATATAGACATAAAAGAGATATCTACACATCATAGTCCAAGTCATTAGTGCGTTATATATAGTGCAGCCACGGCTGTGAACATTCATTCCTGATTTATTATTGTTATTGTATACTTGTTTTGATTCGTTATTTAACCATTGTATTTAGTTAATTTTAAATAAATTGTTTTTAAAAACGCGAGTCTGAAAACGAGTTATTTAATTAGATTTGAATGTATTTTCTTTCGAGAATATTCGTGAACATTGAAATATCTATAAATAAGCTGTGGTTTGAAGCATAAAGGGTCAGTATGGGGAATTCAGTATTCAGTATGGGTTTTCAGTATTGAAAGAGTGTTAAGTACTAAGTATTAAAACAAGTAGTAGTATTAATACTATTGTGGTATTGGAAAGTATTGTCACAGTAATGTAGATAGAAGACTATTGTAATATGGGAATAAAATTTCAAGATTAAAAATTATATTATTTATATGGAGATTAAAAAAAATTAAAAATTATATTATATGGAGATTGGAGATTGGAAGAAAAAAAAAGATTATTAGAAAGAAGAATAAAAAAGAAAGCAATAAAGAAGGAAGAATATTTTACCTATTTATAGATGTTATTAAGAAAAAAAATATTTTGAAATGGTGGAAACTTATAATTGAAACATTGTGGTCTATTTGGCTGCTTGAAGAGAAAAGTCTTCGATCAATGTGTGCTGCCGGTTCTAACCTATTGTGCGGAGACGCTAACACTTACTAAGACGTCCGCAAACAAAATTCGAACAACACAGAGGGCAATGGAACGGTCCATGTTGGGATTAACCCTGAGAGACCGAATACCCAACACAGAATTGCGCCGTAGATCGGGAGTAACCGACGCAATCAAAAGAATATCAACCTTAAAATGGAACTGGGCAGGACACGTCGCGAGAACGAAAGACGGCAGATGGACAAAACGCATTCTTGAGTGGAGACCCAGACAAGATGCCTTTAGGAATAGAGGACGACCACCAACAAGATGGACGGATTACCTGAAACGGACACATCAAAATTGGATGCAGGCGGCTCAGGACAGAAATTTGTGGTGTGAACTACGGGAGGCCTATGTTCAGCAGTAGACGAGTATGGGCTGAATGATGATGATAATCTATTTGGCAAAGCGATTTCATAAAAAGAAGGATAACCAGAAGCTGATAACGGTGACATTGAGTGGTGATTAAAACCTTTAATTTGGAAAACAATTTCATTTAGGCATTCGGCGACAGAAAGGTAGCAAATTTTGTTAGTATAATTTAATTGTTGTAATAAGAATTTCATTTTAACGATAGGTAGTTTTACATTTATATTTAAATATTGTCTATATTAGATAGGTATATAGGTGTGTTTCATAATAATTATAATAAAGATAATTTCAAAAGTGCTTAAAAACTAATTTTTGGAGAACCGCGACAAAAAAACCTATATATGTTATTCAAATATACTCATTGTCCATAAAACAATACATAAACAAAATATCATAGCAATATATATATATATATATATATATATATATATATATATATATATATATATATATATATGCTGTCACTATTTTTCCGGGTTTGACTCCGCGTTGTAAAATGCTGGTTTTCTTGAAAACCATTGTTTTGGCGACGTTTCGACAAGGTCTCACTTGCCATTCTCAAGCCTGGTGGATCTACTTCTCCACCATTGTATTATTATCTCCACTATATATCTATTGAGAAGTAGATCCACCAGGCTTGAGAATGGCAAGTGAGACCTTGCCGAAACGTCGCCAAAACAATGGTTTTCAAGAAAACCAGCATTTTACAACGCGGAGTCAAACCCGGAAAAATAGTGACAGCACATAATATAGCTCCCGCGGAAACCTCAAAACAAACATATATATATATATATATATATATATATATATATATATATATATATTGCAAAAATAATTTAACTCTCTAGTGTTTACTTTTGAACTTTGTTATATTCGGTAATAGTATTATTAATTTGATTTAAAATACTACTTCCATAAATTTTGCGCTGAACTTTTCAATTCTAAATTTTTGTAATGAGAATGGGAATTCCCTTATTCTTAAAAACACACTATACTAACCCTAATCATTTAGAGGTATTAACTGTATTAAAGGTATGTTATTAGTAAAAACAAGTCTTAATTAATTCTACCCGTCCAGATATCGCTAATGGCTTATGTCTACCTCTGTCTGACAACAGTGGGTGTTATTTTCTCAGTATCTTAAAAATAATCCACAAAATTGAGTTGTTAACTAATGAACTTGGCGTTGACATAATATCCAACTGCTATCTCTTCCGACACAACAGGTCCGTATTTAAGAAAATAAAAAGTTTCAATACAAACAAAAAACCCTGCAAGTGAATTAGATTTATAACATGTATTGGAAAAATATAAAAATTAAAACTACAAATTTATAAAGATTTAAATTGTTTTAAGGCCTCGAAACTCTTGTTTGGACTACTTAAAAGCTATTGACTATTGTCTTAATACAACAGGACTAAGGCAAGTAAAAACGTCTGTAAAATTGTTGCATGAAGCTTAAAATGTCCTTACGAAACAAACAACTTCCCAGTGAAAAGAGATGTCATAACGTTCGACACTGGCCTCTGAACTATAACCTTATTAAGACGGGAAAAACAAATAGAGATAAATGTCGTTTCAGCAAAAATGAAAAAGAAATTTTCATAGCCTAGCCCTCACAGCTTAAGTTTCGAAAATAGGTTACTGTTACATCAAGAAATGGGCTTGAAAAGATGATCAACTTTGTCATGAGTATTGGTATTATATAGTTTTATTATTTTGGTCAAGACTCAAAGAATTCCAAATAAAAAAGTACTGGAGAAGGTTGGTAAAAAAACAGAACTAATTGCCATTATACAAATAAGAAAACTGAAATACCTAGGCCACGTGATGTGAGGACCAAAATATGAAATTTTTATGACAAGATTGAAAGAAAATCTGTTGACCGAAGGCAGTATTCTTGGTTGAAGAATCTACGTGACGTGTATCAACAAACTTGAAGCTTTTGAAATGTGGTAATTGAGAAGAATGATGCGCATACCTTGGGTGGATAGAGTTCGAAACGATGACGTCCTTAATAGAGCCGGCGTGGAAAGAGAACTCTTTGAATTAATTAAAAAACGCAAGATTGGTTACCTTGGGCACATATTGAGAGGAGCAAAATATGAAATACCACAGTTAATCCTACAAGGGAAGATCGAAGGTAGGAGAGGAGCCGGCCGCAAGCAATTATCCTTTGTTAAGGAATATTAAAGAATGAACAGGAGTACACAATACAGGCGAGCTGTGTCACGCTGCCAAGAACAGAATTCTAGTAATGATATAGTCGCCTACGCACTTTGGTGTATGGCATGTTAAGAAGAAGAAGTAAATTCGGCGCTCAGTTGAAAATACTTGTTTATCTACCGGCAGAATACTCTAGTCGTTCGCCGAAAGTCAGTCCATGAGTCACCTCCTAATGGGTGGAAACTTATCGACTCATAGCCAGATGTTTCTGGTCTAGCGATATTGGATATAAATAACGGGGAGACCAGTTAGTAAGAAGATAAATTCGCGCTCGCGTATTTAAATGTACGGTCGTAATAAATTATTGTAAAATAAATTAGTACAAATAAAGACTTTATTAAATTTGTGAGTGTTATAAATAGAACCTTTAGTAAACTAAATTAAGAACAATAAATTAAAAAATATAAAAACATTATAATACCTTCGAGCCACAGTCGATATACAATTGTGAACTGTGAAACTGGGCTACAAACTATTCACGAACCCGCACAAATATAACAAAAAGCATAAAAGAGTCAGACAAGGCAGAGTTATATGAAAATAGAGGCACTGCAAGGAAGTAAATCTGCCACACTTCAGAGTGACTGGATATTAATCGAAATTTTTTCGAGCTAATTTACAAAAGTTACTAATTGTAACACACATAGTTCAGTTCTATTTATAACTGGACAACGGGATATATGTAAACAAAATGAAATTACTTTGTTAACGATTCTTCCACTTAATAGCCATACCCTACAAAACTTGGATGTAGCGGTATACCAAATATTTTAAAACTAGCTAATTTACGATAACCATCATTCATTCTCATATGCTTTCTCATGCCTATCATTCTTATAAATAAGATACATACAATTGTGGCAAAACATACAAATGTGGAAAAACTAAATGTAATATTTCCCCTTTTTTACTAAAATTGTTAGTACCAATTTTCCATTGTGGTTGTTAATCACTCATATTTTTTGCCACATTTTCAATGTCATCTTAGTACGTCTCTGTCTGTGACTCCATTATTTATTCTGAAGGTCGTTCTTAGGATCATCAGTGGGTGTTAAATTACATTTAGACAGCTTTATACATTCGTTGTGGCTACTGGGTTTACTTTATTACCACCGAACCGTGACAAAGTTATTATTGTTGTTTGAGTTCTGTTAGAATGGTGATTTATTACTTTCTGGACACATTATACAATGTTTGATCTCTCCTGAATTAATAGCAAGAGTTTAAATAGCCTCTCAGTGTAATCAAACTACAGTTGGCTCGATATGAATTTCTGAACTTTCTTTCCTGGAGGATGCTTGAGAGATTGTATGTTATTAATGACGTACAAAAAATTCCAGCTTTGCTAAAATAAATAGATATGTAGGTAGAATAGGATTATACTATTAAACATTCTAAATTTTATATTTATATTAATTCTACTGTAAGAAGTAAATTAAAGAACTCTGGACTATGACATTTAGATATCTCTTTTATCTATAAAATTAGTAACACAAAAATCTGGTTTTTTACAAAGACACGACAACGTGTGTGACAACTACAATTTATTTTATTTATTAAATAAAATACAAAAACTTTCCGTTTTCAGAAAGAGTGAGAAAAAAACCGATTTCTACCTCCAATGGATGCAAAAAAATAAATATATAGGCGGCAGGTAACAGCGGCTTGGCGATTTATAAATTCCATGACAAAAATTATAAAGAAAAAGAAACTATGAACTGTATAAAATCACAAATGGGGATGTAACACTTTATTGATAGAAGAACGGAAGGAATATTTGGAGAATTACGTCTTACTCGGTTTAGAACGAGAAGGGAATCTGTAAATAATTGACAGGCCAACTGACAAAAGCGGCGAGTAGTTTAAATAATGGTAAAACTTGCGGTTTCGAAGGTACCTCGGCAGAATTGATTAAAAACGAAACATCTTAATTTACTAAAATGTTAACAAAAGTCTTTTGCGCATTCCTAAATAGACATGAGGTGCTAGGGGAATGGAAAATGTCGTATATTTCATCCATCCACAACCACAAGAAAACAGACAAAAGAAATACTGAAAATTACAGCGGAATTTTTGCACACCCAGTAAACTGTATAGTTGAACACTAAGAGACCTAGTAGAGTTTGAATATATTCAATATGAAGAACAAGGAGGATTTAGGGCTGGCCTCTCCCGCACAAATAATTTTGTTTAAAAAATATGGTAGAGAAGAAATTATGCAGAAACAGAGAAATGCATCTAACATTAGTAGACTTACATAAAGCTTATGGGTACAGTTATCAACGATAAAGTGCGGCATTAAAAAATCTATATGCAACCTCAAAGTAAACAGTAAAAAATTGCAAACTTTCTCACTAACTTTGCAATATCCAAATGGAGTAGAAAGAGACGCTGTATCTCTTCAACCGTTTGTTAAAATGTGCGCTGCATCGGCCCTTAAAGGTTGGAAAAAGAAAGCACATACAATGGTAGTAGAGATAAACAATAGCTGCTTATAAACTCTTCAAATTTGCGAATGATCACAATAAAATCATGGATGAATGATGAGATACTACATTTGATGGAAAAGAGAAGATGGTACAAGAACGTGAATCTCGAAAAGTATAAAGGCATATACAGTGTAATTAGAAAGAAAATCAGAGAAGACAAGGAAAAATGTATGATGACTTCAAACTATATAGGAAAGACTATAAGAACTGACCGTCATCCGAAAAACAAACCACAGTAAGTGGTTACTATATGGTGGTTACAACAAGAAAATAGAAAGATTGAAACAATAGATACAGGACTTATTTAAAGATGAAAGGCAAACAGAAAACATAGAACTATGCAACAGTAGAGAAACTGGACGCAATATAACACAAGAAGAAGTCATGCATGTAGTAAATTTTGCAAAAGATGCAATTACAGGTCCTGACGAGCTACCAGCAGAAATTATTAAACTAATCGCAGAAGATCAAATAGATGTACTAAACAACTTGTAAAACACCATAAAAAGCTAACACTAGAGAATGCCATGACCAACGAACCGTTGGTCACGGCATTTTTACACTATCTTACACTATCTATTCTTATTCTATCACTTAATGAGTCACACTCTAAAAACATTCTTGAAAATTATACATAAAAGGATTTTCAGAAAACTAGAGTAAGACATTAGTAACACTCAGTTTGGCTTTAGAAACATAATGGGTCTAAGAGAGGCCTTGTTTGCCCTTCATGTATTGGCGCAAATATGTATGGATGTTAAACAACTCTTTATATCGGTTTCCTTCATTACAACAAGGTACAAAGTCCTACATAATTACCTCCTATAGCTACTTTAAGATAAAAATCTGGATATAAAAGATAATAGAATAATTTTAAACCTTTAGTTTATTCAAGTTACATCAGATGAGAAAAAAATACAACGGGGGGTAAGGCAGGAATGCATACTTTCTCCGCTGCTTTTTAGCTTCTGAAGACATAGTTTAGAAAGCACAAAAGGAAAGATCAAATGAAATTAAAGCCAACGTAGAAACTATACATAACATTAGATGTGCCGACGATACGTTGGTAATCGCAGAGTCAGTTGAAAAATTGCGAGTTCTGATGAATAAGATTATAGATAGTAGCGAAAAGGCAGGACTTACTTTAAATATCAAAAAGATGAAAAAGATGAAATTCATGACCACTGATGACCATTGCAAAGACACAACAACAAGAAACTTTATGGATTAGGGACAAACCAGGCAGATATACATACTTGAGAACAATCGTAACCGAAAATAACGATTATACACAGGAGATCAAATCACTATCAATATTTAATAATATGAGAATAGTACTTGCAGCAATGACCTGAATCTGCAACTCAAAGTACGAATACAGTAGTGTTATGTATTTTCTGTGTTATTAAATGGAATGGAGGCTTGGATGCTAAAAAAAAAAGATAAAAGTATTTAATTAGCTCATTTTTTATGCCTTTTTGAGATTTATTTAGATATCTATCTGTTCTATTAGTTCTATTTGTTTCCGTTTCATTTTATATTTTGATTAGTTTTTCCACTTTATTTAGTTTTCCTTTGTATATTATGAGCAGCTCATTTCTGTTTTTTAAATTAAAATATTTATCAGTTCGTCCTTTTTTTAATTTTTATTCTTTTTCGTTTTTTTTTTGTTTTATATATTTCGGGTAGTTCTTTCTTCCCTTCTAACCACGCCTATTACTTCCACTTCCGTTATTTAGTAACGGTGCCTTCGAGATGGTTTTTCAGTGAGCATCCAATTATGTTTATTTGTTTCATGACCAGCTTTCTTACATTTTTACTGAGAGTTTATATAAGGTACTTCCTGCAGTATTTGCCTCAATGGAGATAATGCTTGGCCTCGATCCATAACATATATGGATGGAGAAGGAAGCAAAGGTAGAAGCATACACAAGGCGAATCATAAGGGGGCCCCAGGAAGCAAAGCAAAATGATACCGGAATTAAATCTGAAGAGATAATCTCATAATGGAAGATTATTTCTGGTATATCGACTGCTCTAAAATCGATGAAGGGTTGGAGGTGGGATATATGGAAGACAATTAAGGTTAAGTCTTTGTCAAAGCGCAAGTAATCATTCTACTATCTTTTAAGCGGAAAATTATGCTATAGAGATGTGCTTGCTGGAACTAATCACGAGGAACTGCAGGGAAGAATCTACAAAAATTATATCTGATAACCAGGCGGTATTAAGGCACTAGGGTCGCATAGAATTGACTCCAAGTTAGTTTGGAACTGTCTTCAGAATCTGATTCGTTTTGAAAAATGTAATAAAGTACGGTTAGCCTGGTTTGCCTGGACATTGGAAGGTTAGGCCCCACAATATAAGGGGTTAAACCCTGTACGTCATCTCCAACTCACGTGGACATTCAAGGTTAGTTACTATAAATTTACATTGTTGCTCTTTCGAAATTATTAATATTACTTATAGAGTATTTGTATTCTTATTTACTTTATTATAAATGATTTGCTTATTTTGATAATTTTACTGATACATTATTAATGGTAGAATTATGGATTACATTAATACCACTATTGCACCATTGTTTTTACCTGTGATTAATTTACAGAATTAATTTAATATGCAGATTTATTGCTTATTATTATGTTGCATGTTGTTAAAATCATTATTATACTTGAGTGTTGTGTATTTCTTTAAATCGCTCGATAAATAACAATTAACAGTGAATCATTACTCAGATAAAATATTTTGGTGCCTTCTGATAACATGATCCTATAATAAAGTTCACGGCAGACAAGTGGTTTCATTTGATGCAACCTAAGATCTATTCTTTTTATTGGTTTGGTAGATAAGTTTTGCGGTTATAATAGGTTTGGTCTTTGTGGTACTTTGTGGCTTTACATAAATTATAATTATTCCTTTTGTACAGTCAACTTTTGTACACTTATTCTCAGCCTTAAAAAAATATTGCTTTTGTATTGTTTTGTATTAGATAATATTTAAATTAAATGTATGTATTTTTATGTATATTTGTCTTTTACTTTGATCTGTTTTAAATAATGTTTAATACGAGTATGCTAACTGTTGCTTTTATTTGTTTATGATAATACACATCCCCATTGCGAAAGGGAGAAACCAGCGAGTTGTAGATTGAACATATATATTTATTATACCTTTCTGATAGTCTCGTATATTATATAGAGGTCATAGTATGTGTAAAAAGCAACAAAGGAAACGAAAAAGTGGATTCACTTGCCAGGGGGAGGGCAAAAGAAGCATTTATAGACCCAGAACTTGTCGTTGGCATAGTAAGAAGCACATGTAAACGAACAATATTGGTCTGGGTGGAACGGCTGAAACAGAACTACTGTTACGAACAAATGGATCTCAAAAATTCGAAATAGTGATTCAAAGATCGTAGGATCATCGTAGGTTTCAGAACAGGACATAGTCGCCTCAAGAGGCACATGAACAAAATCGGACTGACAGAAAGTGCTAATTGTCAGGCTGTTGACGAGACATCGGAACAACTAGAAACCTACGACTTCGTAAAAGTGTCACCTAATGCTATTAAAGGCTATTAAAAAGGCTGGAGTGGAAGGACAACTTTAACCAAGGGATGAGCCACAATAGACTTCTTAGGTCGAGTAGAAGGGTGGTAAAGCTCCCACTTATATTGAACCTTGAACTTGACATGTTTGAGGTGAATATTAGACAAGTCGACTAGATTTAAGAAATTATTGGAATTTAATAGAGGACCATTATTAAAAAGTATTTCACAAGCTGGTCTATTAATTGCATCAGGTGTTTTATTCATATCAGAGTTTGTTAACAATACTAAATTTGGACAAGTAATCTATTGTCACAAAATGTATACCACCAATTTATTAACTTTATTTATTAAAAATAAAACTATAACTTTCACCTCGAACATAATTCTCAAAATATAAATTAAAAAAGTTTTTAACGCTTTCTATAAAAAAAATGTTAATCAAAATAAAAAAGCTTATTATAATAAAATTAAATGCCAAGTCATGTTGAAAATTCCAAATATTTTGTAAGATTCCTCTCAACGCTGTTGGCCTTAACTTTGCGAGTACACAATGACCTAACCCACTAGTTAACATTGACATATTCTGGCTGCTGTTCTTTATTACGATACATTCATGACAGAGTTATTGTTTTGGGTTTTGTTGCTGCAGTGATTTATTACATTCTGGCAAGTATATGTAACAAACGGTCGCTATCTTCAGACATTGAATAATAAAGGAATTTATATTAATAGACATTTTAACAAATTGCTGTCCTCAAAGTTGTTTAGTTTAGATAAGGAACCTATCATCGTGGACATTTTTCATTATGCTTCATGCTTCTGTCTTATAATATACAATAATAATAAGGTTTAATTAACTTTCAAGAATTATGTTACACTAGCGCTTGAAAATATAGCTATTATATTTCATTCTTAAAGAGTGAATATCTAGTTTATATAACTATTATTTTAATGGGAATAAGCAACAATTGAAGATTAAAATAAGTTTATTGACGTTTCAATCTCCACTTCAGAAATCGTTCTTAAAATACAAACATTAAATAAATGAATATTTGTATTTTAAGAACGATATAATTTTTAAAATGCCACAAGAAAAAAGCTTCAGAATAATATCTAGCTAATATCTTCAGATTTATAATAAATTCAGAAAAATGTTTGAAGGTCAATTAAAAATGTTAAGAAATAAATTATAATAAACGAAATTTTTTACGTACCAGTACAGTATTTTATCGACTTAAAGTAAGCTTATGATTCACTTATACTAAAACGTCTATATACAGATCTCTGAAAAAGAAGAAAGAAGCAGAAGAAATAATAGGAAAACTGACTGAAGATGAAGAAAATGAAGAGAGATCATTAGAAAGCCGGTGGGACCTAATAAGTAGAACTACATTAGCTGCACCAAAATCGATTGCTAGGAACTAAAGAAAGGAAAGATGACAGGTTTGATAATGAAATGTAAGGTGGCAACTGAAATACGAAAGAAAACACAAAATATATTTGACTAGATTATCTAGCGAAAGAAATATGGTATCTGAAACTATAACACGAATATCTGATAAACTGTGTAGACAAAAAAATAAGCGGTGCAGGAATAGAATCAACGAAATATCCAGTTTTATAAAACTGCTGACCGAAAATTTTTACAATGGTGATGTAGAACACACAGAATATGAGCTATTAAAAGAAATAGAAAATGAAGAGAATAAAATAAAAAAACAACCAACGGTAGAAGAGGTGAAAAGGGCGATCAAACTATAGAAAAATAACAAGGCCCTGGAAGTGATGGAATAACCGCAGTATTGTTTAAGTTGGGAGGAAGGAAATAACTGAAAGAATGTATGAGGTCATACACAGAATATAGAGACAAGAGAAAATACCAAAACATCTGCCCAATTAATAAAAATGTTGATATAGTTTTGACTTTATCAAAACTGTAAGAGAACCTTCTTGTCAGTTGGAGATATATATATATATATATATATATATATATATATATATATATATATATATATATATATATATATATATATATACTTTTTTCTTTTTGGGTGTGGTAGTCAATAAAAAATAGAGCTTTGCTAAGGCGTACTATTTATTCTGAAATCCGAGCTTTCGGTGGTTTTTTGCCACCTTTATCAAGGTCTACAATGAAAATTACTGTGTTATAAAATTAGGGTGATGTAATATAAAAGTTATAAAAACTTACCAGAAAGTAAGATTCATAGCATATAAAACACAACGTTAAATAACATAATGTGATCTGAATTACTGAAGGCATTAAAACTTAAAAATTTTAAAATAACTTAAAAATTAAAGAACATGTTACAAAGTTTAAAAAGTAAAAAATAAGACGACATGTTTGACAAAAAACAGTCGTCTTCGCAGGTTTGAATTCAGTCACATCTCACGAACAGAAAGAGGTAGTAGGAGGAACTATTGTTGTTTAAATAGTTCGATGTAACTACAAAAAACAAACTTTCAAACTGATGTCTAACAAAATACCGTTTGTGATTTTAAGTACTACCAACCATTTTACGAACTTTAAATTGAGAGGGAAATTTAAAAAAAGTTCATTATGTCAAACAATAAAAAGAAAATAGTATTTAGTAAGTAGGTTTAGAAAAAACAAACAACCAAAAACAAAATGAACATCTGAATAATAACTGAAGTTAATCATGATAATTATAGCAATTAATAATGGAATTTAAGAAACAAGACATGAAACACTCATGCAGAAGACCCTAGTCAAAAGTCAAAATAAAATTGTAAATTTTGCTAAGATTCTGGATCTCAGATCTTTTATTCAGATTGTTGTTATCACTCCTGCTGATATGTACCATTTCTAAGAATGTTCTCTTAAATTTATTTTTCTCTCTGGCTAATATTTTTACATTGTTGAAATCTATCTTATAGTCTAGATCGATAGTGTTTTCTGCCAAAGCACAAGTGGGTTTATTTAGTCTACAGTCACTCTTATGAGAAATGATACGACTAGACAGATTTCTTCCAGTTTCACCAATGTACGTGGATGGACATTCAGTACATTGAATGCAATAAACAACATCTCTTGACTCTAAAGTAGTTAGGGGTTGTTTTATTTTGCTATACAGCTGACGTATGGTTTTAATGTTCTTGTTAGCTATTTTGATGTTCTTAAATTCTTTGAAAATTTTAGTAAGTTCTACGGTTAGTTTTGGAATATACGGAAGGGCATAAATGTGTTTTATATGCTATGAATCTGACTTTCTGGTAACTTTTTATAACTTTTATATTACATCAGCCTAATTTTATAACACAGTAATTTTCATTGTAGACCTTGATAAAGGTGGCAAAAAACCACCGAAAGCTCGGATTTCAGAATAAATAGTACGCCTTAGCAAAGCTCTATTTTTTATTGACTACCACACCCAAAAAGAAAAAAGTATTTACATATTTTTTCCAAACTGGTCAAAAAATTTTGGACTACCTTATATATATATATATATATATATATATATATATATATATATATATATATAGATATTTACCAGTAAGTATACTTCACTATAGACTAAAACCCTAGCAGAGAAGATAATCAGAAAATATCAGGTAGGATTTAGGGAAGAAAGATCAATCATCATGACATATAAGTTTATAATATTTTCGTCGTCTTTATATAGGCATATGAAGTATTAAGCATGGTACACTTATACAAAACATTAAGTAAATTTGAAATAATTTCCAAACTAGTTAGGCTCTTCCAAATGCGACGACACACAGAGTGGCCTATGTACAGATACAACATGAGAGATACTCATTTGAAATAAGGTAAAATAAGGATTTAACAGAACAATGGGCTGACACCAACATTGTTTAATTTAACACTCAAATAGTAGTTAGAAAAACATCAAGAGGTAGAAACAATACACTCAATTAATCAGTACAACTGGCGGCATATACAGATGACAGATATATCAGGTAGCAGAACCAAAGCAACAGACGGGAATATGTTTATTAAACTAAAATCACATTTTAAACAAAAATGTATAAAAAGACTTAGATCCTATACCTTATTCCATTAAGCGGTGCAGGGCATATAAACAACGATAAATTTAACAGATAATTGTTAAAGATGAAATCGTAGGCTTCCACGGCCAGAGTCAGAATTATAGTTTATTCGTCTTCCGGGTTTGGACCGTGTCATTTGTGAGTGACCCAAAAGTGGGTTCATCTCGACGTTTCGCTACAATTATATGTAGCTTCTTCAGGAGAAACAAAGAAAAAGAAAAAAGAAAACAAAAGAACAGGAAGATGGGTAGTTAGCAACGGTAACTCAGTTACTCAACGCAACCAGAGGCGAATACTAACTACCAAGATGGGCATTTGGTCACAGTAACTCAACTACTCAACGCAGCCAGAGGTGAAAACCAAATGCCAGGACAGGGATTCACGTCCAACAGCTCAGAACACTAACGCGTCGAGAGGCGGGGAGTGAATCCGACGATTACTCCGCTACCGCTCTATTTATAGTCGCGGTGCCTGTCGTGTCGGGACGTATCGGCACACTTCGTGGCGCGAACGTCAAGAAGCGCGCGCTGGCCAATCATGTGGTGGCGGGACCGGATGGTGGCTCTAGACTGAGATTCCAGATGGGAGACAAGTAGTATCCTTCCTCTCGATTGATGAGTATCCTCGATTGATGAGATTGAGACAAGTAGTATCCTTCCTCTCTCAATCGAGAGGAAGGATACTACTTGTCTCCCATCTGGAATCTCAGTCTAGAGCCACCATCCGGTCCCGCCACCACATGATTGGCCAGCGCGCGCTTCTTGACGTTCGCGCCACGAAGTGTGCCGATACGTCCCGACACGACAGGCACCGCGACTATAAATAGAGCGGTAGCGGAGTAATCGTCGGCAGTCAGCTCCAGTCTACTTCGTGATTTCGTAGCGTACGGTTGTATACGTGTTTTCTCGTTTTTAGGTTCCCGTCTCGTCCTACAGCAAAGGATCAGTTGACAGCCATAGGCATTGTCTACAAGCTGATCGCTTGGGCGGACGCACACCTGGAGATAAGAGAACAAAGAAGGCGATAAGAGCGACAACAATAGAACAATAGGACCATTGTCCATTGTTCTATTCCCATTGTTTAACTTCAACGGTTTTTCTGAAAACCGTTGGGGCTCATAGAACTGTTATTGTGTTGGTTGGGTGCTCCCGTCTACTGTTTCGGAGATTCTGTTGGTCACGGTGAAGGCTAGGTGGATGGTAGTGTAAGAGCCATCCGCGGCCGTAGCCGGGGCTTTCAGCCTCCGTTAGGGTGATAGGACGACCAGTCCGGCATCATAGCGGTTCCTTGAATTTATTTTTAGGTTAATTTTTAGGTTAAGAGGAAATAAAAGAAAATAAATAAGTCAGTCGTGATCTATAGGTGCTGCAAATTTCCATCTGGGGCAGTTCGTCCTACACATTCTACTAGTTAACTAGTAACTGGTGAAAGCACAGTAGGTGGTTGCCGTAAGAAAAGGCCACCTGCGTACGCTGTAGCCGGTTCTCTGTGTTTACTAACTGAGTGTCGACTTGCTGGCCTGGTGTTAAGAGCGGTACTTGGGTCACGAACTGACTCCTGTGAAATTCCATATAGTTACTAATTTGTAATTAGTAACTTGGGGAAAATTTAATAGGAAGTCAAATTAGTGTCCATATAGAAATCAGTGGTATACAAGGAAGCGCATCAGGGGACCGACAGCTCATTTTATAGTAAGTCTAGTCCGGCGACCCGCCATCCTATACATTGCACAGCGTATAGGAAAAAGGGTGTCTTCTGGGCGTACGCCTAGCCAACCACTGCTGAAATGCCGCGCTCGACCCGCTCAAATAGGTCAAAGCCGCGTCCCGCCGAACCACCTGATCCTCCTCCCGCACACAACAACTCGATTACTTCAAACACCAGCAATGACTTAACACACGCTATCACACCTGACTTTCCACCATTACCTCAAAAACCACTTTCACCGATCCCTATCTCACCTAATCAATACATACTACCTTCTCCTCTTACCTACAACATCCCTACACTTCACATTCCTGAATCCAACGTCACCACTCCGATGATGAACGTCGCCACCGACAGTTTCGTCGAGGACCTGGTGACTACATTACCCATCGACCAAATCGACCGGTTGATCGCGCGTCTGCAGCTGTCCCGGTCTTCACTTATCGCCAATCCTTCTACATCTACAAATACCCTAGCACACCAACACCCACAAACATCCACCACACATTCCACTAATATATTAACTACACCTACACCACAACCTACACCACAACCTACACCTCAAATTAGTATACATACAAACACATCCATCCCTCAACAAATCCCTTCCTACGCTACTGCAGCGCACTCTCCTAAACCACAACTTCCTCAAACAACTTCCCAACAACCCAAACATTTTAATTATCTCATTTCCAATATCCCTCTGGAAAAATCCACACAAAGAGATTTTTTCAGAATCATAAACACCAGAGAATTACTCCTTAACCAAATTACCACTATAAAAGTTCTACCCACCGGTACCGCACACCTTACCACACCCCACCCGATAAATCATGTCGATGTCCAACGGCGACTCCGTGATGCTGTCGGGGATCCTAAAATCCAAATCTCCCCGAAGCACAATTCTAACCCATCAACCTCAAAAAATCCCACTACCCGTACCCACAATCCTGGTTATATGGTGGTCGTCAAAGGAGTTGACAGGATATACTCTGACGCCGAATTAACCATCCTTTTCAACAATTTAAACATCCCTGTCATACGTCTCTGGCGCATCATCTCCAGAGAGAATAAACCCACTACCTACGTAAAATTAATCACCTCAAGCGAATCCAAATACACGGAGATGCTCGCCAGGGGCGTGTACTTTGACGGCCTCCGTATGACCGTGGAACTTCCCTTTAATTCCAATCCTGTTCCTCCTGTACCCAAGTATTGCGCCAAATGCAGTGCTAACGGGCATACCATTGCGGAGTGCCCGCAAAAACAGTATAGGTGCCCTACTTGTGGTCAAGATCACAAATCCTCTTCCTGCCCTACCCCACAAGCCCCTAAATGCCCTAACTGTGGTGGTGAGCATGCGGCTTATTCAGCCAAATGCCCGCTCAGAAGGGAAATTCCTAAAACCCCGCAAGAAACACAACCCATAACTACAGACAAACGTGACCCACCTTACGAACTGTCTTCAGACATGAAGGCAGTGATGGAGTTTACTTCCCTCATCCTTATAAACCTACTTCCAGATAGGCGTCAGCTTATCCTGGATATCACTAACCGCATCTCCACTCTGATGTTCGGCCACAAGAGTACTCTTGTGGCTCATAACAACAGAGCCTCCATCTCCTTCCTGCCCCTCTAATGGACAGTTCAATAGGTGCTGTTAACTGCCAGGGTGTTCGGAATAGGCGACCCCTTATTAAACATATCCTTCAACATCATAATATCCAAATCCTAGCCCTCACCGACACCCTCTCAAAAACTGATCCAACTTTCCCCGGTTACTGCACGGTACACCGTCCTAAATGCCAAATATCTCGCGGTATTGGCTTCCTTATTAAATACGGTATCCCCTTTTCCCCTCATGTTACACCTATGCACCTTAACCTCAATGATGTTGACTTCCTGGCAGTGGACATACACCTAGACAATAACACGACAATTACAATAGTCTCTTATTATAAACATCCTCATCAGGACATGTCCGAGATTTTGTTCGATTATGTCTCCAGCCTCAATAAGGCTATTATTCTCGGCGATTTCAACGCCAGACACGTTCAATTTGGCGACACCGCCACAAATAATGCAGGTAACGACTTCTCGGATATGCTCATTAATCTCCCTATTCATCGTATCCGTAATCGTGCGCCGACTTTTGTGGGTCACCAGGGCATGTCGATAGTCGATCATATTGTATGTACGTATGATGTGATCGATCTGTTAGGTGACGAATGCTTTCTCGGTGACTCCATCACGTCGGATCACTTACCTCTACTGGTTAAAGAACAGATATTTACACCCACCCCTCCCGCACCACCCAAAGTAATAAGAGACTATAGACACGCTGACTGGGACCGATACAGAGCCTTTCTGTCAAATAATATTCCTGAGTTAGGCAACTTAGCACACACAGATGATATCGATTTAGGTATCACGGCCATCTCAAATCTGATAAATCAAGCAATTGATATATCAGTCCCTAATAAGGTTATCAACCCTAATAGGCCTCCTTTACCGCAATACATAATCAATAATATCAAACACAAGAGACGACTCCTACGTCAGTTTCAACGCACTCGAAATCCCCTTATCAAAGCAGAATATAACCGCATGTCAGCGGTGATCAAACTACAGGTGAAAGAGATGCAAGTCAGACAATGGCGGGCAGCCACCTCTAGTCTTGATTTCCGTGACGGTGGTAAGTTCTGGCATAAATTCAAGTGCCTAACGAAACAAAAAACCAATAATCCATCTCACATTATTGTGAACAATCAAATCATTAATACACATCAACAAAAGGCCGAAGCCTTTAAAAACCATTTACAAAACACATTAATCACACCTAACAATCCTAGATTTGACCACGCCTTCCGGACTAGGACTGAAAGAGATGTAAACAGACTACTCGGCGCCCCTTTCGATCCTCAGGTGCCGCATGACCATCCCATCATGTCACCTGTGGATCAACAAACTTTCAAAAATTTTTGTCATATCGGCAAATCGAATTCACCGGGTCCTGACAACATTGCCAGGAGCTGCGTGAAACAATTTCCTCCGAGTGTCTACCTCTATTTAACAAATATTGTCAATGCCACTCTTAAACTCTGCTATTTCCCTTCTCAATGGAAAGTAGCAAATACAATTATGCTCCTTAAAAAGGGCAAACCCCGCACAGATCCTAACTCTTATCGGCCGATTTCACTCACAAATGTTTTAGCAAAAGTCTTTGAGAGGATCCTAAAAGAAAGACTCATTGACTTCACCAACGAACACAACATCATTCCCTCTTTTCAATTCGGCTTTAGAGAAGGGTGCTCTACTAATACGGCATTGACTGAGATTGTCACACACATCACTCAAAGTCTGAACGACAGCAAACTCGCATTAGGTATCTTCCTCGATGTTCAAAAAGCCTTCGATCAAGTCTGGCATGTGGGACTGATCAAGAAACTATTGAACATTGGACTACCAATTCCTTTCGTCAGACTAATCCAATCATACGTCTCTGATCGTCTGGTCCGTGTTAAGGAGCGTGGTCATTTCTCCGATTTCTTTACTCCAACAGCCGGAGTACCTCAAGGCTCCGTACTGGCACCCATACTTTACATAATATACAACAGCGACTTCCCCAATACTACTCGTAACAGAACCACCACTCTACTTTACGCAGATGATACTGCTCTGGTTACTACAGCAACGAACGTTGATTCTGTTCTCAGGAATGCTCAAAATCACCTTAGACTAGTCGAAAACTGGTGCAGGCGATGGAGAGTGTCCCTGAATCCGAACAAAACTCAAACGATTCTTTTCAGACACCCTAAACACAGCGTACGCGCGGCCTCCTTTAACGAAAGAAACTATCTCACGCTGTGGGGAGATCAACTCCAACTCCGTGATCAGGTCGAATACCTCGGTGTGAAGTTTACACAAACTTTGAACTGGAGGGCCGACTTGAGCTCAGCCTGTGCTAAGGCTAGGAGCAGATTGAGTCTCCTCAATAGTTTGAGATGTAATTTCGGGGCCACGCACTCTAGAACATTAATTTTCACATACAAAACTTTTATTAGACCTATTTTTGAATACCGATCAAACATTTATAATACAATACCAAAACCAGTCAAAGAAAACCTATTAAGCCTAGAGCGGAGGATTCTGCGTAGAGTGAATGGCAAACGAAACGACTACCCTTCAGCCCTCATTCATCAACTATCTAATATCCAGCCCATAAATGAGAGACTACACTCTCTGAGCAGAAGTTATACTACACGCACTATCCGGAGCCAAAACCTCAGAGCTCAACGCATCCTAAAAACTGTCTGCTCTTCCCACGGCAATGTATTCACCAGACATCCTAAACCCAAAATCCCACACCTACCCGCAATTCTACTGGAACTCGCCAGTAACGAACTCCCTGATGAATACATTGACATACAGGAGGCAACTCCCCTCTATTTTCGTCGTATTCCAAGCTAAATTGCTCACTTCGAGCTTGCCTAGACAGGGGGGGATCGGTTTTCTGCGGTTTCCCGATCCCATTTGCAAATGATACCTGTCTATTTTGAGGATACAGCCGCAGCTGCCCTCACGCGTCGCGATAACACATTTAACACATTTACTATTTAACATATTAATGCATGTATTTGTACATATATTAATATTGCATTCTGTACATATATTAATTTAACATTCACTAACTTTCACTAATATATTTTTTAGAAAACAATTCTGAAAAGAACCGACCACTACCTTTCTCCGCTGATTGCCCTGGCTGCACCCACCAGTAGACCACGAAGCAAAGAACCAGAAGCCAAACACCAACAACCCAAGAACCACATCCTGAAGAGGCAAAAGCCTATAACAGGATGCCAAAACCCAAAACAAAGTTACCATACCAAAAAACACAGAGATCCAACGCAACAATGAAGCGTAATCGTCGGATTCACTCCCCGCCTCTCGACGCGTTAGTGTTCTGAGCTGTTGGACGTGAATCCCTGTCCTGGCATTTGGTTTTCACCTCTGGCTGCGTTGAGTAGTTGAGTTACTGTGACCAAATGCCCATCTTGGTAGTTAGTATTCGCCTCTGGTTGCGTTGAGTAACTGAGTTACCGTTGCTAACTACCCATCTTCCTGTTCTTTTGTTTTCTTTTTTCTTTTTCTTTGTTTCTCCTGAAGAAGCTACATATAATTGTAGCGAAACGTCGAGATGAACCCACTTTTGGGTCACTCACAAATGACACGGTCCAAACCCGGAAGACGAATAAACTATAAATTGTTAAAGATGTTCCAAATGAGTCTACTCGTTCCGATAAGTAACAGTATAATTATGACACTTTATTTTTTTTTTCTTTTCTCAAATATTCGTGTTTAATGCATAGTAAATAAATTAATGTTATCACTGAATACAAAGTAAGTGAAAAAATACTCCGATTTATAAAATTAATGAATATTTTATGCATAAATGCAAGTAACAGTTCTTCAAAAATATTTAAAAACTAACCGGAATGTCCATCTTTATTTCGTCTGGCGATGTTATCGGCGATTCATACCGGTTCGGACACGATTTAATGTTTATATTTTCCTGCACCGCTTAATGAATTTTACTATACTACAAAGTCGATCGGAGATAGTAACACAACCCTACCTGACAGTTGACAACTTATAACCCTGTTTGTACCCCTGTTTGTTTCATTATTTTCATTCACTCCATCATCGCTTCTTCCTCTGCTAGTGCCTATCCTCTATGAATGTTGGCTACCACAATGGCCCATCCTATTTTATTAGCAGCTGTTCGAAATAGGTCTGTGGTGGTCCTATCTGTCCACTGTCTCAAATTCTAAAGTCTGGATATTCGGCGGCGTCCTGGTTCTCTATTTCCTCTATTTTCACTTCAAATATCAATAGTAGGATTCTGGATTTATTTTCATTTTTTACTATATGTCCGAAGTATGCTAACTATCTATCTTTAATGGATTTGAAGACTTCAGGTTCTTTTTGTAAACGTTGCATTACTGCGTCGTTAGTTATATGATGTACATATGATATTCTCAGTATGCGACGATAGCACCACATCTCGAAAGACTGAAACCGTTTGCAAGACGCATCAGTGAGTGTCCATGCCTCTGTTTCATACATAAGATCATAAAACACTTAACAATTAAAGTTTTTGAGTCGGAGATGTAAGTTCAAGGTTAAATTGCAGAGAACTTTCTTCATCTATTGGAAGGCACTCCTTGCTTTTTTGAGTGATGAGTATAAGTGATCCCAGCTGTCTGTGATGTTGCATCCTAGGTATGATATTTTTCTGTTCTATCCAATACCTCATTGTCTGCCATAAACTTTGCATCTGTATCTTGGTTTTTGCTTATGATCATAATTTTCGTCTTCTTATTAGGTTCTTATTAAGTTTCATTCCATATTACCATTGTCGCTACTATACATTAAATGATTATAAAATAGTTCTCGATATTTGCATAAATTTAAATATATGAATACTTAATGTACTTACTTTTCCTTACATACATTATGTACACTATTTAATATGTGTAATTGTTACCTGAAACAAAGAATTATAAATTAATTGTTTGAAGATACTTTACTACAAAATAAAAAATATTGTCAACATAAAGAAAAGATAATTTATTTATGAGTACTTTTTCTTTTTCCGATGCAATATTAAGTTTCCCTAACGTTGGCAATTACATTGACAAATTGTTCACGGTATTTAACTAATTAAAATAGTTGTAGGGCACTGCGTATTACTATGCAATTTGACGACAAAAACAGTTGTAACATATCAAATTGATTTCGTTCTGATTAGTTGTAAACGTTGTATCCAGATTACAAAAGCCTACCTAGCCATGGATATTATATCAGACCACAACCAGGCTGTTTTTAAACTTAAACGACCTAAACTAAACTAAACACAGTAAGCCGAAGGAAACCAAAAATACAATATTAGAGCACTTGTTAATAAAAAGATTACTTAAAAAAAACAGTATTTCAAAAGAACAAAAGAGGCTAGTCTCAGTATATTTTGGATCAGAATTCTGAATAATACAACAATAACATGGGAGGAACTGATCTTATGGGTGAATGTATTTCTAATTATCGGATTGGTGGTATCAGATCACGGTAGATTTCAATGTTAAAATAGGTAATGGAGAAAAAGGGCAACATATTGATCCTTATGAATAAGGAGAAAAAAATCAACGAGGAGAAACAATGAGTATCTTTGCAGCTGAACATGACTTAATCGCGCTAAACATATTTTGCAAACTACCACCTAGACGCCTGCATATGTGGAAATCACCTAGAGACAACGGAGAAGACGTTATTATAAGAAAAAAAATAGACTATATACTTGTTAACAAAAGATATCGAAATAGTTTCCATTGTTTAATCTTCTTCTTCTTAGTCGTTAACCTGATGCAGGTATCGTGATATCATGAAGCTGTTAGGTAATTTTTCCAATGTTCCTCCACGTTTTTCTATCTTCTGCCAATCTAGCACATTCTGACAATGGAGCGCCAATGGTAGCAACAATATGGTCCGTGTATCGTGTAGGAGATCTACCTCTACTTATTTTGCCTTCTACTTTTCCCTGGATGGTAAGTTTTTCAAGACCATTTCTTCGAAGCACATGTCCAAAATAGCTTATTATCTGTTCTGTTATTTGTGTTCTTAGTCTTTTCTTTATGTTTAGCTGGACCAGTATGGATTCATTTGTTCTTCGGGCCACCCATGGTATTCTCAGCATTCGTCTCCAGCAGTACATCTCAAATACATCTATGTTCTTTTTGTCTTTCTCAGTAAGGGTCCAGCATTCCGATGCATAAGTAAAAACTGGAAAAACTAGACTTCTTACTAGTCTCATTTTTGTATCGGTAGTAATTTCATGGCTTTTCCAAATTTTTGTTAATTTTGCCATAGCGCTTTTTGCGATTGCTGACCGCCGCTTTATTTCTTCAGTACAGCCTCCTTTGTTGGTTATTAATGAGCCCAGATACACAAATTTATCTACAACAGCGATATTGTTTATCCTAACCAGATGATTTTGATTGTTGTTAGCTCTGTCAATTATCATGATTCTCGTTTTATCCCTGTTTATTTTAAGGCCCATCGATAAGGTTACGTCTTCTATCCGTTGTAGCAGGTGAATCAATTCAGTTTCAGAACTAGCGAGGATAGTAGTATCATCTGCATATCTCAAGTTGCAAATCTTCTTCCCGCCATTGTTTAATAATAGTAGCTATTTTAACTAGAAAAATAATTCAGAACTATCAACATTTTAAAAAAATAATAATAAAACCATTTCTTAAATTATGTTAAAATGAATAAAAATGATTCTGCAAGTTAATAAAATTAATTCTGAAATCGACTAATTCGCATTTTCATGTATCGAGCGAACCACTTAACTAGTTTTTATCCTTTGATTACGCTGCATTAGTAGCAAATTCAGCAGATAGAGGACGCATCTAGTATACACCCAGCGGCAGGATATTAGTCGTGACAATATGAAATCAATGTTGTAAATTACTTTTTGATACGGGCGCATGTTAGCACTTAGGCTCCATTAGAGGGAAATTTAGTAATTAAGTGCTGTGCCGAATTAATCTATGCAATCGTGTGCGCACTTTGCAGTTTGCAGGAGGCAAAATTTGGAAGATTTATAGTGATGGCCGATTGCAAACAGATTTAAATCAATCATTAGGTCGAGATTGCAAAATCGGGAAATTGACGAACATGTTGCAGGTGTAGTCTAGTTTAATAGCTTTAGGAAGGCCAAATTTAATTTTTCTGTGGCGTAAATTAGTCGTTTAGTTAATTGCTATTGTTTCGCAAAAGTTGAATATTTTGATTACATAAGACTAGTAAAAAGTATTTCCTTTTAGTACTCCATTGACTTCTTGCATCCTTCTTAGCCTGCTGCTGATTAAAGTCTTAATGCGTTCTTGGGGAATAAAGTTTTATTCATGTTGTCGTGCAAATCGAAGTTCTTCTATTATACTTGGAACAGAATTTCTTCTTCTTATATGGCAATTTAGTTAGCTTATCGTATAATATGTTCTGTATCGAATTTAAGTTTAAACTGTATGGCGGCGAATTAAAAGTTTGAATATAAAGTCAGTTTAGGTTAGCAGACACTAAGCATTTTATGAGTGATCAGGTATTATAGTATTATAATATAAATATGTTGCATTCTATGTAACCAACAGATGACACAATATAATCCTAAAGGATGTTTGCGATATTTCTATCTGTAGTCATTACTCAAATCACTTCTATAAAGTCTCACATCACATAAAGTCTAAACGTGTAAAAAACAATGTAAACATCTCTTTGATGTTCGCATCAAAGACATGCTTACGATAGGTGTAATATCTATTCTAAATAAATTTTAAAAACTAATAATCATTGTTGGAATGCAATTATATTGTTAGGTAGGTACCTATATATAATTTAAAATAAATATTGCATCTGCTATCAGTCGTTTGATATCGATGTTAGTGTCGACAACTAAGCTCCTAAAATTGTACTGAATTACAGTGAAAGTAGATAGTGCGAATAAAATGTCCCAAAAATTATTATTCACAGCAAAACTATAAGATATTGCTAATAATTTAGGAGATTCCGATGACGAAGAATATTCTGAAGTCGGTGGCATTGAAAGTAACTCTGAAATTGAAGATTATCTTTCGGAAGCAAGTGAAGATGAATGATCAGCAAGTAGTATTGAGTGATAATGAAGAAGAATGTGTAGCTACAACTTCCCAGACTTCAGAGTGTGTAATTTTTTAAACTAAGGATGGAATTAACTGGACGAGTCAACCACAACTGATAGGACGTATGCGATCCTAGTCTCTAAAGATGTAGAGACGTGAATTGTGATATATATGTGTGTTTTGTTGATTACCAGAAAGGGTCCGAAAGAATAAAACATGACTGACTGATGAAAATATTAAATTCAATTGGTCTAGACAGCAGAGATCGCCGTATAATAAATAATATCTATTACGAACAAACTGCAGCTGTTAGAGTTGGGGATCAGTTAACAGACGACATAAAGATAAAAAGAGGTATGCGTCAGGGATATATATTGTCCCCATTGTTCAATGCACATTCAGAGCACATTATAAACCTAGCGCTAACGGACATAGACGAGGGAATACTTATAAACGGAGATCGATTGAACAACATAAGATACGCTGATAAAGCGTATCATCATTTTTGCAGACAGTCTAGACGTTTTGTAGACACCTGTCTCCAGGGTGTCAGAAGAAAGTAGCAGGTTTTGGCTTGAATTTAACATCAAAAAAACTAAATACATGGTTATAAGCAAAAATAGGAAACCACCTGGTCAATTACTAGTTAACCAACAACCTGTAACACAAATCACCAACTTTTGTTATCTGGGTGCAAACTTAAATGAACAGTGGGACCAACTGACGAAAATTAAGATAAGGATCGAGAAGGCAAGATCAGCTTTTGTCAAAATAAAAAAACTTTCTTCTTTAACAGCCACGGTATAAAATTGGAAAAAATAAAATTTCGTTTACTAAAATGCTACGTATTCTCCGTTCTTTTATATGGCGTGGAGTCATGGATCTTAACTGAAGCATCACTGAAGAGACTCGAAGCATTTAAGATGTGGTGCTAGAGACACATGTTGAGGATTTCCTGAACATGCATCAAATGCAGTTACCAAAGGTCTCGTATGTCAAGTTGTAAAGCAATTCGTTGAGCCTTATTATAATTTCAAAAGAAATGTGACTTGCGATAAATATTTTACTGATCTTGCACTTGCACATAAATTACTGGTAAATTCACCAAGTCTTGTGGACAGAGTGAAAAAAAAATAAGAGATTCGTTCCTCGGGAATTTCTACCAAACAAGAACCATTTAGAAAAATCTTCAATTTTCGGATTCACTCCAAAAGCATCTCTTGCTACTAACGTTCCGGAAAAACAAAGTATCCTAGTCCTGTCTACCATACTTCACAATATTTACTGTGCAGATGATGTTGACAAAAAACCATTATGCTCAAAACACAAAAAACTCTATTATCATAGTACAAAATGTTGTGTCGATACGCTAGACCAAATGGTTTATAAACATATGTGCAAAAGACGAACTAACCGTTGGCCTTTTGCATTTTTTATGAATATTTTACACGTGGCTGGGGTGCCTCAGTTCTTACTTGGACTAATTTACATCCAAAATGGACCGAAAATAAAAATGAAAAGTAAAGATTGTTTCTTACAACGACAGCAGAACAACTAGTGTTGCCTCAAATTTTAAGAAGAAAATCAAGGGACTACAATGGGAAACAAAACAGTGTATTGTCTGATTCTTTGTCCGTTCTTATAGCCATTGACACTATATCTTTTCCTAGCAAAAGCACAAATATTTACATCCTTCTAATCAAAAAAAATATTTTTGAATTACATCAGGAACAAAGAACAGTTAGATTTTTGTGGATTAAAGTTCACATAGGGCTTGAGCATATTGAGTATGTGGATATATTAACTAAAAAAGCCATTGATTCTGTTGCGAAAACAGATTATAAGCTCTGCATACCAGATGTATTTGTAACAATCAAAAATATTGTAAACAATCAGTCGAAACAAGAATATTATGAATATAGTCAACACTATAAATCACAATATGCACTCATACAACCCTCAATCCCGAGTGAATTTTGGTTTAAAAATTACTCTGTTCCACGTAGATGCATTACATCTATTATCAGAATAAAATCATAACACGCATGTTATCCAGCTCATGTGGCAACACTTAAAATTGTAAATTCCAATTTATGCGAAGTTTCTCAAAAGAAGCAGATTTAAACCACATTTTCTTTGAATGTACAAAATATATACAACAACTTAATAATAAATAACGCCTTAATAAAAAATTTAATCAAACATAAAATCCTTCCACCCGATAACATTTGTTACCTCTTGTCATTAAATAACAAAATTGTATATAACTACTTAACAGAATTTATTTCGAAAAGTAACCTCAATTTGTAAGTCCAGTTCAAAAATAGTAACCTTTGTTTTATTTCATTTGTTTTAAACGTACTATCCGTGACCCGGTCTAGTTTGTGTTTTAATTTAATGTCTTGTTGGGTCACTAAACGAGAAGCGAGTAACCATATTTGTTCCATTGATAACCAAATAACCAATAATAAATACATTGTGATAATTATTTTCTTTTCTTTCGTTTGGAAACTTAAAAAGTTGTGACTGGCTGAATGGCAAATGCCTATGCCAAAAAATGCTTACAGAAAGTTGAACCATACAGTACAAAGAAAAAACTAGAAAAACCTTCAGTTTTAACAAGGAAAAGGTGTCACATGTACCTAACTAAAAAGGACAGTAAACAAAAACAAATTTGTGAAATGTACAGTAGAAATGTGTGTAAAGATCACTGTATAATTAAAAAAGTTTGTAAGTATTGGAATAAATAAAAATAAATAATTAATCTATGATTTTTTAATCTAATACTCAGCAAACGTCGTGTAAGTTCTGCCTTAATTGATGTACCTACTGGTCATTTAAATAAGCAAATTCGAAAAACTGTCGTTTACCTAATTCTGTGACTAATACAAATCACTGTAAGTCTTTACTAAATTTTAAATCGAGTCAAATAGATAAGGAAACAAAGCACTAAACCTATTTTTTGCAGCAAGATGAATCGCTAATCGAAATTCTGGTGATAAAATGAAAAAATGCATTTCCAAAGTACATAGAAAATGAAAATTTTGCAACTAAGAAAATATCGATAGGAATTAGGTTAATTTTATTATTCGGGGGGTTTTCGAGGTAGCTGAACATCAATATGTTAACAATGATGGTATTAGAGCTACCTGGTGCCCTGGTTGGACATATTTCCCTGAAGTAGGTTAATGTCATTCTCATCAGTCAATAGTCAAATGTCGTGGATTTTTGAGTTCGCTGAATACAAATATGATAACAACGATGATCCTCGAGCTGAGACCCAGGATACACATCGTCTCCTGAAATTGTATGTTATTTTCATTCGAAGTCAGTCAAAAGTTATTTCTCGATGATTAACTACATTATATACTATGCGATATTATTCTATTATGAATCTTTTTAGAAGTTTCCCTTATGTAAAGTCATATCACAATTTAAGCAATGGTATTTGATACACAACTCGAAC
Source organism: Diabrotica balteata (assembly GCA_918026665.1). Taxonomy (NCBI): domain Eukaryota; kingdom Metazoa; phylum Arthropoda; class Insecta; order Coleoptera; family Chrysomelidae; genus Diabrotica; species Diabrotica balteata. The sequence goes on along the minus strand of OU898278.1, from coordinate 57,130,948 downwards.
TTTTAATTAATGCTAAACGATCCTTAGTTTTGGTGTATATAGTTGAGATGGTCGTCACACTTTTGGTTCAATATTATCATCATCAACCTGTATGCGTCCACTGCTGGTCTGGATATAGGTCTTCCTCAGCTCTTTCTATATGTCTCTGTTTTGTGCGGATTGCATCCAGTTATTGCTAACACGCTTCAGGTTGTCAGTCTATCTATGTAGTTGTAGTAGGTGGGCATCGTCTTGCTTCTTGTCTTGTAAAATATGTTTTGTCCATCTCTTGTCTGATAATCTGGAGACGCATTATGCCCAATTGCATTTTAACGACGCGATTTTTTCGACAGCGTCTGTTCTTTTTGTTCTACGACGTATTTCTTCGTTTGAGATTCGGTCTCATAGAGTGACACTCAACATCTGGCGATCCATAGCTTTCTGAGTCAAGCGAATCATATTCATTACCTTGTTTGTGAGTGTTAATATTTCCGCTCCATAAGCGAGTACAGGTAACACACATTGGTCAAAGATTTTCCTTTTAAGGCATATGGGTAAATAAGGTTTAAATACATACTTTAATTTATCAAACGATGCCCAGGCTAATCCTATGCGAAGTGGGAGCTCACATGTCTAGTTATCTCTGCCCAATCGAATTTAATATCCTTAGTAATTATACGATGTAGTCTGTACAATATCCCTTCCATCAACAGCAATATTTCTATTTAGCACCAGATTAGTCATTATGGGCGTCTTGTTCTTGTACATTTTTGGTTGCAATTTTAAAATGAAGGTCTTTGAACAATTTAAACAGTTTCGGAGTCAAATAAGAAATGTATGGTAGAGAACCATACGTTGGTTTCTCTTTCCTCTGCCGAGATTGAAACATTTGCTGTCAAATTTTGTGGTATTGTCTTGAAGATGTCCAATGTTTGAGTTAATAGGTATGATCATAAATGGTTATTGCTGGATACGTGATGCTGAAAATGAACTTTTAATAATCATCCAGGGTATGAATTTTCTATTAATATGCTTTAAAATTTTCCTAACCATCTATCGTTGTATGTATATGTATTCAGGATTGTAAAGTATTCACTGCCTTCCCTTGCTCAACCGTTTCCATCTCTCTCTGTTGTCACAATCGCCATCGTTTAGGCCTCTCTTACTCATAGCGTCGTCTACTTCGTTCCTCCAGGATCTTCGGGGTCTTTCTCTTTTCCTCCTTCCTATGGGACTCCATTCGGTTATCTCTTTACAACCCTCGTTGTATGTTGGATGTGAAAAGTTGATCACTTTGTATTTTAGTCCTAGGATTAAGTTTATTTTCATTCGTAGATGATGTTCTGAATAATAATTGATAAATCTGTTACTGAAAGTTAGTTTTCGATACCATTGTATTTTTCAGAATATGCGCAATGGACCTGCATCCAGGACGCAGGCTTTTTTTTAAATTTTTATTAAAAAAACTTTTAGTTATTTCTTTTTGCAAACCTCTTAGAAATTGAAATATTTTTCAGTTAACTTATTATTTATACATACTGCATTATATTCTACCAAATAAGCTATGTTAATATCAACGATAAATCTACAACTTATAGAAATATTTATTGGAATATTTCAAAAACAGATTATTGATAGAAGTTCAGGAAAGAGCAGAGTAAAAAAGTATACTGCAGTGCAGTAGCAGCATCCATACACCTTGAGTGCGTTGATTTCCGATAGTAAATTGTTGGTAAATCGGGTCGGGCAACTTTTAAAAAGTTTTTCAAATTTATTAGAAAGACGCCATCGTCGTTATAAGGCCTTACTTTTTCCTCAACGAAAGTTTCACGAAACTTTCATGCTGGCGAAGAAGTTTATTCTATATGTCAGTGAATGCTCCAGTGATTGTTTCGAACGTACGAAGAAAACAACTTCTTTATACATTTAGAATTGCCGAAAACGTTCCCTTAACAACTGTTTTTTAAAATAACGACGATCGTGAAGAGAGATTTAAAAAGCTTCGTAACGAATGCACAAAGAGTATTGATATTGTTCGTAAAACAATTCTATTTTAAAATTTATAGAATAATTGAATAAGCAGATTTACTCCAATACTTTTAATAATTCAACAAATATCAACAAACTTTAGGTAATTAATGTGGGTAGTGAATTAGGAGGTATATCTACAAAGAAATAAAATTTTCCCGTTCTTGCATATATGTCTCCCAGGATAAGTATTTCTTTACTGTTATTTATACCTATTTATTTAGAACTTGTAACAACTTTTTATACACTTTATCTTTAGTTCCTGTATTTATATGATTATTAGGTAAGTACATTAGGTAAGTATACACTATTACACGTTTGCTGCTATTTTTCTCAAGTTCTAATAGTATGTTTCAAGTATTGAGTAACCAAAGTTATTATTATATCGTATTTGTATGGCAAATAGGCATATATATATATATATATATATATATATATATATATATATATATATATATATATATATATATATATATATATATAAATATGTCACAAGCACTTGAACTTCTCAAAAAAAATATTTTATTTTCAAAATTAAGTTACAATTTACAGAGATAATTACTACAACTAAATACGAACTAATAATAATAATAATCGTGGGCTTCTTCCTTCCTTCTTTATAGCCTCTGGTCTTAGGAACTTGCTGACTCTAGATAGTCGGGGGGCTTCTATGACATTTCTCCTCCCTCCTTTGGTTCGGACTTCGTCCTCGAAGTCCTAGTAACTTCTGCAATTAATTCATCCAGAATTTGAATTTGGGCAGGATGAAGTTTCGTGCCAAATAGAATTTGGGAAATTCTTTTTCGTTTTTTAATTATAAATATTGCTAAAAATGCTAAAACAGAGAAAAGTATAACAATTGAAGTGGTGCTCAGTCCCATGGAAAGTGGTGGTAAAACATCCATCGTTTCGAGGGGTTGAATTTGGCCATGAGTATTTGGAATCGTTAACTTCTCAATTTTTATCTGGTGTTCCGGAAGTAATTTTATGGGAACTATTTTTGGTACTGAAATATCTTCGGATGTTTTCTTGTTAAAGTAGACTCCCTCAATGACGATTGGTTCTTCTGTTGTTAGTATACTGGTTGATTTTACTTCGTGTTGTTGAATTATTATTGTATGGATTATTCCAAGTAATATCACCTTGCTGGTTTCTTGGAAAAAGTTCTCTGTCGCTATGGTCTTGGTGCAATTATGGACATTTGGTATTGTACAATGGGATTGTACGTTTTTTGTACAAATTATGTGGTCACTTTCTCCAATGCAGTTTTCGAACCATTTGTTGTTAACATAGTAGGGTGTAGGTGGTAAAATCATGATGTGATCTTTGTTTGGGATAGGATAAATCTTAAAGGTGGTATAGGAAGTTTCGTGGAGAATAGGTATTTTAATTAATATGAGCATTGTTTTGGCGGTTACACAGACTAGCATTTTGGATGCTTCGATTAGTTCATACGGATGTTCATCACTGACAAGAAGCGAATTTCTAGGATATATTTTAAGAAGATTTTCTTTTAAATTGTCTAATTCTTTTAACGTAAATGATTCGATATTTGGAATATTTAATTGAGCTAAAGTTATGGTCCTAATTAGTTTCATTAAAAATTCGTTAATATTTTGAATGTTTACTATTTCATTATGCAAAATCAAATAACTATCAAAATCTGCAGAAAACTTACTAACTGCAGCTACAAGAGCAGCATTATCATTATTTATCTTTTCCAAGAGTTTATCGAATCTTGTATTAATTGATTGTCCATATGATATTTGATTGTTAAATTTTTTGATTATTTCATTTTGTTTATTTTCTATTGCAATAATATGTGTTTTTAATAGATCAAGGTCAGAGTCATCTGGGTTACCTGTTATATATTTGATAGCAGTTCCGAGAAAGTTAAAGAGTCCTCTTTTCTGTTTGCGAGTGATCTTATGCAAATCATCTTTTACTTGTTCGCGTATATGATTATATTGAGAATAAAGAAGTGAGAGAGGTGTTTTCTTAAAATGAGATTGAAATTGGTTTATTGGGCTAGTTTCTATTATATTCGATAAATTGTCTAGGGAAATATGAAGGAAGTGTCTATGGTAATGGGAGATTTCTTTTGATTTTCCTATCTCCTCAGCATAGTAGCCATTATTCTGAATCTCCTGAATCCTGAGTTGACGGCCCAGGGCGAGGATTTTCCTGTGAACAAGTTTGAGCTTGAGTATTTTTGTCTGTACATTTTCTTGTTCTTTTAACAAACTTAAGATGTGTACTTGTTGGGTTTTGTTTATCTGTTTTACCTAAAATCTTTGTTTTTTCTTGTTTATCTGGATGTATTATAGAATAGGGTGCTTGTAGTTTTGGTTTATGTTTCTTTTTCGAAACATACAAAGTTTTTGTGAGATCTATCTCGGGAATTTCTTCAGCGTTTTCGTTCTGTCTATCTAATATCTGCTGCCTTTTTTCTTTTTGTTTATTGTATAAATAATCAATAAAAGGTTGTAGTTCCTCTTTATGTCTTTGATTGTACGTTTCGTATACGGGAAGGTCAAAGTCAAAATGGATTTCTTCGGCATAAGGTCCATATAGGATTGAAAAGGTGAGAAATTTGTAGAGCTGTGAATCGATTGATTATAGATAAGAATGGCATGTGTCAAAATGTCGTCTAATGAATCATTAGAATTTTGGGCACGTAAGGTCCTGAGTTTTTCGGTAAGTGTAGAATGGAATCGCTCTACGGGGGAGTTTGAAGACGAGTTATTAACTGTTGTAAAATGAATTTCGATTTTATGGAGTTTTAAAAATTCTTTTATGACTGCTGAGTTAAATTCTGTGCCACTATCGCATACAACCTTCTTTGGATAGTTATGGTGTGTAAAGTAATGCCTAAGTTTATTCAGTATTGAAATAGATGTTTTATCGTTTAATTTATAACACTGTCCATATTTAGAAAATGAATCTATTATTGTTAAATATAATGTTTTGTTACAATGAAAAATGTCAATGTGTAAGATGTCAAATGGTTTTTGTCCAAGTAATGGCCCTAACTGTGGGAGTTTGTAAGGGTGCCTTTCATATTTGTTTTTTAAGCATATTTCACATTTATTTATAAAATTCGAGATCGTGGTTTGCATAGAAGGCCAATAGAAAGTTTGTTTTAGATGTTTATATGTTTCCACTATTCCATTATGGTTTTCTCTGTGATATTTTTCTACACATTCAACTTGTCGTTCTTCTTCTTCTATATCTTTTAGCAATTTATTGCAGAATATTGTCTTTACCGTTGATTTTATTTTCTCCTTAAAATAATTGCAAATAAAGGGTCTAAATTCATGAGGTATTGCAATGGCAAATTTTTGATTCGGTCTTAAGATACTTTGCAATGCATCTGCTATTTCTGCTTGCCAGTTGTCGGTGAGCGTTACAGTGTATCGATGTTTATTAAAAATCTTTTTGTATTGTAACTCAAATTTAGCACATTTAGTTTGAAATATAATTTGGTTTGACGATAGATTAATTGGTTCGGGTGATATTTCAATTCCTGTGATAGGGTGTTCGACAGCGGTGTGTTGTGTGTTGGTATTATTTTGCAAATTTTCAAATTCCTCAAGAAAATTTTCTGCGTCAAAAGCATCAATTGCATCTGGAGGTTCAGCGCATTCTGAGCTGGAGCTTAGAGCATTTATTTGAATTCTGCTGAGGGCATCGGCTACTTGGTTTTCTTTTCCTTTTTTATACCTTACTTCAAAATTGTAATCCTCTAACTTAAGTCGCCAGCGAGTTAATCTCGAAGTAGGGTCTTTAACTTTGTAGATCCAAACAAGAGGGTTGTGATCAGTTTCTACTATAAATTTCTGACTGTATAAGTACATACGAAAATGTTTACATGAATCTAAGATTGCCAATAATTCTTTTTCTATTGTCGAGTAATTTTGTTCGGCAGAATTTAGGGTCCTCGAATAAAAGGCAATGGGATGGTTATTCTGAGATAGGACTGATCCTATTGCTATATTAGAAGCATCGGTAGTAAGTACGAATGGTTTTTCGAAATCAGGATATTGAAGAACAGGATCATTAGTTAAGAGTTGTTTACATTTTTCGAAACACTCCAAATAATTTGGATTTTTAGGATCTATTACAGCACCTTTACGAGTGCATCTAGAAAATGGAGACGTAATCTTCGCGAAATTTGGAATAAATCGCCTATAGAATCCGATTAATCCTAGAAAGGACTTTATTTCCTTGACAGTTTTTGGTAATGGGTATTTTTGAATTGCTTCAATTTTGCAGGGATTGGGTTTTATACCTTCAGTGGTTACTACATGTCCTAGGAAAGCCACTTCTTTTGTAAGAAACTCAGACTTATCTAATTGAACTTTTAAATTATGTTTTCTAAAGGTATCGAATATAGTGGTAATGTGAACGAGATGTTCGTGTAGAGATTTAGAGAAAATGATAACATCGTCCATATAGACGAATACAAATTTGTGAACGAAAGGACGGAGAATATTGTCCATTAGCCTTTCAAAGGTTGCTGGGCTGTTCTTTAAACCGAACGGCATACGTAAGAATTCAAAATGACCATGTGGCACTGAAAATGCCGTTTTTTGGACAGAATTAGGATGAATTTCGATTTGGTGATAGCCTTGAGCCAAGTCTAGTGTTGTAAAATATGTAGCCTTACCTAAATTATCTAAAATTTCGTCTATTTTCGGTAAAGGATATCTGTCATCTATAGTATTTTCGTTTAACTTTCTATAATCTATAACCATTCTAAATTTTTTCTTGCCTGAAGCATCAGACTTTTTCGGTACAACCCACACTGGGGCCGAATAGGGAGAAATTGATGGTCTAATAATGTTATCATCTAATAATTTTTGTACTTGTCGACTAATTTCTTCCTGCATCGCTTTAGGATGCCTATATCCCTTAACATAAATAGGATTTTCATCCTTTGTTTTTATTTCATGCTTCACTGCTGACGTGAAAGATAAACTCTTTTTCTCATCGTAAAATACATCTCTGTATTTTCTGCAAAGGTTAAGTATTTTATTTTTTTCTTCATTATTTAAATGTTGTGTACGAATATTAGATTCTACAAAGTGCGTTGGTCCGGTTGAAATTTCATACTCATCAAGTTTTTGAACTTGGATAGGTTCTAATAATTTTATCGGATAAGGGAGTGTCAAGTTATTAATGAAACCGTTTTTTGCTGTGTGTATGGATTCTGGTAATGTAAAATTTTGTAAGTCTACACGGGGTACTAGAATTTCACCGTCTAGAACGTTAACTGGAATTTTGTAATATAATGTCTCGAAATGAATTGTAATTCTGTAATTTGTTAAGGTTAATGTTTTAGTTTGATAATTTAGTATGGAGTTAAAACGTTCTAAATCATAATTTCCAAGTAGAATATCAAAATCTTTGCTCCAATTTGCGATTCGTGCATCAATGAGATCATTAATACCATATTCAGATAATAAAGGGGTTTTAATATTTTCGAAAAATTTTGTTGTACGATTCATAGAGGTTAATGTGAAAGGTTTTTTGTATATGTGGGATTGATTAAAATATTTTGCAGCTTTCGGTGAGATTACAGTATCTGATCCTCCAGAATCTATAAGAACTTTAAGAAGAGTCATGGGCGTAACAAAATAAGGTAGCCGGGGAGATTTTTGTAAATTATTCAGATTTATACAGGAGGTGGTTGTTCTTCGGGAGGTACTAGGGGAAAATCCTGATAGTTTTGGTCGAAATATTCTTCCGGTACTTGTTCGGAATCACAGTTTTCAATGTTAACTTCGGAATTATGAATTTGATTTGCAGCAATATTAAAATGATGGCCATTAGTTGTAACGGACATGGGTTGGTGATTTCTCGTGGAGGATGTTAGAACGCCACTCATAGGAGAATGTGTGTTTTGTTGAGTTTGGGGGTTCCTATATTTATTTATTCTATGTTGTACATTTTGTCGAAAATTTGGGGGTTGATTATTTCTAGATGAACTATTATTATACGATTGAGAAGCAAAATTAAAATTTGGTTGTGAAGTATTAAAATTTGTTTGATTATTCTGAAATGGTGGCCTGAAGTAATTTGACTGCATGGGCGAGAAGTTTGTGGGCCTATTATTATTATGATTATTACGTGGAAACTGGTTTGGATTATGTGGCCTCTGTTTGAGCAAAGGTTTTCTAGTTTGTTGGCTTTTTAAAAAGTTCATATATTGTTGCTGGTTTTTATGATTATCATAAGCAATACACTTTTGAAGTGCTGCTTCAAGTGATTCTATTTCAAAATGAGACAAATATTCACAGTATGGTTCATTTATACCCGAACAAAAAGTTTTTAAAGCAATGTTCTTAAAATATGGCGTTTTAAAATTTACAGTAGCAGGATTATCATTTAAAGTAATATGTTGAAGCAGATCATTTAAATTGGTGGAAATTCTTTGATGATACTGATCATAGGATTCGTTATGTTTTTGAACTGTTGTCGATAACTGAGTTACCAAAATGTCTTCTGACCTTCTATCTCCATATTTAGTTAACAAAGCAGGACGAATATCTGTCCAGCTTAATTTATTAGAATAATTCAAAAAATTTCTCGGATCTCCTTTTATACGAGATACAATATGAGTATTAAGAATAAATAACTGAGGTTCTGTAAGTTCTTGGGTACCTAAGAATGTTAACAAGTTATCTACAGATTTAATAAAAGTAGAAAGATCTTCTTTAGACGAAAATTCTGGTAACGTGGAACACAGACTAGCAATATCGCTATTAGTGACAGGCATTTTGGAATTTTTCTTAGAAGATACGGATTTTTTATTACAAGAAATGGAAGTTCTTAAATTAGGAGTTGACGAGTTATTAATAATATTTAAATTCAAATTGTCAAATAATAAATTTAAATTTTCAACACTGTTTTGAGAAATATTATTAAAAGTGCTCATAAAAATTAAGGAAAGAAAGGAAAAACTTACATAAGGATGATCACTGTTGATTTCCAATGCATTTCTTTCTTCTCCAAGGTTCGATCGGTCTCGTTAAACAACTAAAGTTGACCAGGAAACTGATATGTTTCTGTACGATGTTGATCCTGTTCACGCAGCGCCAAATATGTCACAAGCACTTGAACTTCTCAAAAAAAATATTTTATTTTCAAAATTAAGTTACAATTTACAGAGATAATTACTACAACTAAATACGAACTAATAATAATAATCGTGGGCTTCTTCCTTCCTTCTTTATAGCCTCTGGTCTTAGGAACTTGCTGACTCTAGATAGTCGGGGGGCTTCTATGACATTTCTATATATATATATATATATATATATAATATATATATATATATATATATATATATATATATATGTAACAATAAAACACTGAAAACTTTGTTTTCAAACTTCCACAAAATTTATTTTAAATACATATTATCACTACAGCTGTTTCGGCTGATTTCCTTTCTCAAGTGATCTATTTTGGCTTGGGTTTACAAATTTATAGTTTCTAATGAAATAGGTTGAGGAGGGGAGAACTGTTTGTCTCAAGTTGGTCATTCAGAATTATATCTGTGTTTTTTAATTTGTTGATTTCCATAGATTCTAACAAAGATAGCTTAAGGCCTTTATTTTGAATGTGAAGAATTTTAAATTTGTCATTAAAAGAATGATTATGATCTAGAAGGTGAAGTGCGTATGTCGAATCTGCTTTTCTATTCTTGAAAGCCCTTTTATGTTCTGCTATTCGTTTATCAAAGTTTCTACCAGTTTGACCGATGTAAGTTTTTGGGAAGTCGCCACATTCAAGTTTGTACACACCACTATTTAAGTGTTTTTTATTTTGGCTCTTGTTATTTTTAATATATTTGCCTAGGTTGTTATTTTTTCGGAAAGCTGGTGTTATTCCTTTCTTTTTTATGTGTTTGGCAATTTTTGTTGGTATTTTGCCTGTATATGTAATCGAGCAGAAGGTACTGAGTTTTTTCTTTGGTGGTGGAAATACTAATTTCAGGGCTTTCTCGTGTAGTTTTTGATTTAACATTTTATTAATTGTTTGTTCGTTGTATCCGTTGTTTACTGCTATCTGCTTAATTATATTTAATTCTGTCTCAAAGTTGTATTTTGACATCGGAATTTCTGTTAATCTATGTAACATACTATGATAAGCTGCCAGTTTATGTTGTGTTGGATGGGGTGACGAATTGTGTTTAGTCGTGTCAGTATGGGTAGGTTTATGAAATATGGAGAAGTCATGTTTGTTTTGAAGTCTGCTATTTTTTAAATCTATAAAAATTATGGATTGATTTTGTTCTGTTTCTATTGTAAATTCAATATGACTATGAAGTGAATTAATATATGATAAAAATTGGTCCAGTTGCCTGTTAGTTCCTGTGAAACATACCAGTACGTCGTTTACGTATCTCCACAAATATAAAAACTGTTTGAATACGGAATGTTTTGAAATCTTTGTCTCTAGATGATCCATAAAAATGTCTGATAGCAATGGGCTTAGAGGATTACCCATTATAAGTCCTGCACTGTAATTTGTATAAATTTTATTATTAAATTCAAAGTAGTCCTGGTTTATGCAAACTTCAAGAAGATGTAAAATTTCAGATGTAATTATTGGATTTGTACTATTTTGGTCTAAAAGGTTTTTTACTAGAATAAAATCTTTTTATACAGCTCCGTCACATAAAATTTCAAAAAAACTGTTAGAGATTATTTTAGACCACACTAAATTTTCACCTAAATTTACCATAAAAAATACAATAGAACTAGTAAATAAAATACAACATTTTCAATTACCTAACAACTCCAGATTAATTTCATTTGACGTAAAAAATCTATTTCCTAGTATCCCTCCTACAGAAACTTTTATTCTAGTAATATATATATATATATATATATATATATATATATATATATATATATATATATATACTTCTGTGGAAAATATAAAAAACCACCTATTATTTCATTTACTCTGTCGTTTTTCATTTGATATTGACATTAGGAAGAGGGCAGTCCAATGTGGTGTGTCCAAGGTGGTTTAAAACTTAAAAAGAGTATAACTCGCATCAATTATACTGTTCTTCAAAATTGTAAATGTAAAAAAAGTAAATGTAAATTGTAAAATTGTAAATGTAAAAAAATTTTACAGAAACATATACTGAGTTACCTAGCGGAACAGCAATATTTCTCAGTAAGAAAGCCGAACCATCTTTGCCCACTTTCGTTGGTGAACGTTTTTATTTGTTTCTTTATATGGTGGAAGTAAAAATGAATCTTTAACAGTATGAGATATAAATGATTCGCCAATACAGTGACCAAAATTGCATTTAACTTATCATTACTTCCGCCAACACAAGATGCAGCTTGTTTCCACAGTGTTAGGAGTTTATCACCAGAGAAAACTGCAATCCTGAAGATTGGTGCTGCAAAAATCATAAAAAAAATTTGGATATCAATAAAAACTTTCAAAACTTCAGCACCCCCGAACTTCTGAAATTAATTTTCTGCAGATGCAAGGGAAATTGTGAAAGTATATAGGGTTGTCGACAAGTAGGCCTTAAATGCTCTCCTGTGTGCCTCAGTTGTTCTGGTGAAACCTGCAGTGACATCATTAAAATATTAAAATTAGCGATTCAGTCTAGACCATCAAAGAAATTAAAAAAACAATAGCTGGAAAACGACTTTTTAATAATAAATATGCTCAATATTATCTCACCTGGAAATTGTCAGTGAATTATGCCTAATGAGGATACCACTTAAAAAACACGCCTCCAGACTCTACCTCATAGGTAGTTGGAAAAAAAATGGACAAAAAAGTATTAATACCGTAGAAATGTTAACAAAATATTAAATTTTATGACAAAAAAAATATACAATAAAAAATTAAGCTTAATGGTTCGTTTTTATCATATTTTTACGATCATTCAATAACCCGGAGAGCTGTAAAACCCAGAGATTATTAATGAAGTTAAACGGATTTATAGTAAAAATTATTAATTAAATACCTTCTTTAATATTAGTTTAATGGATTTTTTTTGTATAATGAGCAAAAAAAAGTTATAACTTCCAGAAGAATTTTTTTTCAAAAATTTTAATTTATTTTTCTTCATAACTTTTATTTTTCATTTTACAATAAAAAGTAATGAAAAAAGTTTTAGGCCATTTAATTGGCCATAAATAATTTTTATAAAATTTTCTGTAGTATTGCTATTTTACCAGATACAGCACGATAACCCCTCATTCCAAGATATCAAACCTTGATACCCTTTCAAATACGATTTAAAAGTGATTTTCTTGTGATATGACTAGAAAAAAAGTTATGAGAAACATTTTTAGTTTTTTTTATAACTTTTTAATCTTTAATTTTACGTTAGAATAAATTATAATAAAGTTGAAAAAAATTTAATTTGCTACAAATAATATCTGATAAAGTTTTCTGTAGCGTTGCTAGTTTGAGAGATACAGCGCAAAAACTCTTTGCAGTCTTTTCCAAGATGGCGGCCGGAATACAAGGGTGGTGACCTTACAAACTTAAACTTAAGCTTATACTTACCCTCTTAAAACATTAAAATATAATACAATTGCGTCCTCTCAAAAATGAAATCTCAATGTAACATTTCAATGGCTAGTCCATTTGTTTTAAAAACTATTCATAAGGATGATAATATTAAAAGGTAAGTTTTGTATTGACAAGTACCTAATAAACATCTTGTATGTATGATTATATAATACTAAGTACATTTATATAGAAAAAATCCAGCAGCGCCCAAATAACGAAAAATAACGTCACACGGTAAAATCATCATCTTGTTTAAAAATAATTTATGTAAGCTGACAGCGTGACAGGAAAAAGAGGGCAGGTGTTGTTTTTCTCCAATAATGTCTTATTTACTTCGGTCGTAATCAATACTCTATTGAAACATTTAACAGCTTGAATAATAGTAAACGTTCAATCGCCTACTATTGATTTAATCACACATAAGACAAAATAGGATAAATGTATTTTTGGGATACATAGTATATAAAAATCTAAACATTATTTTCTATCATTAAAATAATTCATTAATTATTTCATAATAGAGTAAACAGATTTTATTATAAGCAGATATGGTGTTAATAATAAGATATAAAGAATAAATAAAAAGGAAAAGAACAAAAAATTTATTTTTTTTGTTTAGCACAAAAGGACAAAAGTCTTTCAAAATTAGAAAGTTATTATTATTAAGAACAAAAAGAAAAAAGAGATACAAAATGGAAAATACGTAAGGATAGCATTCAATTTGAATCCATTGTGGTATATCTCGACATTTATATCAATTGGTCAATATATAACTTAAACAATGGACAATCTATATCTCTCGCATAAATACGAGATTACAGAAGGATTTCAAATAATTTATTGCAAATATGTTTAATAAAAAGTTATAAACAAGTGCCCCGAATATAAAATAAAGATTTTTTTTAGAATTATCACAATAGCTCTTAAGAAAATTAAAAGAGGACTCTATAAGTCAAAAAATGGTAACAAAAAAAACATCCTCCTCGGTTGTTGGTTACTGTCCTAGATCAGTAAGGCAAACTCATGATCAGATGGTCAATGTGTTGCTGCGGTATTCTGTTCCACTTCATTGAAAGGCCCTTAAACAGTTGCTGTCTTGTATTGAACGCTAATTGAACCTATTATTCTGTTATAAAATGCGTCTGCCCAATATTTCCCATACATGTTTAATTGGGTTTAAATCTGGTGATTGTGCAGAGCATTGTAAAACCTCAATTTCATTATCTTCGAGGAATGTCCGCACGGCCCTGGCAGAATACGGACGCGGATTGTCGTGCAATAATTAAAATTGGGGACCAGCGTTTTGTGCAAAGGGTACAACAGTAGGTTCTAAAATAATATCGCGGTAGTCTCTTATATTTAGAAACTGTTCTAAACAAACGAAATTGGTTTTCTAACCTTAGAGTGATGCCACCTTATACTCCTTGCTGTCTATGAACCATCTGTAAACAAAGTAAAGGCCCATTCACGTCTAACCTTGTGCCCTGGTCTACCCTGTTCTTGTGCCCATTGAAGTCGATGAGCGCGATTTCCTCTGGATAACACAAGTACTCTCACAGGTCTTTGAGCATTTAACTCTACTTTATGTAGTCTATTTCTAATGGTTTGGCCACTTACAAACACCTGATGCGATCTCTCAAAGTCTGCAACCTAATAAAACGATCTTCAATCTGGTTGGTTATTCTTGTACGGTATGTATGACGTTCAGCAACATCACAAGTTTCTTGATACCTTAACTATAAATAGTTAATGACACTTCTGTTCGTGCGGAGGACATCATCAACGTCTCTTTGACTTCTTTCAGCTTGAAGCATTCCTATAGCACGCCACTGCGTTTAGCGATTTAGATGATGTCTCTAATTTATTGGCAATTGCAAAACTAAATAAAAATCCACATAGAGATCAAAAATCAAATACCAATAAAGAAATATTACTTTTTATTTTATAGACAAAAAATACATATTGAAGTTTTGTTAAATTTATTTAGCCATTCTAATCAGCAATACCGTCCAAGTTGGTACAATAATCGACAAAACAACAAAAAATATTAAAAACATAATTTATTTTTGTATTTGCAGCTAACATTGATTTAAAGCTATTAATATAAGTGTCTCCGAGATTATTTTGATATGTGTTTATTCTTTTTGGTCTATTAATTTGATATGCAGCATCTTTTGTTCTATATCTCTTTATATTTTGCCTATATTTTTTATGAGCTGCCATAAGTATTGCCATTTAATCCTGTCGAAGGGTTTACCATAATCTTTAAAACAAATGTATAGTAGTATATTAAATTATAACTTTCAAACTTCCACAAAATTTATTTAAAATTCTTATGACTACTGCGGTTTCGGCTGATTGCCTTTCTCAACTGATCTATTTTTGGCATGCGTTTACACTTATATTCTTTACTGAAATAGGTTGAGGAGGGGAGAACTGTTTGTCTCAAGTTGGTCATTCAGAATTATATCTGTGTTTTTTAATTTGTTGATTTCCATAGATTCTAACCAAGTTAACTTAAGGCCTTTCTTTGAATGTGAAGAATTTTAAATTCGTCATTAAAAGAATGATTATGATCTAGAAGGTGAATTGCGTATTTAGAATCTATTTTTCTATTATTGAAAGCCCTTTTATCTGCTATTCGTTTATTAAAATTTCTACATGTTTGACCGATGTAAGTTTTTGGACAGTCGCCACATTTAAGTTTGTACACAATACTGTGTAAGCGTTTTTTATCTTGTTGTGTTTAATATATTTGCTTAAGTTGTTATTTGTTCTGAAAGCTGGTGTTATTCCTTTCTTTTTTATGTGTGTGGCTATTTTTGTTGATATTTTGCCTGTATATGTAATCGAGCAGAAGGTAGTGGGTTTTTTCTCTGGTGGTGGAAATGCTAATTTCAGAGCTTTCTTGTGTAGTTTTTGATTTAACATTTTATTAATTGTTTGTTCGTTGTATCCATTGTTTACTGCTATTTGCTTAATGATATTTAATTCTGTCTCAAAGTTGTATTTCGACATCGGAATTTCTGTTAATCTATGTAACATACTATGATAGGCTGCAAGGTTATGTTGTGTGGGATAGAATGATGAATTGTGTATAGTCATGTCAGTGTGGGTAGGTTTATGAAATATAAAGAAGTCATGTTTGTTTTTAAGTCTTATAATTTTTAAATCTAAAAAATTTATGGATTGATTTTGTTATGTTTCTGTTGTAAATTCAATATGACTATGAAGTGAATTAATATACGATAAAAATTGGTCGAGTTGCCTGTTAGTTTCTGTGAAACAGACCAGTACGTCGTCTACGTGTTCCCTAGGATATTAAATTCCCTAGATTTTTTTTATTATTTGTCTTATGTTCAGAAGATATTCTCGAGTATCTCTAACTTTGGTAAATCCAGTTTGTTTTTTAAGTATTTATGTTTGTAGGACAGTTTTCAGTCTCTCATTGATTATGTGTAGCATTATTTTACTAGCGTATGAGATAACATACATGGTTCTATGTAGAAACAACTAATAACTCATATTTCGAGCCATCAGTTAGCAATACTCTGTAAAATAGTTTTTTAGGTAAGAATAGCAAACAAGATGGAAAAAATATCTTTGTTACCGAAAAATACTAAGACAAGATCTGAGGATATCATAAAGGTTTTACCAGGACAGGACCAAGTATATACATGAAAAACTTGAAAACTCTCGTAGAAATTAGGAAACATTTCTTTTTAGAAGAAATTAACAAGTGTTTTACATACAGTGACCTAAATTTTACAAATTCAGCTGAAATTTATGCAATTGTGAGTTTACTGTATATATCTGTAAAGTACAAGGTACATCATCTCCATTTAGACGATTTATGAAAAACTGACGGATCTGGAATAGAAATGTTTCGTTTAGTGATGGATGGATGAGATAAACTTGCTGCAATCCGACATATTTTTGATTTGTTTGTAGAACGATGTAGTAAAGGATACTATAATTTGGCATTTGTTATAATTATTGATGAAATTTTTTTTAATTTCGTGGGAAATGTATTTTTCGTCAGTATATCCCGTCGAAATCAAGCAAATATGGTATAAAAGTTTTAGCAATGTGTGTCGCTAAAATGTACTATTCCAGAAATTTGGAAGTGTATGTTGGTCTTTAACCAAATAAGACTACATCGCTCAAGATGTTGGCTTGAGACTCTCACAAGGAGTTTAAGGAGCCAATAGGAATATCACAATGGATAATAACTTCACTAGCGTGCCACTATTTAAACAACTTTATCAAAGAAGGTGACAGCTGTAGGCAGTATCCTCAAAAATAAGCGAGAACTACTCTTGGAGTTTACTGTTTCTGCATCCAGACCACCAACGACTAGCTTGTTTGGATTTCACTGTGAATGTACACAGATAGTACAAAATAACGGATTCTAATTCCACAAAAAGTGGTGTTGATATAGTGGAAGTTAATGGCGAACTGTAACTGTGCTCGTGGTACCCTAAGGTGGTCTGTAGTAATATTTTATGCGATAATATGAATATTGCTGGTATAAAAAGCCAAATTATTTACGCCGCTAATAATTCGAATCTTAAAATGTTGAGAGGAAATTTCATTCATAAACTATCATTCGTATAGATGAAACTCCACGTATGTTAAAAAGGTATAATTCGTCATATATTCCAAGACTGATGCGGTTACATCTAAAACATTAACAAACCAAGATACTACCGAAGCTTCAGTTGAAAGAGGACAAATTGGAATATGCAAATTTTGTGGATCTCAAAAAAACCGAAAAACAAAATAATACAGATGCGAATATTGCAGTGTTTTTTATGAGTAAATGACTTAGTTTATCCTTTTTTGTTTGGCCTTTTTTTAATAGTTTACTACAGCAATGTTTTTTTTTTCATTTTTTTACTACTTATTTTTAGAGCTGACTGCTCTTTGCTTGTTCTTTTATCAGGGTATATTTTAAATTTAAATAAACACTGGTTTAAAATATGTAGGGCCATAATTTTTGATATAAAAAAGTTAACCAATACAGATCAAACCCGGTCTCAGGGACCGGCGCGACCAGAGTATCTAAATTAATCACGCGACAAAATGTAGGATGTATCCATGGACGTATAAACATAGATGGACACAGCAATAAGATACCTTTAACACACAATGTTTTGATTGGAAGTAGTAATAATGTATAAAAACACGTTCAAAGAATTTAAAAAAAAACGAGAGTTTAACTATTAACAAATCACGTCTTTATAGAAAAATTAAAATACAATTTTAGTTGCTTTAAAATTAATACAATAAAATATAGTTGAATTCAAGTTAATTTTTAATAGGTATCAAAATAATATGCTACAATAAAAAATCTTAATGTTTTCTCCTAAATTTGCTACCAAAATAGTTCGATCGTCAATATTATTTGGAAACCTACATGGAAAAATAAATGAGTTTTATTCATTTCACTAATTTATTGGCATCCATGAGAAATATTAAATTAAAAAGGTACTAAATAGATCTTTTTTAATCAGATGATGTCTACTTACAATTTAAAAATGTCTACTAATTTCATGAACTTATATCTTATTTAATACATTAATGAACATGAATAAACCCAATGGTACGCCTATTAAAATGTAAACAAACACGCTTCCTCATTTCCTCATCTTAAATAATGTAAATTGTATGTACTTACAAATGAAATGAGAGATCGGGATGTAAATATTTCGTTTATTTTATTTCACTTACAAAATATCGAAAAACAACTTTTACTAAAAAGTAAACAAACATGGAACATCATTTGAAGTTTGACGTAGATCCATAAGACAGAGAAATGTAAACAACCGTTGCCATTTATAAATAGTTTTCAGTGCTTCTACATATAAAATAATTGATTGATATCTATTATACGCTATTATAAAATGATAATGCACACTATGTGCACACTATGTGCACACATATTTTGATTACAATTAAATATATTAATCTAACCAATAAATTAATATTTTGGTTTGATAGTACCTGTAGAGTATAAAATACGGAGTAATATTTTCAGCGACTCGCGAATAAGAAATTTTAAAACAAAACGTGACAACAGTTGAAGGTGCTGAGAATGTGACCTATTCAAATAATTGTGACTTCACAATTTTATGTAAATAACTGAGTCCATGTGTGTTTATACGTCCATGGATGTATCCAAACTATAGAAAATTATCCATCAAAGAATAAACTATAGAAAAATTAATTATATTTTTTTATATATTCTGAATACAAATGTATTTTGTAGAAAAAATAAAAAGGACCAACTTTAATATTTCTAATGTATTACTAGATCAATATGTTTAATATCTGACACTAAACAGATTATAATTCAAAATACTGCTATTTTAAATAATCATTAAACCACAAAAATAATTGAGTCTAGATATTTTAATGCTAATTTCTTCACACCAGACGCCATTTTGGAATAAAAAAACGTTTTAGATGCTATTAAAATCTAAGGTTTTGTGTCTGAAAGAAAGATTCGTCTCGTCTTATTCCGAATACACGTCTTTAAACTGGATTGATGTGCCTTCGTTAAATCTTAATACGATCCAATAAATTGCTACGAGTCACTTGTTAAATAACAAACGCACTGACAAGAGAGAGACGAGATAAGAAACGTTTGAACAGTTGTTCGCGAAGTGAATAGTATAGCACAGGAAAAGCGGATCAAAAAATAATTTAACATTTCTAATATTTAAAAAAATATTTTTACTTATTATCCAAACAAATTTAAAAAATAAAAAGTTAAGTAGAATAAAAATATTTTTCTTTTTCTATTTATTGTTTTTATGTTTTTTATATTTATTTAGGTACCGTAATTTCGGGTGACTTTGGCCCGCCAGGGTGATTTTGGCTCATTTTAGGAAACAGATATTTTAGTAACTAGTGCATATGTACAATATATTATCATGTAAATTTCATTATACCGCACCATCAGTACCATATTACCTTAAGGAAAATTTCAATAAATCACGGTAATACTGGTTATAATAAGAAAAAAAATGAATTTTTAAAATACCGTACAACCTCCTTTAACCGAAACCTTTTTAACCGAAACATCGTTTAACCGAAACGGCTGGCGGTTTCAATAATTTCGTCAATAAAAAGTAATTTTTTATCGCAAAACGTAAACAATTCCATTAATTTCACTCACCCATTGATACCGACGTGTGTTGGGAAATCAAAAAAACTATGAGCTTTAAAAGATATTTGAGGAAAAATCACTTTCAGTTTTTTATAGAAGCCAAAAAACCTCATGGATGTCGACTACTATATTTTCAGAATGGTTCGAAAATGAATTCATCTTAAGTGTAAAATCCTGTTTGAAATAAAAAAAAACCTTTCCGTCAAAGCATTGTTGCTTGTTGACAATGCGCCAACTCACCCTCAAAATCTACACGATAGTGATAATTGTCAGATTTTTGCCACAGAATGTAACGAGCTTAATTCAGCTGTTAGACCAGGGAGTAATAGAGATATTAAAGAGACATTATATGGGAGCATTCTTATCTGTTATTACAGGAGATGAATTAATCCAAAAGTGTTCCCGAAATTCTCAAATCTTCAACAATGAAACATGTTGTTTATCGGTGTGCTGAGTTCTGGCCAAGATCAAATCTTCAACATTGGAAAAATGCTAGAACTAATTTTTGATTGGATTTTGATTGATAATTCTGAAGAAGAAAATGGTAAAAAAACGACAGAAGAAATTAAGCCTTTAATAAAAAATTTGCCGGGATGTGACGAAATTAACCAAGAAGAGATACGTAAGTAGTTGGAAGCCGATGACTCAGAAAGTGAATTCATCCACCAGGACATCATTGATATGGTTCTTCGTCCAGACAACCTGAGCGTATCAAACGACGAAGATGACGACCCAACAGACAACAGGCAGCATGAGACCGCCGACGAGATTTTCAATGCCTTAAGAATGAGAATTTTATACAGTAGACCTAATTAGTTAGGGACACGACTAGGTTCTTAATTTTTGTTGTCATTTAATAAAGTTTTGTCCTTTTCAGATTGCTTTACGTTTCGTCGAACGATGGAATGAGGCAAACTCACGACGTTCTGTAAATGAACGATGGAGATATAAAGCTGCAAAACATCGTTGTCAAACGATAACGCAAAAGAAAATAGAAGATTTCTTTAAAAAAGCATGTTTTACTTATTCATTTTCCTTAATTTTATTACTTTATTCTGTATTTACTTATTAGAAAATATGACGAAATCACCTATTTAATACCAATACTTTAACCAAGAATACTATAGAAAACAATGTTATTTTTAACCGAAATTCTTGTCATCCGAAACGGCCTCCCCCCAATTATTTCGGTTAACGGAGGTTTTACTGTATAGCCATTTTACGTAAGATTGCATTACTGTAAAAATTGGTTGGCAACCAATATTACTTCCAAGAGTAAGATTAATTGCATAGTTGCACATTGAATATCTGTGAATTCTTACCCGCCTGGCGTCAGTATTTAAGTCTAAACGTAGATGCATAGATAAATAATATAATAGTAAAAACGTAGATGTTAATAAGGTCGGTTGTTATTTGTAAAGTGGTACAGAATTTAACGGTTTTCGGGTTACTTTGGCCCAGTTTGTTGAACGTTGGATTTTGGTCATTCGTTGGTTCTATATTTAAATTAAAGTAAATAAATGCTGATTTTTAAATTTGAATTTAGCCTTGTAACAACTGCAGAGTTTGTTAACTGTATAGAACTAACGACTTTTTTTAAATGCCCTCAAATTACAAACGTGTTCGCTGGTAGTAGAAATTATGGAAATTACACGAAAGACACAGTAGAAAGAGCTCTAGAAGCTATCAGAAATGGAGTCCTATCTCAAAGAAAAGCTGCAATAGAATTTGGAGTGTGAGTAAGTACTTTAAAAAGAGATTAAAAAATAGGCATACAAAACAATATGGTGGTCAAAAAATTTTTACAAAAGCTGAAGAGGACGCCTTCACGTCTCATATTTGTAGCTTATCTTTATGCGGATTTACATTGGATCAGACAGATTTACGAAATTTAGTGAAAAATTATTTAGATCGTGATGGTCGAACTATTAAGTAATTTATAGATAACTTGCCAGAAAAACACTGGTTAAATGCTTTCCTTAAACGAAATCCGTTGTTAATGCAACGTTTTGCAAGCAACATCAAACGATCGCGAGCAGAAATCAGTGAAATCACTATAAAAGACTACTTTAACCAATTGCAGAATGAACTCGCCGATGTCCCAGCTAACAACATTTGGAACTATGATGAAACAAATTTAAGTGACGACCTCGGCAAAAAGAAAATTTTAACAAAACGTGAAACTAAATATCCTGAGAAAATGGAAAATAGATTTAGAAAGTGTGCTATTTAGAAAGTGGAAAGTATTTAGAAAGTGGATTTAGAAAGAAAATTATAATACTGATGCTACGCAAATACCTTCGAGAGTAAGTGACGCTGTTTTAAATTTTCTTGCAGAAAAAAAGGGGAGTACAGTCCACAGCTGATGGAGTTGTTAAAAGAAAAAGAAAAATAGAAATTGCTGCAGGAAAAAGTATAAGTGCTAAAAAGTGTTGTTCTGAAGCTATTTTCTTGTGGCATTGTAAATTAATTACTATTAAACTGGGAATAAGCCACAATTAAAGATAAAAATACATTTATTGACGTTTCAATTTCCACTTCGGAAATCGCTCTCAAAATACAAACAATTTACTGTTTGTATTTTGAGAGCGATTTCCGAAGTGGAAATTGAAACGTCAATAAATGTATTTTTATCTTTAATTGTGGCTTATTCCCAGTTTAATAGTAATTAATATGCTAAAAAGTGACTAAATATAAGACGGTAAAAAAACACAACGTTTAAATAAAATACAAGATTTTGGACACATTGCAGATACTACGTCTAATTCTGCATCTAATAAGAGCTACAGGAATAATGTTGATCTAGAAAAGCTTTCCATTGGAGTTGGAGACTTCGTAATTGTATCCGACTACGTCGACAGCTTTCCAGGAAAATTCGATGGATTTGTAAGAGGCAGTAATAACTGTTACGGTTGGGTGCAAGTAATGGTACTTGGTGAAAGAAGTTTGTGACAATGGCTCGAAGTCCCCGTAAGAAAATCCTACCATCTGGGTAATATTTATTTCACAAAGCCATTGGAACTTGGACATAACCGATATTTATTTCCAGATTTAAAAACAAGCTTGTAAACTGTTTTATTGTTCATGTTTTGTTTAAAAATGATGTTCTCTGTAAACCAGGGTCCTATGTAGAGTTTCATTTTAGTTTTAGTTTTTTTTTATTTGAAATTTAAATAAATATTTTTTTAACTAATAAAATTTTTATTTATTATTCATCTTGTAGGGTGACTTAAGCCCAAACACTAATAATCACAGAGAATTAATGTCAAATGTAGCTAAAGTCACCCGACACGAGCGGGTGACTTTGCACACCACATTTTTTTTTTTTTTTTGTAATAAAGTTAGCGCTTCGTTGTGTTTTAGTGTAATTTTTGTAAAAAAGTAGTGAAAGACTCAAATACAAATAAATAAAGAAACATACTTTTATGTATTTAGAATACTGAAATCTATGTTCAAACTTTGAAAGTGAGTCAAAGTCACCTGAAATTACGGTAGTCATTGTTTTGCGAAAGCGGCTGCTTTTTCCTGATCTTAATCATTTTAAATCTTCTGTTCTGATAGGTGATATTTGGTTTTGTGGCTGCTTCAGCTCATGCCGTTTTGGTCGTTCTTTTATTTCTCTATACATTCTGTTCAATTTTGTTTTCTCTTGAGTTGAATGAGGTTGATGCCATTTTTTACGAAGTTTTCGTTTTCTAATATTTTTATTCATTTTATTGTTGGGGTGTAGGGTTGTGTTATAGAGTATATATACCTTTTATCGGAACGACCACATCGAGCGTCATAGACGGGAGATGGTTCTTGATAACTGGTCCTCATAAGACACCCAACTCTCAGTTATGGCTCCACGTGCCACACCCTGGGCAACTGCATTGGTCTTCAGGCTAAACTAAGTGAGGGTAGCCAGATATGGTGAAAATAGCAACGTCTGTACCCAGAATGGGCGGTTGCCAACGGCGTCTGTTCCATAGTGGGCGGCTGAAAACTAAGCCCTGAAGCGGCACGAAGGAAGGCAACGGGATACCACCTTCATTATATTTCCCAAGACAATCACATGAATACATTCAACTCAAAATTATCCGGAGGTATAAATAGTTCCCCAATCGGACCTCCGGGAGGAGCGTTCTTGAATGTTTCAAACGTACGAGCAAACTTAAGAAAGACATTAAAAATAGGCACCTGGAATACACGCAGCTTATTTGAAGCCGGGAAGCTGGCTAACCTAATTCAAGAAATAAGCAGATTTGATCTAGATATCCTTGGGATCTCAGAAACCTGGTGGCCTGGATCTGGTAAATGCACTACAGAAAGCGGAACATTCTTTTACTCATGCAATGATGACCACGATCATAGAAAAGGCGTCGGGATTATAATAACTAAAAGATTGGTGAGAGCTGTCACAGAGTTTGTACCATGTTCCGACCGCACAGCCAAGTAAAACTTGAAGCGAAGCCAAATAATCTCAACATCATACAGGTTTACGCCCAAACTAAAATAAAAGAACTACTTAAATTGACAAAGAAACATGATGTCAACATAATTAGGGAGATTTGAATTCCAAAATAGGGAAGGGCAGCTTTAAAGACGTAGTTGGACCCTATAGTCTTGGAACAAGGAACGAAAGGGGCGACCGACTTATACAATTTTGTCAAGAAGAAAACATGAGAGTTACCAACACATGGTTCCAACTCCACCCCCGTCGCCTTTATACTTGGAAATCTCCAGCCGATAGAGCTCAGAACATAATAAGAAATCAGATAGACTTCATTCTTATCAACGGTAGATTAAGCACAACTATCAAAAGAGCTTGCACATACCCTGGAGCAGATGTCCCTTCTGACCACGTACTATTAGTGGCCGTCATAAAGATCGCTCTTTCATGCAAGAACAAGCCTGAAACTGAACAACAGATAACACTGGATAAACTGAAAGACCCAATAATACAAGCAGAAATAAGCAATGAAATTAACGCACAAATTCAAACATTGACGACAAACATTATCGAAGATCTAACACCAACACGGAATACGATTGCAAGTGCTATAACAGACATCATCAAAAACAACTTAGGGTACAAACGAAATAACAAGAGGCAAAAATGGATGACAGAAGAAATACTATTACTAATGGAAGAACGACGAAAACACAAGAATGACCAAGATGGCAGCAATATGTATGAAAACATTAACAGACAAATAAAAGCAAAAATACGAATAGCAAAAAATGAATGGCTAAGGCAACAGTGTATCGATCTAGAACATTTACAACGACTGCATGACGACCGTAATTTACATAAAAAGCTTAAGGAGACTGCTGGAATATACAGAAAACGAAGATCAACTACCATAGTTAATCATGATATCCAGATAGTGCTGGGTGAAAAGGAGAAAATTGATATATGGGAAAATTATATCCAGGAGCTCTTCCATGACGAAAGTCCCATGAGTGAAGTTTATACAGACGACCAGCTGACTGGCCCTTCAATCACCAAAAAGAAGATAGAAAAGGCAATATTAAATTCAAAAAACAATAAGGCACCTGAACCAGATGAAACCCCGTCAGAAATACTCAAATTACTGGATGAAAGGGGAATTTCAGCACTACACAAAATATTTAATTTAATTTATGAAACTGGCTGCTATCCTCAACAGTGGTTATGCTCTACCATTATTCCCCTGCCCAAGAAAGTCAATGCAGAAAGATTTAAGGATCACAGACTATTAGCCTGATGAGTCACACTTTAAAGATATTCTTAAAAATACTA
Organism: Diabrotica balteata; assembly: GCA_918026665.1. Classification (NCBI taxonomy): domain Eukaryota; kingdom Metazoa; phylum Arthropoda; class Insecta; order Coleoptera; family Chrysomelidae; genus Diabrotica; species Diabrotica balteata. The sequence continues at coordinate 57,105,440 of OU898278.1, read as the reverse complement.
CATCAAAGATTATACAAAAAATGTGAATGGGACATCAGTAATTCCTGTTCGGGTTTAGGCAAGGTTTAGGAACACGAGAAGTAATAGTAGCAACACATGTGCTGGTCCAAAATTGTTACGATCAGAGGATGGATGTGTTTCTGTGCTTTTTAGATTACCAAAAAGCGTTTGATCGTGTCCAACACCACAAGTTAATGCAGATTCTCAAGAAAGTTGATATAGACCAAAAAGACATAAGATGCATTGAAAACTTGTACTGGCATCAAACGGCACAGTTAAAAATAAACAATTGTATATCCAAACCCATACATATAAGAAGAGGCGTTCGACAGGGATGTTTGCTTTCTCCTCTTTTATTTAACATTTATTCGGAAGCCATATTTCAAGAGTCTTTGGAGGATGCAGAGATGGAAATCAAGGTGAATGGAGTATTGATCAACAACATACGATATGCTGATGATGGTGTCTTAATTTGTGACAACATAGTCGATCTTCAACAACTTGTCACTATAATCGGAGAATACAGTAAGCGAATGTAATTAGAGATTAATACCAAAAAGACCAAATTTATGATCATCTCCAGAAACTTAGATGCACTTGAAAACTCCACCATAACACTGAATACTAAGTCCATTGAAAGAGTGAGTAAATTTAAATACCTGGGATCGTGGCTTTTCGAAGACTGGGCATCGGACAGGGAAGTAAAATGTCGCATTGAGCAAGCTCGACAAGCTTTCGTAAAATTTAAGAAAGTACTGACTTGTTCAGAGTTTGATTTTCAACTGAGACGGTTTACTAAGTGCTACGTATGGTCAGTGCTGCTATATGGCGTAGAGGGCTGGACACTCAAAACGAGGGATATAAACAGATTAGATTAAAAATAACATGAACAGCGAAAATCACAAATATAGATGTACTTAAAAGAATAAACCAAGAACGCCAACTGTTCGAAACCATCAAGAAAAGGAAAACGGCGCATCTAGGTCACACAATACGAAAAAAAAATACCAGTTGCTCCAACTTATAATCGAGGGTAAAATTGAAGGCATGAGAGGAATGGGACGCAAAAAAATGTCCTGGCTCCGAAACATAAGGCAATGGACAGGGATTAACGACATATAATATCTGACACATATTGCAAGAAATAGAGAATTAATGGAAAATGTGATCGCTAATATCCATTAGTGGATTTGCATCTGAAGAAGAAGATTGTTGGACAATCCTTATGGACAATCCAATCCAATAATCCCATTTTCGTTCAAAGTTATGATTCGTAGGTACACATGCAGCTTAGTGTATTTATTTTTCTAATGTTTTTATTGCTATTTCTATTTCTTATTGCTGTTTTAGTGAAATTTTTAGGTGTATTTTTTCTTGTAAGGTTTCTTTGATAAATATGTAAATATTCCAGTCTTTTATTTTATTCGTTGATCTTGGAGGTGGCCATTTTTCTGATGGAGTTGTTATTATTGCTGCAATGATTGGTGAATGATCTGACGCTAGGTCTTCGTTAGATTCTATGTGCAGGTGTTCTTTTGGTATTTCTTTGTAGATAAAAAGTCAAATATATTGGGCAGTCTATTTTGATCGGTTGGCTAGTAAGTTGGTTTGGAGGTAAAGAGATATTTTAGTTGCATTTCTTTAACCACATCGTATAGGACTCTACCTCTTCCCGGGGATACTTTTGAGCCCCAGCTCTTCTGTTTTAAATTGTAGTCTTCACCCACTAAAAACCTTGGTCCTAAATGATCTAAAGTGTTTCAAATTAATTCTTGTTAAATTGTTAATTTGGCGGACGACAATAAACTGGTGGAATGCATAGTGGGTCACAATTATTGTGCAAATTAAAGGTACTGGTAGGGAGTCTTTTTAGATTTTCGGTAGTTCGTGATGTTTTAGGTTATTCCTAATTATTATTGCTGAATATAAACAAGTTTCTGCAAGCTAGAACTTGTAAAAAATGTGTAGTGTAGCTGGACGATGTCATTTAGAAGGGCATGTCACGTAGAAGGAAGTGGGGCTGATAAACAAGGGGTAGGCTAGTAGGACACTGATATGCCAAGCGCATTAATTTACATTTTGAATTTCAGTTTCAGTCTATGGTTTCATGTTTATAATGTCGCATCGAAGAACGCTAACCGAAGATGGGCTTCGCGAGCTCGCGAACAATTCAGAGAGTTATGAGTGCATATCAGAAACAGAAAACAATACAAGTAGTGAGAGTGAGGAACAAAGTAGTGTAGCTGTAGTTTTTAAGTCCAATGGCATTTTGATAACAAGACTACTACACAGGATAGGAGACCTACTAATAAAATTGCTACAATACGTGAAATTTGGGAAAAATGGGTAGAAAATCTACCAAAATTTTTTAACCCTGATGAAAATGTTACCGTCGACGAGCAATTAGTTGCCTTTAGAGGCCCCTGTCCCTTCAAACAGTACATTTCAAGCAAACCAGCGAAATATGGCATAAAAATTTGTGACAGCAAAAGTTCGTATGGTCCAAAATTGCAGATCTATACATTGCATAGCTTTGTGCCCTCCAAAATTAATTGGCAGAACCCTGGTCTACCTGGCCTTTCGGCATACGATCGTTAGCGTTCCCACTGCCCCTACGAGTCCGACACCAATTGGAGGTGGCACGATGCCGAAACATCGTGGGGCTCCACCTCCCCCGTAGTACCTGTATTGCGGGTCACGCCACCCTTTCGTGAATCCTCCCCCGGATACGGAAAGGCACGCAGGTGGTGGAATACCACCTCGCACGTAGACAGGTCGCCGCCGAGGAATCGCTCCTCTACCACTCGTTGATCATTCCGAGGTGTGGTACGTGCCGAGTCTCCCGCTACCCTTCCGCGGTGTCAGCTTCTGGAGGTGTATACGTACCTGGCTCGTTCAACCACACCCGGCTCTTGTGGAAAATGAGAGTAGAGTGGTCCCACGAGGTGCTCGTCTCGGATACTAGGAATGTAGACCGGTGACTGAGATGGCTAAGCATCTCTGTGCGTTTCTACCAACCCGACACCTCAAACGACGGCCCTCCACCTCTCATATCCGCCCATTAGTCGCCTCTTACGGCAGGCAGGGTCTTCTGGCCCCGGTCGTATTCTTATCTCCTCAAGCCGGAAGGAGTGCAGATCTATACAGGAAAGGAAGCAGGTGCCGCGCCGGAACGGAATCAGAGAATGCGTGTGGTGTGTGACTTGTGCAGTTATGCAGTGATTTAAAAGGCCATAATATTACTTGAGATAACTTTTTTACATCATACAATTTAAGCCAACTTCTTCTAAAAAAAAATACAATGCTGAAAACTATAAGAAAAAATAAGCCAGAGTTTCCAGCACAAATTGCGAATAAAGAAGTTCATAGTTCGTCTTTTTATTTCACGCAAGATACCACTGTTGTGAACTATATTCTTAAAAAGAATAAAAATGTTATTTTTATGAGTACTTTGCATCATGATAGGGCTATTAGTGACAGTGGCAGAAATGACAAAAAGCCTCAAATTATTTTACATTACAATTCCAGTAAGGGAGCAATGAGCTATGATTGTTTTTTATAATATACTGGAAATTTCTGCCTACAACGCGTTCGTTTTATGGACATCAATAAATCCCTAATGGAACACCAACAAACTTACAAAACGGCGAATTTTTCTTGAGGAATTGGGAAAACACTGATAAAACCACTTATCCGTTCCAGGAAAAGTTTACCAAGAACTAAAGCTCACAAGAACTGGTAAAAAGAACACAAACAGAAGCGAGTCGAGAAGATGGAAATTCAAGTAAAACATCTATGGACAATCCAACTCCGCCTGCTAAACGAGCACGCTGTAAATTTTGCTTAAAAACGATAACAAAACTAATATTTAATGTTGTTTAATGTCACAAACTTATTTGTAAAACCCATTCTTTTTATTACTGTCCCAGTTGTAAACTAAATTAAATTTTGTAGGTATTTGTTCTTAGGATTTTCTGGGAAAGAATAAAATGCATTTTATTTTTGTTAATAAAGTTTTATTTAGCACAATTAGCTTATTTGATTTCGCTTAAGGACAGCAAACCATAGTTGGGACATACTGACCCAAATAGAAAGTAGCAGCAGGGTTAAAGTCAGATTATTTAAGACACAATTTTAAAGGAAATTCTAGTAACAACATTGATAAAGTCTGTCATGTCATTCGATGATTAATTTGGAGTTAGTTGTTCCTGGTAAAGGTATTACTTTATCTGCTAATTTAATTAGAAATGGTTTTTTACCCCAAATGCTATAATAGGAAAGATCTGACCAAAAAGTTTACTAGAAAAGAAGCATGTCTTTTTTTCTCCTAAGTTTTCGAGTCTCAATAAGAAAAACAAAGCCTAAAGTAAAGGTAGACATTATTTTAAATCTGAAACAATTGAAACTAAAAACTTTTAGACAAACATTCAAGAAATACATATTATAATCACTAAACTCAAAACTCATACCTACTTATTTTCTAATTTCTTTACTTTTATTCTTCATTAATTTTTTTTTTTTTTCTACGTAGTAAAAATATAAGATGAACATCAAAATATTTGTATTATTAGTTGTAAGTTAATTTTATTTGCAAATTGTTAAAATATCTTTAACTACAGTAACCTATCTCTAATCGATCTACATAACTATGTATGTACCTTAAAATCTACATGAGTAATTATATACCTTTTTTTATATCTCTTTGATTAATTTTAAATGTTAACGAGAGAATAGCGTGCACTTTGTTGCAATGTGGCTACCGCCTTCACATATATATCTTGAAAAACTGTTTGTGTCACGATATTACTTGAGTTAAAGCATATTTAAAAATTAAGAGGACTTTGATTTTATCCGATGGAGATTTTTTTCTGTATTTGTCAAAATTGTCTGTAGATTATTACATTGTACAGAGAAGAATTTAAGTTGTTTTATTGGACTCGAATAAAAATAATGTTTACCATGAGTTAATAATTACCAGTCGCATAACATATTGATCTACTGAAAGTGAAAGTGATTTTACTTTGTGTTTACTTTGATCTTTAAGTTTTTTTCCATTTTTTTTTTCAGGAACAAGAACCGGCATAATTTTAAAAGAAAAAACGCAAAGGGGATAAACGAGAAATAAACAGTAAACTTAAGTAATTCATAAATGTAAGAATCTATTGTCAAAATTGACAAACCAAAATAATCATCTTAATCCAAAAGTATGTCTTTTGGTTGGTGTTTCATTTTAATTGTTAAAAGTGTGTAAAATTTATTTCCTACCTAAGCGCTTTCGGCTTACAAAGTCATCTTCAGAGGTCAAGTTTTAAAAAGTATTTTTCGTCATTTTGTTTGCCGCCTCCAACTCCAACCAAATGGTCGGGTTCATACATCCCAACCATAAACACATTTTTTAATATATTTTTGTGGAATACAATGTTCTGTCTTTTATGTGTTTTTTCAAAGAAGTAACTTAACCTTTATAAAAAAATTGTGGATTTTTTTATCAAAATAGGATCTTTCTTATGTAGTGGTACTTTAAAAATTTGACTAGAGCTGTAACAATGGCTTTTTAAGCTTACAGCGCTCAGCTAGGAAATAAATGTTACACATTTCAAAAATAATTCTTTTTTCCATTCTTTGATTAAACAGAATTACCAAAATAAAGGATCAGCAAGATAACACAATGAGTGATAACAGAAATATTTCCAATCACATTCAGGACTTCTACACCCGACTCTACACCTGTACTAGACCTGACTCAATTGCAAATGCGCTCGTCTACAATGTGGGTTCTGAAGATATTCAAAACATATCAATAAATTACAGAAAATAAATGTCAGTATGTAGTTATTAGCAACTTAACCCCAATTTACACCCTTGTACAAGTGATTTACTTTATTAATTAGAGGCTAGGCATCAAGGAATATGTTAGATATTAAGCTTTCCGTTAAGATGCCTTTTCATCCAAAAATAGTTTCTTGTTCAAAATAGTCATAAAATTGAAAACCTACCTTTACTCCTCTTATTTAATAACAAAAATTTGGCCACTTACTGTAAATTAAATGATCTATAAAACCTTCATGTCCCTAACCAACGCCTTCATCTGAGTCAAATATGAGTCCGAAGAACATCAGAAGTCCGGTTAGTTTAACAAATTTAATAACCATTTTAGGCAACAACGAAAATGAAGTGGAAAGCACGAAAATACTCACAGATAAGCAAGCCATCAAAATTGGCAAATCTAAGAATTCTTCCCATTCCCATATTAATTGTATTTCTCAAGATACTTTGGGGCCATCGATAAATCCGAAGAAGGGAGAGGACTGGTTCACTTTGCACCCTACCAAAACACGCCAATTACAAATACATTCTAAGAAAAAATCAAGCAGAAAATGAACTTGGGTACCACCAAATGAAATTGGTCACTAAGAACGAAATAAATTGGAAATCACTAACGAAATTGACTACATTTTTACCATCAATATTGATACAATAAAATATGTCAGTGTATTAAATAATTTCCACTACCAAAGGACCATTGATGAAAAATTACATGACAAGATCTACAGCTTTCAATTAATGAAAATCATCCTTGATAGTACCAAAGAAATCGAAGATCAAAATGAACATAGTAAAATGTCTGATAAAACTAAAATAACATTAAAACAAAGAAGAGAAATGAAAGTAAGTAGCAACATATACAGAATACAATACATCGAACTTTGTAAGACAATAAGAAAAAGTATTAAGGAAGACATAAGAAAATACAATGAAAATCTGGTAGAAAATACAATCTAAAACAGGAAAAACGATAAAAAAAAAACAATAAAAAAACAATAAAAGCATTAATCATTGGAAAGCAGCACATCGTTGCTCTAACAACCAAAAACACCAGAATTATAAACAGAAATGACACACTTAAAAGAATAATCAGTAGCCAATAAAATGTACCGGAAGGAAGAAGTAGAATCGACAGTTATAAAACTGAAAACCGGTAAAGCAGCAGGAATAGATGTTATAACAGTGAAACTGCTTAAATATTCTGGCAATAAAACCTAGAATATCTTAGCAGGCATATTTACGAACTGCCTAAGATCGAGATGCATAGCAGACTACTGGAATACAGCAAAATAATTCTCAATTATAAGAAAGTTAGCAATGAGGATATCAAAAACTACAGACCTATAAGTCTACCACCAATCATATATTAAATATTTACAAAGATCATCAACAACAGATTAAAAAACGCAATAGACGCTGCACAGCCGAGAGAGCAAGCTGGCTTCAGAAGTGGATAAGTACCATGGATCGATCATATTCATACGCTTCGAGAACTAATGTTAAAGAATATGAAATACTGCTAGCATTAACCTTCATAGATTTTAAGAAGGCTTTCGATTCTAGATATCCCAAGGCAGGAATAGAAGATTTGAGCAACCAAAGTATTAACAAACCGTATATAGAAACTTTAGCAAATATATACAGACAAGCAAAATTTTAATGTAAAAATTTATGAAAACACTCCAGATTTTCCACACTACCAGAGGTATCCGACAACGAGGCGCCATATTAACAAAGCTCTCACTGCAATTTTAGAAAATATATTCAGCAAAATGAACTAACAGAACAAAGAAATATCCTTTGGCGAAAAATACCTCAGCCATCTAAGATTTGCATATGATATCGTTCTGATTGCTAATAATCCTGCAGAACTACAAGAACGTATAAGAGACCTAAATGCAGCTAGCAATAAAGTTGGCTCAAAAATGAACTTGACAAAAATAAAAATCCACAAGTAATCTAAGCTCCTGTAGTTGGCTGTATACCCTGTATCACAAAAAATATTATTAAAAATTCTTTATAAAAAATAAAAACTATGTACAATAAGTTGGTAGATGTCCAAGATGTAATAATAAACAACACTGCACTTGAGCCGATTGACAAGTATGTATACCTGAGACAATTATTAATTCATAAATCTAGCCCATTACTTAAAAAAATAAACACAAGAATAAAACTGGCCTGCGCATCTTTTTGGTAGAAACGCAGTTATATTCAAATCGAAGAGGCCAATCCATCTGAAGAAAAAAACATTTGATCAGTGTACACTACCAAACATGACATACGGCTGCGAAACTTAGACATTAAAGCAAGAGATAACGAAACTCAAAGTCACTCAAAGGTCAATGAAGCGGTGCATACTAGGTATACCAAAGAGAGATCGAAAAAGAATAGAAAGGATCAGACATAAAACCAAGGTTACTCATGTAATCCATAGAATTAAATCTTTAAAATGGCAGTGGGCGGGACTTTTAGCGATAAGAACTGTCAATAGGTGGTCTACTATAATTGCACTGTAATATCCAAGAGGCGTTAAGAAACCAAGAAGACGTCCAAAGATGGGACTATAAGATAAGGAAACAAGTCGGTACAACATGGCACAGAAAAGCCAATTTTAGGCAATCGTAGGCAGAAATAAAGAATGGCTATGTAAGGGAGGTTGCACCATAATCGATAGAATATGTTGAGAATGATGATGATGATGATATTTGTGTATCAGATGCAGCAGCTTCAAGTTATTGGTTCGTAAGGTGTCATTATGAAATTTGGAATTTATTTAAATTTTGCAATGCATTGTTTAATTTATTATCTTTTATTTTGAGATTAATATTGTTCTAAAGCTATTTTCTTGTGGCATTGTAAATTAATTACTATTTAACTGGGAATAAGCCACAATAAAAGATAAAAATACGTTTATTGACGTTTCAATTTCCACTTCGGAAATCGTTCGCAAAATACGATATTTTGTATACGGTATTTTGAGAACGATTTCCGAAGTGGAAATTGAAACGTCAATAAACGTACTTTTATCTTTAATTGTGGCTTATTCCCAGTTTAATAGTAATTCATTTTATTTTGAGATTTTGACGATTTATGTAATGTCAGTAAATTTTAATTGTTATTTTATTTTCTGACTTTTTGTAAGCTTTGTCCATAAAATTGTACAATTTTCAGTGTTAATAAAGCACATTTCTATTCTATTCTAAAAAAAATCACTGCAATTTTTTTTAAATAATTGTTTGCAGAAAAGCAGAATTTCGAATGAGATGTGAATAGCATTTGGGAAAATATAGTATATACTTGGAAACAATAATATCCCTTTAAATCTGAAGAGAAAAGTTTACATTGCCATTATATTAAAAGTAGCAAACTATGTGAAACGATGACAGTAAAAGTATGCAAATCAATGTAGATTTATGCACATAGCCATGAAATAGACAACTCTCGGTATTAGTCTTAGAGATAGAAAAACAAATGAAGAAATCCGTCAAAGATCCATTAGTTGCAGATGTGTTAGAACATATTGCAGAACTGAAAAGGCAATGGATAGAAAACGTAGCTCGGCAAGATCAAACCAGATGGACAACTAAACTGGCGCACTGGCAACCAAGACAGACAAAATTTTGTTTCAGAAGACCCCAGAAAAGATGATATCAAAAAGTATGCAGGAAATATGTAGTTCCAAATTAAACGCGAACAGGAATGTATGGAGAAATATGAAAGGGGCCTATGTTCAGGATTGGACACAAAGTTGCCGAAGAAGAAGACTAAGACCAGATTCTGTTTCTAAAGAGAAAAGTAGTAAAAAATAGAAAAAAATAGAAAAACACTGAAAGACGAATGCATAAAATTGGATTATTTACTCTATTTTAATTTTGATTTACTTTCAAGTTAAAAATAAAGGTAAAGAAAAAGCTGGTTTACTTACATCAGTAAATTATATATTTTAAGCTCTATTTTAAGAAATATAGCTTCAAAATTATGATATTAGTATCGATGAGAATCCTTTTATTATGTTCAATTTAGTTTTAATATTTATTAATAATTACGACCATTTAAACACATGTGACAGTGGAGAAAGTCTACAGCGAATCCGTTTTTCGAATTCGTCAATATTACAATTCACAGTTGCTTTAGACAATATATAAAATTGTTAAGCTAAGTATTTTTGTATAATTTGTATTAAAAAGTTCTAAAATAATCATTTTAATATTCTATTTACCTGTCAAAACAGAAAGAATAAAAATAAACAAGATAAAAATTGTAGGTATGTTTTCTGATAAAGATAAATTCTGAAAAAAGGACCATCTACCCTCTTAAAAATACAGGAAGGTAAATAATTCTTAAATACACAATTTAAAGATACAACATTATTCAATAATAATATTATCGCTTGACACTCAAGGGAATTAGAACGTGACCTTTTTGCGTGCCGTTTGCTATTCAACCAGAGGCGTACATTTGAAATCGTAGGTCAGGGTTGCTTCGTTGAGTTCAATGACTACTTAAAAACATATGGTTATTTGAAAGGAGGGTTTATATTATATGCTAATGTATAGTTATCAGCCTTGTAGGGTTTGTTATAGTAATCGGTTTATAGGGTTTGTTATAGTAATCGGTTTATTTAAACAATAATTATATGTGCAGTTTTTTTAATATCTTTAAAAAAGAAACCACATAAATTGTAGTAAATAAAAAAATTAAGTATTTTAATAAATTAATTATAATCTTATTTGAAAATTATATTTTAACAATGACTTTTAATTTGTAAAGCATACTACGAAGTTTATTTTATAAGTTATGATTTATCCCAGAAGTAAGTGAACATTCTATATTACTGTACAATTTTACGATACCATATACATACATAAAAGGTATATAGTATATCAGAAAAATAAAAAGGATATGACTCAACTACCTACAAGATTACAATAACCAATACACTGAAAAAATTTTTATCCAAAACCAAAAAATGAACAAGAAAGATCAAAAACTATAATTATAAAATACCTAGTAAATGTGACAATTTTTGTCAGGGTGAAATTTTAAGACAAATAAGTATATATATAATATATATATATATATATATATATATATATATATATATATATACAAGCATGTTATATTATAAAAAGAGGTTTTAATAAACAAAAAATTGATCAATAGTTTCAAAATAAACGTACAAAGAGGAAAATCAACAAATCAGCTCCCATCTTATTAAATCAAATAACTCGAGTAGCAAACTCATCAATAGAATAAAGCAAGATCTGGTTAACGAAGTGGAAGAATTTATCAGTAAGACTATATCAGTATTAATAAGGTAATAAAATATCTGGGGCACATAATATATAATTAACAGCATTTATAGTGCATAACAACTAACATTGAAATGTCATTTTTTATGTCTTAGCGTGCATTTCTTAAAGGACGTAATTTGATTGTTTGATGCATTGTGAGGGTAAGTATAAGCTTAAGTTCAAGTTTGTGGGGTCGCCACACTTGTCCCCCATCCGCCATCCTAAAAAAGGGGGAAAATAGTTTTCACGCTGTATGTTGTAAACAAGCAACCCTAGAAAAACTGTGTCAGACGTTATTTGTAGCAAATTGAATTATCTACAACTTTATTTCCATCGCATTTAATTGTAAAATGGAAAATAAAAAAGTTATAAACAAAAATAACTAAAAATATAAATTTATTTCTGGAAATTTTACAATCAAATAACATCAGAGCAATTAAATATCAGTGAGGGCTTTTCGTAGAATAATTTTCACTACAAATTTGTTTAATTTCATTAATTTCTCTGGGTTTTACAGCGCTGCGAAGTTGACGTTTTTGACGTTGAAGTTTAAGTGTTGATCAAGATAAATATAATGCAGATACAGTCATCATCCGTTCTGCGGTTGCTGCATTCCAAGCCTATGATTATGTGACTGTAGTATCAGAGGGCATGGCTATTCTTGTCTAACTCACGGTATTAGGAAGGAAGCAGTCCAATGTTGTGTGTCCATGGTGACCATTTTTTTTTTAACTTTTAAAAGGGTGTACCAACCTTCGACAAAGAAGTGAGAGATCAAGTACAAAAACAAATAATCTGGCAGAATGCTTTAATAACATTACATTGCGAAACCGACATATTAACACTGAGATGAAGTAAAGAATGTATAAAGCCAGTTTAGGACCAATAATGACATATGCCTCAGAAACAAGACCTGACACAGCCACAACGCAAAGGCTACTGTAAACGCCAGGATGAGAGTACTGAGAAGAATTACAGGAAATACGCTGAGAAGTCGAAAGAGAAGTAAAGCCATTGGAAGAAAATGGAATGGAATGGAATAACCACATAAGCAGATTGCAGGAGACCCGTATCGTCAAAATAGCAAGAGATAAGTCACCAATCGGCAGAAAAAGTATCGGACGACCGCGCAAAAGGTGAAGTGACAACCTTTCATAGAGATATTAATCCGTTAATGAACAAGCAGAATTGTTTATAAGGAAGAAGAAGAAGAAGAACTAATAAATGTACAGGGAAATATAATTTTATAAACAAAATGATTGCATCCAACTGATATAAAACTTGTAGGTGCTGTAACCTCGGACATCTTTTTTGGGTGGTGCTAGAAAGATAACCAATGGAGACACTGCGGACGGCAGCCAGATGGTTGGTGCAGAGCGAGTCGTGGGTTCGAAACTAGCTTTTGGAACCGGGAATGGATCCAACGGAAGAAATAGGTAAAGATAGGATAAGAGATATTAGAAAAGATACAGAAATAAACAAAAAGATAGATGGGTAAAATTACCAAAGATAAGAGAATATAGAAACAGGGCGCCACTCAATTTTTTGGGGTTAAGGAGAAAATTAAGAAAACCTTAGAAACAAAAAAAGATAAGAAAAGATATTTAGGTTCAGAGATCAAACCCAAGGAAAGATACCAACAGTAAATTATCAAATAAATCTGGTCAACTCAATATATAAACAAATAATAAATATATTAAGTATTACACTTACTTACCTACGAAACTAAAACAGCCTGATCTTTCTACAGTTCAAAAGCATAGTAATATTTAAAGATAGTAATTGTTCAGAGCTATTATTTTATCAGGGAACTTGTTAGGAGCCGACAAATAAAATACATGCATAAAACAATAACAATATATTAAACAGAAAATTATGATGCTGCTAAATGCAACCCAGGTAATAAAAATACACAACTATGAAATGGTGTTATATATGTATAAAATTAAGCTATAATGTAATAAAAAAATACCTTTACCAAGATATATAAGGCAATCATATACAAATATAGTTTGGCGTATGTCGAGATATCATAGGAAAGATAATGAACAAAAATTATAGGAAATACAAAAGATAGCAAAAATTACTTAACTCTAAATTTACAAAAAAAAAACAAAAAGGTTACAGGAATGAAAACATAAACCAAACCGCACTTGGTTAAGTCAATTAACTATCCCGCACTATTATTTAATAAAAAACTGAGACTTGTATGTTCATAGGTAATATTTATGGAAATTTCTTGAATGGTTCAATTACATTCAAAAATCGGCAATCTACAGGTGAAGATATAGATGATACGTCCAGATAATAGCAGGTGATATGGTACCGTACCATATTAATCGCCCAGATAATTGTAGATAAAGATTACTTACAGTATATCTTGACGAAGGCAGCTTAATTCACTGAATTTAATACTTTTCTGGTACTGAACACTGAATTTAATAACCATTAAAGGTAGTGTAGAACTATATATAATTTAATATAGTCTAAGGAAAGAAAACTCAAAGATGAAGTGTACACACACTTAGAAAATAATTCACAGCGACGATAAGATAAGAAATATCGTGAGCAAAGCGCATCACGAGATATCACTTCACTCAACAAGAGCCCATCGAGAAGTAAATTGGTTCCCTAAAAATTTCACCAACTATCCAAGAAAAAAGAAGAAGAAGGTATATCCCCCACTTAAAATCATCGGACAGTCGAATGTATTTCTCAGAAGGTAAGGCCTTAACGACTATTGGAAAGTTTGAGGTAAAATAATCGGTATTAACAATTGGACCTGAGAATATTAAAATCCTTAGGATTATATTATTGTCAAAAGATACGGGCCTTCGGCGAAAATTACCAATTTATGAAAAAGAAACTGCATACCGGAAAGCATTTGTTCTTTTCATACAGAGTATTAAGACGGAAGGATTAAAAACTTTTCTTAATTAGGGAATTCCATTTCAGCTTGGTGTCTACAATAATATTTTTTCTATCGTAAACACGGGGATTCCTAATCATCGGCGTATCGCACGGGGGTAAAAGGAATTAAAAATAATTTGATATATTAATAATAAAAAAAAATGTTACAGTGCAAAATTGCAAATGTATCACAGAAACACTAAGATAAAAATGAAATAAATTTCGCAGACAATATAACAACACAAGGAGAATTTTCTTGTGGTGTTTATCCGTTCAGGATAAGGGCGATCATCATGGTAATTTTGACTTTATCTATAGCTGCTCGAGACAGGTCTGCGGTCAACATATTGAACCAAGTTCTTAGGTTATGGAGCCAGGATATACGTCATCTTAACGGGTTTTCTTATCAACCGTGATATTTACTTCAGTTTTCAGAGACTAAAATACCACTCAATCTCTAAAAATTATACGCACAAGCTAAATTTTGCCGAGAATATTAATTTTGGGACCCCAAAAAAGATGCAAAAAGGTTTACCAATTTTACTTTTGGGCTTCCCCCCAAAACTCCCCTCGTATTGGGTAAAACAATGTTTTAAAAAAATGTAGCTGAAAAAATTTGAAACCAAAATGTTTATTGTCACTTTTTGTATATAATGAACCGTTCTCTCAGAATCAACGCTTGAAGCGACCATTGATTTTGAGATTTTGAATGTCAGTTACGAGCTGTAAATCAATGTTCAATAAAATTTGTATCAGCTCAATGATGAAAATTTGATATCTTTTGATATAAGGGTCCTATCAACAAATATTAAAATGCGTTTTAAAGTTAAGGAGTTTAGCTTTTGTATGCAAGTTTTATATTTTGCCGCAAGTAAATTTAAATTTTATAAAAGTGTTAAATAAATAAATGTGACACGATTTTTGCCGTTTTTTTTTTATGATTTTCATGAGATCAATACAATCTATCCTTTTTGTTGACTGACCACTATAAAGTTTTGATAACTAGAGCCTAACCTTCAAAATATATAACATAAAATTTTATGAGTTTTGGCAACAAATGTGAGGCATTTGAAATATGCTTAAAAAGCGCTGGATTTAAACATTCACATAACAGACAATGTAACACTTAAAACTTTTTGTTTTTTTAATAAAACTAGTACGTTTTTCAAAATAACTAAAATTTTGCTATTAACTACACCTAAGCTGTCTTCTTGGAGGTATTTGAATGACGTGCGATCGTTTGAAATGTAAAACAGTAGATTCTGCGTTTTTTATTGATATTTCAAATACCTCATATTTGTTGCCACAACTCAAAATCGAAATTTCTAAAATCAAAACTAATCTCGAAAATGAAAATTTTCGATCATTTCGATATTATTGACCTTAATAATATATATATATATATATATATATATATATATATATATATATATATATATATATAAAACGGGTTTATTCGCGGAAAAATACAAAAAGTGCATACGAAAGCTACACTCTTTCTTGGGCTCTTACACACTTGAGTTTGAAAAGTATCTTTGTTTTTATCGATAGGATACTTGAATCAAAAGCTACCGAATTTTTACCGTCAAGCTCATACAAATATCATTAAACATTGATTTCGTGCACGTACTAACATTAAAAATCGACGGTCGCTTCAAGCGTTGTTTCTTAGAGAACTGTTCATTCTACACAAAAAGTGCTAATAACCACTTTTGTTTAAAATTATCTCAGCTATATTTTTTGTTTGAAACAGTTTTTTCTACAACATTACCATAAACGATCATAATTTTGAGGTGGTCAAAGAATTCAAATACCTAGGAGCAACAATTACCAGTGAAAACACAGGAGAACGGGAGGTTGAAATACGAATACTGGCGGGGAATAAATCATTCTTTGCCATTCAACATCTAATGAGGTCAAAGCTTCTCTCAAGGCGTGCCAAAATCCAAATGTACAAAACCATAATACGACCAGCAGTGACATATGGAAGTGAAACATGGACATTGAGAAAGAAAGAAATCAATAAGCTATTAGTATGGAAACGCAAAATCCTGCGAATTATATATGGTCCTTGCAGGGACAGCGTGACAAATGAATGGAGGAGCAGATACAACAATGAAATAGAGACTCTCTTCGGGAAAGGAAACATCGTAAGATACATAAAAGCCAATAGATTAAGATGGGCAGGCCACGTGGTACGGAGTGATGACGACAGACTGATTAGCAATGTATTTTGGGAAAGACCAGATGGTAAAAGATCGACAGGAAGGCCTAGAAAAAGGTGGAAAGACGCTGTCAGGGAAGACCTGGAGAAGATGGAAGTAATGCCATGGGAAATAATAGCACAGGATCGGAATCAATGGAAGGCAATAGTAAACGCGGCAAAAACTCACGAAGAGTTGTAAAAGCCAATGATGATGATGAGTTTTTTCTACGTATAGATTCTTGGTTAATCGATTTTTTTTGTGTTTTAACCCCCTAAGAGGGGGGAGCCCGGGGGTAAAAGTGGTAACCTCGTATAATTTTTAGGGATCAATTATCTGACGACTGGACTAATTCTTTTGTTAGAAAGTGATAAAAAAATCTGAGAACATGTATATAAACGTGCACAGTAAATATTTAGGTATCCAAAAATAAATTATCTGCTATCGCAGAGACCATGTCAATAAAATACAAAAAAATAACATCGAGTAAGGATCGAAGGGTGCAAAAATAGCTCCAGTATTGAAAACTGTACAATTTTAATATAATTTTTCCATTCCACGTCACAAATCCATTTCAAAAATTACAAACTAACCCTCCATTATCGAAGCTACAAGTTCATATTAATTATAGTAACATTTTATACATTGTTCTGGGACAGAATCTCTGTCAGACCTGACAGCCAGAGAGAAAAAGAGAAAGATATGTATACATGCAGAGAGAGAGAGAGAGAGAGAGACAGAGAGAGAGATTTCGACTCATTGAAAATTATAAATAATGTAACCATAAAGAAAACAGTCAAACAATAAATCTGAAATCATATAAAACATTAAATAGTATATTGTCATCACAGTTAAACATTCTTTTACGAAGTTTCCAGTATAAATTTTATATTAAAAACGTTTCATGTGTAGATGATCACATAATAATTTCCTGTCTAACTTTCTTCGAGGACGCCCTTGACGTTCTGCCTTTTCCGGCTACTTGCCTTTCTCCAACTTTCTACCTTGAATTATTTATTTAGTCTCAAAACATCAATATATAGGACAGCATTTTCTACTAAAACATTTATTTAACTGGAGTAATATACGATTATTTCGATAAAAAATACACTTTCCCAGAAGCATTATTGCCGTGTGGGACATTCTTTCAGTGGGTTCGATAACGTTATCGATAATAAAAAAGGAACTGACAATGCAAAACACAAAAGGTGGTATTATAAATTATTCTGGACAGAGGTATTTTTTCGTATTTTTTTTTTTTTTTCGTTTATTTATAGATTTTACTGTTATCACTGCAACTTATTCACGTCGTTGTGTTTGTACTATACATTTACTTAAATACTATTTGTAAAGTTTGTTTATTTTTATTTTTATTTACTTTTATTTATAAGGTTTAACAAACTAAGGCAGTTTGTTTGAAGTTTAATTACTGGAAAGGTAAAATTAAAATGTCTGCCAATTATAATGCCTTTTACATAGTCGTTTTTTATTTTTGCTCACGATTGTCTAATATTCGCTTTTCTGCGCCATGTTGTACCTGCTTGTTTACTTATGCCATAGTGCTAGTGCTAGCGAACCATCTATTCTTAATTATTTTCGCTAACTGTCCCACCTCCATTTTAAAAATTTAATTATGTGGATTATATCAGTGACCTCAGTTTTCTGTCCAGATTTGGTAACCGTATTGAGTTGTACTCAAAGAATCAAAGCAGCACTTAATACTAGGAAAAGATATAATGATATCTGTTCTGAGAGTCAGTCCGCATTGAGTGCTCTTACCTCTCAGATGACAACCCCAAACGTAAAGGAGCTCTAAGAATATAAACGGAAAGTTCGTCTTCTCTGGAAAACACTGCTCAAACTTTGTATCGTCCATCCATCCAATGGCACTACAGCCCAAGCCGGGCCTTGGCCTCCTTCATTAGACCTCTCCAGACATCTCTATTTACTGCTGTTCTTTTCCATGAACGTGTTTTTAGGAGATTTTTGGCATCCTCATCTACCTCGTCTTCCCATCTCTTTTTTGGTCTTCCAACAGGTCTTTTTCCTTGCATTCTTGCGTTTAGTAATTTTCTGGGGATTCTGTTCTCATGCATGCGGGCCACATGCCCTGCCCATCGTAATCTCTGCAGTCTAGTGTATTGTGCTAGTGTTGGTTCAGTGTATTGTTCGTATATTTCGTTATTATATCTAATTCGCCAGTTGTTATTTTCCTTTATTGGACCCAGTATTCTACGCAATATTTTTCTTTCGAACACGTCTAATGCATTGGTAGATTTCTGTGTTATAACCCATGTTTCACACCCATAACTTACTATGGGTCGGATTATTGTTTTATATACCCGGAGTTTTGTTTTCCGGTGTACGTCTCGCGATTTGAATATGTGGCCCATCGCGAAATAGGCTTTGTTTGCCAGCATAAGCCTTCTATTTATTTCCGGTTCTTCTTCATTATTTTCGACCAGATCCATTCCTAAATACGTGAATCTATTCACGTATTCTATATCATCTATAAATTGTTGTTGTTGCGCCTGTCTATTTGATCTGGTTTGTATGAGTAGTTTTGTTTTATTTGTATTTATTGTTAGCCCTACAACTTCTGAACTCTGTTTCAACTGAACGTAGGTTTCTTCTGCTGCAGTCTTTGTTCTGCTCATTATGTTTATGTCATCTGCGTATGCTACTAATTGGGTAGATTTGTTTGTAAGTATGTTATTACAAACTTTGTATCGTACTAGAGTACATTAATTATACAAGATTAATATCAAAGAAAATACTACACTTAGCTAGCCGCATTAAAAATTGAGGGTGACATATCCAAAAGATGTCTAAATTCTGAGGGGAGTCGGACAAGGATGTTAACACAAGTCCATGTCGGACAAGGATATTGCGTCAATTACTTTATTACTTACTACATACTTTGATATTATATTATTATTCTCGACTCTGCTTTATGGGATGGGAGCATGGACACTTAACGCGTCGACTGCTAAAAGGTTGGAAGCATTTGAAATGTGGGTGCATAGAAGAATCCTGAAGATATCATGGACCGAGCATGTAACAAACAACGAAGTCATGAGAAGATTCAACCAAAGGATGGAAGTATTGGAAACCATCAAGACACGAAAGGTGCAATACCTGGGACATGTTATGCGTATGAGAAATACAACCTACTTCAATTGATTATACAAGGGAAAATCCAGGGCAAGAGAAGTGTAGAAAGAAGAAGAATCTCATGGTTGCGTAACTTGAGGGAATGGTACGGATGCACATCAATTGAACTATTCAGAATAACCATGATGATTGCCAACCTCCGTCGCGGAGATGGTACGTGAAGAAGAGGACATACTTTGAAATTTATTTAGCGTATGGCTACATCACAGGTTCATATAAATATAAATATATAAATATAAATTATATAAATTACAAACAACAGTAAATATAAAAATATTATTTTACAAACAAACATCTAAATTATAAATATATTCGATTGACTCTTTTGTAGCAGCCAGGAAATCTGAAGGGTTGCCATTATAGGATCTAATCGGGCATTCCTCTACAATGTGTTTTACTGTTTGCCTTTCGGCGCCGCAGTCGCAATTTGGTGATTGCATTTTTCCCCATCTAAAAAGTGAGTCGGAACATCTGCCACAGTTCGTCCTTATTCTATTGAGTGTGGTCCAAATTCGTCTCGGTTGGTTGAAGCCCTCAGGTTTGCTTGTAATACATGGCATGTTCCAGTTAGCTGGTGCAGCGTTATTCTCCCATTGTTCTCTCCACCGTTCAGTTACATTAAAGTTTTGATCTACTAGCCTTTTTGCTGTTTTTAGAGGCGGGTGTCTTGAACGGAGCCTATTTATGTCTCTGGCGGAAGTTCCGACATGGGAGCGGAGCTCAGGATCAGTAATGATTTTTGTAAATTCTCTGACAAGGGCATGTTCCCGGCGGATGGGTGGCGGAGCTATATGACTCAAAGCTGGTAACCAGTAGGTGGGCGTGGCCTTGATTGTGCCCGATATAGTTCGCATAGCTTGGTTGAGTTGGACATCAACACGGTGAGTATGTGGACTGTTTATCCATACTGGTGCACAATATTCCGGTACGGGGTATACCAGTCCTAATGCTGTCGATCTAAGTGTGGGTGCTGAGGAGCCCCATGTAGTGCCGCAGAGCTTTTGCAGGATGTTGTTACGAGTTCGGAGTTTTGCAGCAGTCTTAGTAAGATGCTCTTTAAAGTTCAGCGTTCTGTCAAGTGTAACACCTAAGTATTTTGGGTGTTTATTATATTTAAGGAGTCTATCCCCAAAATTGACTTGAGGTTGATAGTTGGCCATCTTGTTGTTCAAATGGAAGCAGGACACTTCTGTCTTAGTTGGATTGGGTTGCAATCTCCATTTGCGGAAATAATTTCCTAGCGCATTTAAATCGTTTGTTAGAATGCGTTCAGTAACCTCGAATTCTTTATGACTTGCGGCAAGCGTCCAGTCGTCTGCATATCCAAACTTTTTTTATGTGGTTTCTGGCATGTCTGCTATGTAAAGGCTGAATAGCATGGGAGCCAGCACGGATCCTTGTGGAAGTCCATTATTCAGTTTTTCTTTGGGTACTAGTCTTGTCTCCCAATATAACTTTAAAGCATCTGTTGGATAGCATGGCGTTAATAACCTCAGTGGTCTTTCTGCATGGGATTATTCGCATTAATTTATATATTGCCCCTTGTCGCCACACAGTGTCATAAGCAGCAGATAGATCGATGAAGACAGCGGTTGTTTTTGATTGCTTTTGAAAGTTTGATTCCACATAATTGGTCAGGGCGAGTACCTGGTCTGTGCAGCTGCGGTTTGGCCGAAATCCTGCCTGTTCCACTGGTAAGTGTTGGAATATTGGTCATATGTTGGTCATATTGGCAATGTAAGTGGTCATTGCCTAGTGAATCTGCCGCTATGTTTGAGGAACTCAGCGTGAATGGCGTCGAAACCCGGCGCTTTTCCTGTTTTCATTTCATTTAGGGCTTGCGATATTTCTTCATGCGTAAATGGGTTGGAATATTCTGTTGACTGTGCAAGACTAGATTTTATGGTTTTGAGGTCTTTTTTAACTTTAATTGTATGTAAACGATTTTGAGGTGCCCTAGAGGTTGACACTATGTGCGTAGCTATTTGGTCTGGAGTTACTAGGTTGGTTTGGCGAACGGGTGGGTTGCTACTTCCGAGTTTCCGCAGTAGGGACCAAGCTTGTCGACTTGACTTCTGGAAGTCTAGGTTTTCTACTGTCTGTGTCCATTTTTCACGCCTGGCAGCATCAATGTTGTGGAGTAGTTCGTCTGCAATCTCCTGCTTTCCATCTTCGCAATATTCTTCATACAGTTTTTCGCTCTGTTCTGTCCAACCAGGGATATATTCTTTGCGGTATCCTCTAGGGATTGTCGCTTTTGCTGAGGTGATTATTGCTCCTGTTAGTCGCCCGTAGTTCTGGCTCTTTGGTGGAATCCATCCTAGGCATTTGTCAAGGTTACTGGTGAAAGCAGACCAGTTAGCTTTCTTGAAGTTCCATCTGGGGCGTGGGAACGATCTTATAATCGGAATGCTGATACCGATCTTGATTAGGACGGGGCGATGTTGACTATGGAGAAAGTCAGACATAACCCTTCGTGATGCTGCTAGCGGTTGGCCTTTGTTGTCAATGGTAACAAAACAGAGATCAGGGTTATATTCTCTCCTCCAGGCCGCAGATCTGAAAGTGCCTCTATCTTTGTCGTCAAATAGAAGGTGGGCACCATGTTCCTCTGCCCATTCCACAAGGGATGTGCCATTTCTGTCAGTGTCTGAGTATTTCCACATCTCATGGTGGCTGTTGAAATCACCTACGTATATGGCTGGATGTTCATAGGAATTAAGAACTTGGACAGGCCAGGTAATAGCAGGAGGTTTGTATATGTTAGCTATTATGACATTGCCTATTTTCACAGTTACCTCGTGGATGTTGTTCTCGGTAGAAGTGGCGATTAATGCTGCATTTTCTATGTTTGAACGGACATATGTTGCCACTTCGTAAGCTCTATCGTAGGTAGCGCCCAAAAGATCATAGCCGGGGATTTTTCCTCTTGAGCTTAGTTGACCTTCGTTTTCTGTGTACGTTTCCTGAAGTGCTACTAGGTCAATTTCGTTGTCTTTTAAAAGTCCTTGCAGGATTTGACATTTTGCCCTGCTTATGCCTTCTATGTTAAAATGGCAAACTCGTATGCTTGGTCCGAGTTCTTTGGTCAAATGGTCCTGATAAGGTCCGTTTACAAGTGTCATTTCTGGAAAGATTTTCTGTGATGATTGAATTGCCAGGAGATTCAAGATTGTCTGGCGCCTTTTGTGCTAGTTCATTTAGCGTTGCCCAGGGTGCACGTGTAGTGTTTTACTACTGACGCGAACTAGCTTTACACCCCATACTTTGAACATCATACTGGAACCTATTGGATCAAAAATAGCGGGGATAAAAGAGCTATCTTTATGAAAATGAAAAAAATATTCACTGAAATATCGAAATTTTGCGCTTATATTAAGCTACAGAATAACTAGTGGCGAAAAAGCGATTCTTTTTTGATATTAACTGAAAGACATTCAGTTACTGGCATTACCATTTTATTTCTGTTGAGTGAACTTTACTTTGAACGTTGAATATCTTCATTCTGAATTTTTCCTCATCACCTTTAGTTAAATTAATGATATTGTGCAGTTAGTCATCTAACTCGCATTATACAGTTATGTTATCTCGAGACGTAGGATTAAAATATAATAAACAACAAATTGACGTCAAGAACTCTGAATCATAACTTTGATAATACATCACTCAGCCACAATAAACATTCAAAATACCTAGGCGTGACTTTGGAGATTACACTAAGCTTTAGAAAACATTTAAGTACAGTTGCCGAGATGCTAAAACCCAGCAAAAACATCCATCAGAAGCTTTGCGGCATAACATAGGAACATCGGCATCCACATTTAGCTCTTCAGGCTTAGCTCTTGTTTATTCTTTAGCTGAATATTGGGCAACAATAGCACCAATCAATTAAAAAAATTGATATCCATAGAGACGCCTTCTGGATTTGACCTATCTAGCTAGATTTCTTTTACTTTACCTTGCGTTTTTAACAGCTTCTTCTTCTTCAAGTGCCCTGTCCGTTGCGAACGTTGCCTATTATCATGGCAATTTTGATCTTGTTTGCGGCGCTTCTGAATAGTTCGACCGAGGTGAGCCCAAACCACTTCCGCAGATTTTGGAGCCACGAGTGTCTTCTCCTGCCTGGCCCCCGCTTACTGTCTATTTTTCCCTGGACAATCAATTGTAGCAGACGGTACTTATCGTTTCTCAATATGTGGCTTAGATATTCAAGCTTTCTTTGTTTAATTGTATTCACGATTTCTTTCTCCTTTCCGATTCTTTAGAGTACCTCTATGTTGGTGACATGTTCGGTCCAGGATATACAAAGAGTGCGTCGGTACACCCACATTTCGAATGCTTCTAGTTTTCTTGTTAGCGTCTCCGTCAGCGTCCAGGCCTCCACGCCATACAGCAAGATCGGGAAAATGTAGCATTTAACTATACGTAGTTTTAGGGGAAGAGACAAATCCTTGCTTATGAGGAGCTTTTTCATATTGCTAAATGCTGCTCGAGCTCGTTCTATTCTTGCCTAAATTTCTATGGTCTGTTCCCATTTTGCATTTACGTTGATGCCAAGCTACACATAAGATTCTACTTGTTGTAATTTGTCTATGGTACTGGCAAGGATCACCGTGTCGTCGGCATATCTTATATTGTTCGTTAACTCGCCGTTTATTTTTATGCCCTTATTTGCATTTTCCATACGTTTGTTAAATATTTCCTCGGAATACATATTGAATAGGAGTGGGGATAATATACACCCCTGATGGACACCTCTTTTGATCTGCACGCTTTCAGTGAGTTCGTTGCCAATTTTTGCTCTTGCTGTTTGACCCCAGTATAGGTTTGCCACAATTCGAATGTCCTTGTCGTCAATACCTGTCTTTCGCAAAAAAGCTATCAATTGTTCATGATTGACATTGACAAATGCTTTTCTAAAATCTACAAATCACAAATACACGTCCTTATCAACGTCTCTACACCGCTGTATAAGCAACTGGAGAGCGAAAATTGCTTCTCTGGTTCCAAGTGCTTTCCGAAAACCAAACTGCGATCTATCAATATTTGACTCACATTTTTTAACAGCTGGCAGTCCTAATTTGCGACCATTTTGTCTCAGGGAACCTTATTGAAGGTAGGAAACTATTTGTTCAAAAATTAAATACCAATAATTAAATTAGATCTATTTGCGACCACTTTTTGACTGGCAACCTGTATTCTCCTACTCTTAAATGTATGTAAAAATGTCGCATTGTAAGATCACTACGCGCTGTCTTTATCGAACTGCAAGATCACTACGTTATGAACATAGTGATCTTCGTGGTCTATAAAAAACTTTCTAAAAATGAAGACGAATATATAGACCACTAAAAATTAAGCAAATCTAGCTCTTATCATAAAATCTTTTATACTTATTTATCAGGGCTAATCGGTGCTTTAGATTATATAACATATATATAATAAATCAATATTTTCAACCCGTATACGTTTTTATAATTGCCAAAAATCTTGTCTATTAATGATTTCATATAATTCTTATTTTCTTTTAAAACAAAAAAATTTGCATCGATCCTTAAAAATGATCAGTTACACAAAATCCTCTAGCAATACAATTTGGCGGGAGTGGCAATAAAGATGCTAATAGATAATACCACCACCACAGCTAAGCCGTAAAACACAACGCACAGATGCGATAGAAATAATCTTAAAATGATTTTATCGAAAATTGCTGGAATCGTTTATTGGAATCTATTTGCGGTTATGCTATCGAATGCCGCCGATATTTTATTTATCCGCTTTATGGGAAAATATTCTAAACCTACTATTGCATTCAATGTAGTACTCATTTTCATTTATTGAGTTAACGGCGGAATTACATTATGAATTGTTAAAATCGTTCCATTGCAATCGTCAGAGACGGCGGGTAAAATTAAATATTTATACACTTTTGTAGCAACATTGTGTTCTTAATTTAACTGTTAAAATACAAAGTGAAAATCTAGAATCACTAATTATCCTTATATTATTCTTTTTTTTTTTCAGGAAGCCGTCTATTTTTTAAGCCGTTATCTTTTAAAAAAAGTGTTTACCTCCTGCGATCTAATGCCTCGCAATCAAGTAACATATGGTTAACAGTTGCAGGTTCTCTGCTATAGAGTCTGCAGCTTAAAAGTCTCCATGGACAGCCCCAGGGTATGCAGGTATCCCTTGACTAACGTATGTCCAGTAAGGAGGTATGTTTGACTCTGAGCTGATTCCTGATTATTTTCTGCAGTACTTCAGCCCTATTAGCGCATGTTTGTCCAATATACATTTTGAAATCTATTTGTTATGTTGCCTTCAGATCAGACGCTTTTCCGGCAGCGGACAATGCTTTTTGTTACTCCTACGACTTAATCTGAACCGAAGTATTTGTAACTGATGCTCTTTTGGCAAGTGTATTAGCTCTTTCGTTACCGTGTATCCCCTGTGACTTGAAACTCATACCAGTGCAACGCTGTTAGTTTTCGTCAGTCTCTCCCGCTCCTCTCGGCATTTGTCCACTGCTTAGATTCTACCTTAGAGCACCCATGGCTTTCTCTGGATATATTGATCCGCCTTAGTTCAAAAGCCCTAATGGTAATTTCTCTTGTACATTGCCAGATTGCAAAAATACCTGCCTGAAATATAGATATACATTCTCGTAGAGCAATAGCAATGTTTAAATTTCCACCACTATAGTTTTTTTTTTATGAACGAGAGAGTAATTAGCATAATTTTAACTGGTACCTTCGACCACTCCATGGGCGTGCTCAAGATTAATTGAAAAATTACTTTGAATAATTGTAAAAAATAAATGAATTATTTCAGTGTTATAAAGTGTTATGTGTATGTAAACAAAAGTGACCTCTTTTATCACACACTATATTAGAACTGACTGGCCTACATTAAAAAGGGTTTTAAAAAATTCATATTTTTTTTAATTTTTAAAAATTACAAAAGAGAAAAAGAGTTTTTAAAACCGTCTAAGGTATGTTAAATAGATGAATAAAAATATTAATATAAAACTTACAGCTACTTGTTACAAATCCAAATCAGATTCAGAAGATGAACTTTCAGAACCAAGATTTATAATAACTGGCTCGATCATTTTATCAGTAATATTGTCCAGCTTCCACATTTTTTCCTCTTCTTTAATAGTGTGATTTACTGCCTTTTCCCAGTTTTTAGGTTTTACATTATTTACGGCCTCCAAAAACAACTGTTTAACACCATGAATTTTAAAAGTGGTATTTTTTCTTGAAACTTCACTCTTTATCTGTGCCCATACCAGTTCAATCGGGTTTAATTCACAATGATATGGTGGGGATCTAAGTACTGTCATTCCACGATTTTTGGCAATTTCATCAATTTCTTATTTTTTAAATTTTTCTTTATGAAGGGCACACAACGAATAAAGTTCCTTTCTTATAGATCCGGGATGGTACGTAATATTTTTTAAACTCAGCCAATTCTGCAAGTCTTTTTTTAACCACTTGGTTGTGGGCAGTCCTTCTATAAGTCTGGAGTGATAACTTGCATTATCCATTACTATTACACAGTTCTTAGGATGAAGATCTA
Source organism: Diabrotica balteata (assembly GCA_918026665.1). Taxonomy (NCBI): domain Eukaryota; kingdom Metazoa; phylum Arthropoda; class Insecta; order Coleoptera; family Chrysomelidae; genus Diabrotica; species Diabrotica balteata. The sequence goes on along the minus strand of OU898278.1, from coordinate 57,078,448 downwards.
TCATTTGTTCGAACCATTCTTGAAAGACATCAGCGTTCATGTCTTCATGGTAGTCACCGGTACGAGTTGATTCAAAAGTTAATAAACCGCCTTCAACAAAACCGTCTGAATTGCCAATGTGTACTATTATCAGCCTGCGTCCCTTTCCTGATGGTGGGTTTAAACCAGTAGATAAGGTATTTACAAAAGCGTGCCTTTGACTTGTAACAGTTTCATCCTGCCAAAATTTATTTGGTGTATGACCCTCGTTGATCCATGTTTCATCAAGATAAAATATTTTTCTTTTTTGGTTTCTCATTTCCTTTATGGTTCTTAGAAAATGTCTTCTCCATATGACAATATCGCTTCCTTCTAATAAAATAGACTTTCTGGGATTCTTTTTCCAGCGGAAGCCTATTTCTTTTAAAAGTTTCTATAACGTACTTCGACTCATTTCTGGGTAATCCTTATCATCTCGAACTGAGACAAGAACTTTATCCAATGTTGGAAATTCTTGTCTAAAGAAGAATTCATGCACTTTCCGTCGAAGTCCTTCTTTAAAATGATATTCTATTTAAAATTTTGGTTTCCCTGGAGCATTATGTGGCATTTGAAAACTACCACATTTCTCTTCTTTAATAACTCTGTAAATCGTAGATTTCCCAACACCAAGTGTACTGCTTACTAACTCAACGGTCTCATCAACACTTTCACATAAACGTTTGTCTGTAAATGATTTAAAACAATTAAATATTAATGTTTTTTCATTAACTGGTAAAGGACCAATTTTTCGGCGTTTACACGGCACTTCCAAATTTTCCATAACACTAGTATACACAATAAACTGCATCTTGCAACTGAAGTACCTACTTTTAGTGAACTGTTAAGAATTTTGAATACGCCACTTGGACCTTCCTACAAAATGGAAAAACCCACTATCACATTTTCTGTGGAATAAGTTTAGAAGGTAATTATCTATTCAATTACTGTCGTAGATTCCTGGAATTAAAGAATCAAATGTTTGATTGTTGAAACCCTTACTTCGTGGAATGTACTCATTTCAGATAAAATAAAACGTTTTATTTTATCTAAAGAATTAAACTTTATTTTGCAAATAGGTAGGTACTTATTAAACTTTTATTGGTTATATATAACCAATAAAATAAACATCATACATTTCTTGCAAATTCATTAGTACCTGTTAACCTCCATCACTCCGACACTGGCAACCTTATTTAGGGATTAGTAACCCTCACAACTATTGTATTCCATTCTGCTCCAACCTTTATACCTGGTGGTCATACTCAATTTAAAATTGTTTTCCTACATACTTCTGTAAACTTGTTGACAAATATCTGTTTTTCATTGAGTCACCCGTATCAACAGTTTAGGGATTTGCATACATAATTTATTGTTTTATTACTCTCTCATACATAAAAATACACTATACTGAATATTTCTCTACTAACCCTTTTCCAGTTTTAGACCCTTCTGTGTATCGGATTGAACTCTGCAGTGTGGCTTACAGCTAGTGTTTCCTCTACCCTAACCCTCTTAGTGATTATTACCGATTTACAAGTGGACATTACTTGGAAATGTATTTTAGGCCAATATCTAGGTAGTTACCTATGGTCATAAACCATCATACATTCGGTATCCATAATTTCAATTACAATGTTACTATGACCTGATCTAACCGGTACGTTGCTCAGGTTTTCACTCTGTCTATATTATTCCATTCTCGCTCACCCCCCCCCCCCCATATGCAAAGAAGTGAAGACCAGCACTGTGATTCGGAAGAAAGCATTTCTTTTAACCATGCTTAGTTGAGAATGGCATGTTTTTGCGGCTACTGTACCACTAATACACATCTAATTTTTGGTGTTACTACCATCTTATAAATACCAAACCAACACCATTCCAGAGCAATATAACTGGTCTGGATTAAAACCCCACAGTTTGTCATGAGTCTCCATCTGGTTACATTTAACGTAGTTACAGGTCTCTTTGTTGTTCATTTTATATGGTGATTTCAAGTAAGCCGGGAGTCTGATAATACCCCAAGATACTTTACTTCACTCACAAGATTTAGATATATACTGTAGGCTTATGTTACGCCCTACATTTGAAGTCCATTTTGCAACTACAGTCAGAACCTGTTGCATTCTACCTATGAATGTGTTAAAGAATAGTAGCATCGGGGTACTTTGAGCTGGAGCAGATTAATATAGTTAAGATCTCTTTGATTTAAATCTAAAATTACACTGACTTAAATCAAAAATAAACAATTTTATGTTATAAAATTTTATTTATTAATATATACAAGTTAAGGGTATATATAATAGACAAGTTAATACTAAAACAAACTTTACATTTAAAAAGATCAAAACTACTCAAATGCATTACAGTCGGATACATCAGGAGGAAAAGTTAGCAAGAAAGCAGTCTGTTTGATTCTTTTTGATAGGTTTGGCTGGCGTAATTTCAATACTACAGCAGAAAAATTTATGAATGCGATGTCTTGGGGAAATATCAAATTATTTGTGTTCAACTTTTTCTTTAAGTAAGTAACTTGATATTCAGTTGTAGTGTACCACAATGATTTAACACTTTTCATATGTAGTACACGACAGACTGCTTATTTTCGAATTTTATGAGTAAAAAGTCACCATCAAACATATCTTCAGGTTTCTTAATATTGTCTAAATTGGAACTTCCATTTTCCAGTTAAAAACTATTTTCTTCGGATGACTTATTCATAATTTCAAAATCTTAAAGTTTTCAATCGCTTGAAGATTCTATTCTAGCCTTTTTCGAAGTTTGATTATTATTTTTTGGCTAAAACAATCAGAATTTAGTTCAACAATCCATTTGGCATGCTTTGATTCTCTTGCCTTTATACATCTTATATTTAAAATACATTTCTGCTCATTTATTACCTCTAATTTTTCCAACCTTTGCTTTTCTGGTGTATTTGTATAAATTCTTGATGTTCCAGCCGTATTCCCTTTTCTTTTTCTTTATTATTTTTAAAATCTAATTTAGAAAGTGAACGAAACATTTCTGGAGTCAAAACTGTTCCTGTTTCTTTAGTTGTTACTGGTACAGGTTCTGTGGATGGTACCCAATCCTGATAGTATGAGTTACCTCAGTATTATTTAAGCTTACGTTAACCTCTTAGTATGTATTGGTCTGAATCTTTTCCCATTTTGTGGCTGGTTGTCGAAAGTGCGACATGAAATAAAATCGTCATCTGTAAATGTCAGCTTATTAAATAACAAAAATTCCTGGTTTACTACATATTATATTTTTTGATGGGAATGAATCCATATTAAGTTAAATACGTCGATAGCAATTAAAGTAAACTGTATACCCAAGCTTAATCAAGCCATTCAGAGCGGTGCTGGGAATAATTATATTCCACTGTGCAACAACAATTTACCCATATAAATTACCATCATTCTTGTACTCAATGCGTCGAGTAAGGACGATAAATATACGAAAAATTCTTCGTATAAATCCATATAAGCCTGCTTGATAGTTTAGATATGTTATATATTGTAAGTCCTTTTCCGGGAAGATTTGGGTACCAGTCGTTAACACATACTTTGAGTTTGTTTTTAAAGGAACCAAATACTACCACATCAAGAGGCTGAAGTCTATGTGGAGTATATGGCGGAAAGTAATAGTGTACGATCCTATTTTCGCGTGCATAACCTATGGTCCGTATTGATATATGCGTCTCATGATTATCTCATAACAGTAAAACATTGTTTTAATTCGTGGATAATGTATATATTTTTGAATGTGTTGTAATGCTTAAAAATATGGTTTGTTACCATGCAACCGCTTTTAATAGCTAACCTCAAGCTTCCCTCTGGGGCATTGTTTAAGAAATATTTTTTATAGTTTACTCGCGGAAAGATAAAAAAAGAAGGAATTATATTACCTATGACGGTAATGATATCACAACATATAACCAATTTTCCGCATTCGGCAGAAGTCGTTTGACCAATTTGTCGCTCTGATTTAGAAGCTAATACTTTAGGTGAATCAAGAACTGTTTTTACACCTGTTTCTTTAAACTTTATTATTCTGTCCGGCTTAGAGCCCTTGTTAACGACAACAGTCAACGGGGCGTTTTCGAAACCGTCCCGTTGGCCGTTGTTCAGTGTCTTTCAGGTTCGTATGAATGTTTGTTCACGCAATGGCAACCAATCCGTTGACTAACTTTTTACCGTCTACGTATCCAGTCAGTTCCCCTCGGCAAGACGTTCGACGGGCCGTGCAGTGAACCGTCAGTGAACCATTTTAGTTTCTGTAAGTGTGTTAACGGCGTTGGACGAGCATAATATGTTGTTTCAATAAATTTCTTTCTTTGTTGCCGCTAAAATATGAGTTGTGATATGAAGATTTTAGTTTAGAGTAGTAGAAAGTTTCTTAGCCCATTCGGAAATAATTGAAGAATTTAGTTTCGTCTTTTTTCAATTCTTTGTAAAGTGTATGGAAAGCACCATACTTTTCTCTTCCTAACAAAATAGGATGTATCCATATTTGTCTTTTACGCTTCTCCCATTACTTTTGCATTTATTTATATAAATTATACGCTAGTTTAATTTTTTGCTTTGACGACAACATGATATAACATGTATTGCGTGCATTTTTTACTTTAAAACTGACGACATTTCGGAGATTCCATACTCTCAACGGACGCATATCCCTTGAAGTTTATGAACCGTCGACGAGGGTACCCGTATAACTGTACTTGTAGTAAAAAAGATATAGTCGTCATTCAAGGTCAGGGTATATGTCTCAGATAACGCTTTTGATTAGCATATCAATTTTTGCATCTTTACATTTTAGCTAGTCGGTGTCTACAGGGATAACAAGGTCACTAACGTTAAAAATTAAAAAAAAAAACATGTATTTTTTTTATGTTCCATATAGGATATCATATTCGGACAATAGTGTGATTCCTTCACTTTTATATCCTTTTAATAGAATATTTTAATGGTAACTAGTAATTTGTAATGTAGATAAATACTAACTTTTTTATACCATACGATGATTACAGATAACAATGTGGTATTAATTTAGCACACGTTTAAATAATATAAAACATTTACTAGATATTTTTAATGGAAAATAGCCACAATTTTGGTCGAAAATAAGTTTATTTTGAGGTTTCGATCTCCACTTTCGTTCTCTGTATTGGATATAAATATAAAACATGTAGGAAAGCAGCAGAATATGAAACTTTTTAAAACACACGGTATATGTAGTTTTTCTCCTCCAAGAAAAACAATCCCATGAAAAACGGTTCTCTACGCCGCTCGTTAATAAATGTTACGCTCAAGAAAATAGTGACAGTTTTGTGGCGATTTTTATGCACACCACTGAACTGTGACTGTTTATTTCGCAATTGGCCGCATCGTACACATAATTTATGGTCTTGTTTCTGGCGCGATGGTGTGGTTATTATCAATTAACAAAATAGATGGTTACCAATAGAAGAGAAATGTACCGGCTAAAGAGTCACAAACCGTTCAAATTGATCTACAGGACCGGTCGAGGGATATCTCCTAAAGAAAAATAAAGAATTAAGCCAGTCCTAAGAGGCGTTATAAGAGCCCTAAAATAAGGATCTTTTTTCTTTATAACTAATTATGAAAACCTGCACATCATTACAAGAACTACAGAAATTCTAAACGAACTAATAGCTTCGGAAGAACCAATGCAAGTTAATAGCAACATATTAAGAGAAACAAAAAGCCGTACCTTATTTGCAAACCGGAGCTACGATTATCTAGAAAATTAAGATTAAAGCTGCACATTGATAGTCCCGGTCCTTACATACGGATCAAGGACGGAGTTCCTAACTAAATCTGATGAATTAATTATCTCTGTGAAAATTTGAAAGACAGCCACTATGCAGAACCTGGAAACGGTTTGTGAAAACCGAACATTAAAGAGCAGATACAACTTTGAGCTACAGAAAAATTTCAACAAGTATAAGTTATACCATTTTCGTTTCACCTCATTATAATAAAACACCGAAAAAGATTCTTAATCTTTTTGCCGCTCTGAGATTGATAATATAAACATTTTTAGTCTGTTTATAATAACACAATTTGCTTTTTCTTTTGATCTTTGTTCTGTCTAGATATTACACAGGAAATAAACAGAATCTTTCTGCTTATGTTTATACTTGTTTTAGAGGATGATATTACTACTCAGTGGACCGGCTACCAGAGCAGTCGATTTCATTGTTTGAGTTCGAAATTTTTTGTCATTCAAAATTCGTTAGTATAGCAGTCAAAGAGAAAAAATTTGGGTCTGAGTGGTAAAACCGGCAAATTTTCGCTTAGTTCAATGAGTTTTGCTTAAAAAAAGGTAATTTAAGCTCAAATGCTATGTGGCAGTCTTTGTGGAGGGAGATATTTACAGTTTGTTGTATTCCGTGTCAAGTAATCTGATAACAGCGTCTCTGAGGACCAAACGGCCATACATGGTTTTGAAGGCCGAGTTTTGAAGAATCATATAGTTATTATCCAGGATAATCTGGGCTCCCAGTTTTATCAACTTCCATTTTGTGTCTTCCATGAGTCGGATTCAGATCGTTGAAAGTTTGTATGGCATAGTGCGTTTTGTATCCAATTCCAAGGTAACAAACTTTCTTAATAACTTAAAAAGAAATAATCAGAAAATAAAGCAAAGTAGTTTTGTTAAATTTTTCTAAATAAACATTTATTTTTAATATACTAATAAAGATTTTCTTTCTTGACCAATAAGTTTTATGGATCAGCTAATTGTCATATTTTAGATTTCTTTTAAATAAAATTAACTTTTGATAATTAATAATTTAGAAAAGTTTGGTATTTCATTTCGACATATTTATGGCAGTTAGTACATATTTTCTATCATTTGGTACATAACCATATTTTTAATTCTGTTTTGTTAGAAGATCCAATTCAATGTAAGATTTTTGATGTATGAAATGTAGATATTTATATTTGTAATAACTGTTTATGCGAAATAAGAATAATTATGTAATGTTTCTCTTAAAACCGGGAGTTTAAAATTATTTATTTTAAAACTATATTCACCCTTAAAATATTTCATAAGAGAAAAATGTTTCTTTCTAACTAACAAGAGGATTCTTTTAAACGGCGTCCTATTTTAAATAGTTTAGGAACGTTCTTGTGTAGTATTGCACATGTCATCTCTGTATTGTAAGTATTTTTTGTTATCTTTTTCATAGTTAGTTTCTCCCGATTCTCCCCAAATGAAGGAATCCTTATCCACGACTCAGCTCTCTAACCAAAACATGAGTAACCGTTCGCAATAAGCTAATTAAAAATTGTTACAAAGTTTGCCGAAAAGAACCTCATTGCTGCAATCACACAAATCCGTTTACAAGGGGCAGGTCACTTGTAGGGCATGCACTACTATTAAATATGGTTAAACTAATCACGAATCTGAGACCAAAACTCAGGTGGAGAGACGAGGTTACGCAAGATATTGAGAAGATCGATCCTCCTCACTGGAAAACTCAAGTAAAGAACAGAACAGGGTAGTACAGCAAATTTGAGAATCTCGAGACCTTTCAAGGGTACCACTGATCATTTTAATAATTATGCTGTTAGTTGTTTCGTTATTGTTGCAAGACAATATTTCAAGATAGAAAAAAATAAAACTGCAAACTAAAAATATGTCGGTATAAACCTTTTAGTTTGTGCTTTGGTCTAGCTAATGCATTATATATTAGTAAAAGTTAGTTTTAGCTGCAACCTTTTGACTATTTTTATTCGATGTTAAAAAGCAGAGGATACTCAATCTTCAATAGCTTTCTTTTCCTTTTTAGTTTTCTTTATACCACTTAAACTTACCAGTTAACTTCTATTAAAATTCCAATCTCATTATAGTTTCTTCCAATACTTTTTTCTGTGCTCAAGACTGTATTGGACCTTCAATTAAAACATTATTCCTAAAGTGCCTACTATATTATAAAAAAGGTAATTTCCTTTCTGTAGAAGTATTCCAGAAGTGAGGGAATATTTATTTGAGAATCCCTAGAAAGAAGTTTATGGAGCCTTGACATTTCTGTATATTGTTCTATCTTTTCCCAATAATCTTCACGAGTATATTTTTAATATTCTCAGTTCTTTGTTACATTTTGTCAGAGCTTTACGATAATTTCCTTATTCACCTATCTTTGGCGAGATTGAATTGTCATTTCACGTTTGTACTTTTATTTGTTAGGTTGTTATTTGACTAGGGTACTTTTTTGTTGGAATTTCTCGCTATACCTGGACAATTTTCGTTCAATTCTGAAATGACAGCCTTTTGAAATTATTCCTACGCTATATCTAGGTCAAATTCTTTATGCTTTATCGTACCTTTATTCCTTTCTAACTGTTATAACCTAAACTGTATTAACGAACTGTAAACATTTAGACGCCTAATTAATAATTTGTTTTGAAAAATGAAAATATCTCAAAATAATGAAATCAAAGATATGTTGAATAAAAATTAAGGTATGGTAATGGTACTTTTTGATAGTGAAATAACATGCGGGGTGTTGTATTTAAATTTTCTAAGAAAAAATGTACTTGCGTTTTGACTCACCCTGTATTCGATACGAAGAAAATTAGCAATATCAATGAGTCTTAAAACGTTTGTCAATCAATAAAAAATGGTCATTAAAAATTGGTTATAACTTTGTAAATACCCTGTATAACGTAATAAAACTTTATATTGTTGTGATGGGAAAATAAAGAAGATTTTTAATATAAAATAAAGTACAGGGTGTTTTATTCAAAAAACATAATCAATCACCTTTTATGTGTATTCGGAAAGTCTAATAATAGGTCATAATATATTTTTCATACGTACGCTTAAGTGATAAGGGTGATCCATCCCAAACATTTTTTAATTTTTTTTTGATAAAATCTTTTATTTTTACAATGCAACTTTTAATTTTCACGAATTGAATTATTCTTTATGTATTTTAATTTTGAAACTAATTCTGAAACTTTTTATGATGTACAAGTTTTATTTAAACCATTTTTCTCTTCAATTTGTAAGAAAAGTTTTCTAAGCAAAAATTATTATTTTTTTACTTTTTGCGATTGTAAAATAGAAAAACAAAGCAAAATTAGCTACACGTCTTTACATAATAGCCATAATCGTTGATTGAATCAATCAACGCCATAATCGACTTCTCGTATACCTTTTAGAACCATTAAATACCTGTATAAGACTTTTTTAGCTTTTTTCTTGACTGGGATATACTAGTCTAACGTGAAAAACTGTGAAAAGTCACGTAAAAATCTTATATGTATAGATATGTAAAGGATATAAAAGATATATGAAATATAACTGATCAGAAATCCATGAAGACGTATAGCTGATTTTTCTGTTTTTTTTTTAAATAATCTTAAAAAGAAAAACAAATATTTTTTGTCTATAAAAGGTTTTTTGTAAATTTTAGAGAAAAATTGTTCACATAAAAGTTCCAGATCATAAAAATTTCTGTAATTTTAAAAATTCCAAATTAAAATACATAAAAAATTGACCGAGATAATTCAAAAAAGATATTTTTGCAGCAATTTATAAATGTTAATAACTGTTTTTTTGCATAACGACATGTAATACGACTACTTCAAATTATGGATATTACTAAGTTATGTCAGTGTGCCAAATTTAAGCCAGATCTACCAAGTAGTTTAAAACCTATTAAATTTTTTCATCCCGAAGAGCGAATATTTACACAACTGTACTTGTTCAAACAGTGACTCTACATTTATTACGTAAATTGCAATCGATTATTTGAGGCTTTAGTTTAATTGTACCTTAAAAAAACTTTTTACATCAATCGAACCGGCTAGTAATTTTTTTACTAATACAATAAGAACCAAAATAGCATTTACTTTCTTAAAATCATATTTCCATTGTTTATAAATTAAATTTTATGATCCACTTAATAGATGTCATATGCAGTGAAGGGGTCAACAATTATAACCCGTTAAAGTAATCGTACTCGTAAAATACCGCCACGGAAAAGTGAAGGGCAGAACTGACCCAGCTCCATTTTTTAAAATGAAACTTCAAATTGAAGCGCGCTGGCTAGTTTTTAAACTGTGGTAGCTCTACAAAATATTAAAAATTGTATAATTTCACCTCTCGGAAAATCCCGGAAAAATAAAGTAATTAAATTTTTTTATAAAAAAGTTATTGAATTTTACTATTATTTCGTAAAAAAAAAATTAAATTCTATTAATACGTGTATATTACTTATATAACTATATAATAGTAATTATAAATTCTTACAATACATTTAATTTTTTTATTTAATTTTATTGTTTTTTTTTAACAAAATAATTTAATTTATTATAATTGAATTTATTGAAGCTATTATTTTTTCTGAAAGTAAGTAGCTAATGAGTATAAATAATATTTTTGCAGTTCATTCCTGTACTTTTCCGTAGCGGTATTTTATGAATACCATCACTTTAACGGGTTATAACTTTTTACTCCTTCACTGTATATGCCATCTAGAGTTGTTGCTAAGCCACCGCTAAGTTGAGTGATAAAATATAGATTAGAATCCTTTTAATTATCAGCTCTTCTGATTTTTTGGGAAGTGTGTTTTTCATCCGCTTTTCTTTTAGCCTTTATTGAAGCGTATGACATAAAAAATATCAAAGCCATTATAAATGTTTATAAGCTAAAAAGTTAGCCCTTTTTGTAAATATATCTTAATAATAAAGCCTCAAAGAATCAATTGCGATTTACAGAATACTTCTACAGTGATTGTTTGGGAAAGTAGAGTTGTTTAAATAATCGCTCTGCGGGATAAACACATTGAATAAATATTTGGTCAATCTGTTTGAAATTTAGCATTCTTTAATAACTCATTAACTGCCATAATATTATTGAGTAGTTATCTTAATAATAGTATAGCAATTAATTTTTAGACCCATCTCTCGTCCCACGATGTTAATGGATCTTAAAAGATATTTTAATCCATTGAAGTCATTACTGTGTGATCTGCGTATCTAATGATATTTATTAGTTTTCCGTTAATTTTTACACCATATTTCAAGTTGTGCAAAGCACGTTTAAAGAGTCTAGAGTATAAATTAGACAACAGTGTGACACGTCCACAACCCTGCCTGACTCCTTTTAGAATATTAGAATCTTCTGCCGACTTTCCATTAATACGAATGGTCGCTGTTTGACACCCACATAATTTTTCAATGATGAATGTGGCTGCTATCAACTCACCCTTAGCTAAATATATTAAGTGTGGTGGAATAAAACTGGAAATCGAATCGTTAATCAAACATGTAATTTTAAATATATTTTCTGTGGTTGATGCTTATAAAAAATATAGTATAGTTAACGGGAAACTGCTACAATAAAATAGCTTTAGAATTACATTAAGAGTTTTTGATGAAATTAAATTTCCTAATAAGAACTCAACTGTATATTTTTTTACTATAGCGGTTCATTATACGCACCCAAACTCTATTATTTATTACATTGTTAAATTAGGATCACAAAAATAATTATTTCAATGTATCCCCTTATATCTTAATAAACTTGTTCTATTCTATTTCTTATTGTACTAAAACTATTCGTTAATAATTGTCTTGTAGCACAATAGAATGAACAAATCTCCAGTAAGACTCGAAGACTTTCGAGATTTAAAGGTACATTTTTGATGCATATTCCGTAATTACAATCGTGCTACATTCTCTTCCGGCGCCTTAGTTTAGAAACAAAGCAAATAAAGCTCCAAAAAGGAATATTCCTTGTAAAACTGCAACTGTCAACTCCGGTAAACATGTCTAGGGAACAATGGCGCACAATAGGTCCTAATTCGGTTAGTTTAGCATCAGTATGCGCTTTATTGAGCACAACTGCAAGTGAATAAGAATAAGAAGAAGTAGAGCTGTGATACAGTAGAAGAATTTTCTGGTCGGAACAATTTTAGATTTACGGATGCTACTTTGTCGGGTTTAGGGTTACTTTAAGTGTTTGTCTGTCCTCGATAGTCGACACTGCATTGCGCCATATTGAAGGATAGTTAAGCTCCGATGTTAAATTGGACTGAATTAATTGGAAAATTGGTTTGATTACATTAAAGTTCACAGCTGAAGATTTATACCCATACCAACAATTCATTTGTAAGACAGTGAACGTTACACTTAATCTATAAACACTATACGAGGGACGCAGATTGCAGAAAATGTTTAAAATAATATAAAGTAAAGTGATCATTCTTAAAAATATTTTTTTAGTATTCATTTAACTCTCGACCTGCAAACATCGCATCGATACAAATTAGGCGAAAGTTTACAGTGTGATTAAAAACGGGCTCCGGCCGCGTTTTTACCGTCATTATCGTGTATCAAGTGGATATACTATTTATAAACTATTTAAAAATTAAACTATACAGTTTTAACAATTAAAATGAGTGCTCCACCAGATTTATCGGTGAGTGTTCCTTTTTATACTGCTACTGTTAATGGTCAACCTATAAATACTCAATATCAGCAACAACAAATTCAACCAGAATGCCCAAATGTCCTTTTTGCACAAAATTCACAACCAAATTCAGCACAAATTTTAAACAATCCACCAACAACAATATATTATGTTTCTAACCAAGTACTATTACAATCTTCCTCAAACTGTCAATACAATCCTACAATAAATCCCACATTAGCTACACCTCAAAATGAAGCTTATGATTCTATTGAGATGACACATACATTACAAAGTGAAGAATCTTCAGAGGAAATCAGCGACATTGAGTCATCGGACATCCACGAATGGCAAACTATATAACATAGTAACAAAAAACGTAAAATTAATCCTCCGACACCAACAGAAAACGAAGACACGGTAGTAACCAGCAATAAATTTCAGATTCTACAAAATGAAAACGAAAACGACAACAATAACAGTACAGAAAATACCAACAAAACTCCAGCAACTAATAAACCCCCACCAATTTTTATATATGGTGTTACTGAATACAATAAAATGGTTAATAATCTATCGGAAGTAGCAAAAACAGAGACATTCTATTGTACAGCATTAAAAAACAACACAATAAAAATAAATTCCCGGGACTCTGAAACATACCGAAAACTAGTAAGACATTTAAACAGCAAAAAAATTGTGCATCATACGTACCAGATGAAAGAGGATAGAGCATACAGAGTTGTAATTCGTAATCTACATCATACAGTGCCCATTAATATAATAAAAAGTGAAACAGAAAAATATGGGCATTTAGTACGCAATATTGTAAATATAAAACACAGAGTAAGTAAGGACCCTCTAATGATGTTCTACGTCGATATAGAACCTAATCAAAATAATAAAAAAATATATGAAATTCAATTTATAAACAACGCGAAAATAGTTATTGAGCCACCGTATAAAAAGAATAATATTGTCCAGTGTACCAGATGCCAATTGTATGGACACTCTAAGACATACTGTAATAGACCTTATCACTGTGTCAAATGTGGAGGCAACCATATGTCAGCCGATTGTAAAAAACCTAGGGACACACCTGCAATATGCGCTCTCTGCAATGGAGCACACACTGCAAATTACAAAGGATGCCTAGTATATAAAGAGTTAATTAGCAGTAGAAACAGAGCAAGAGGAATATCATCGCACACTCCAGCAAACAATCAACTGCCATATAACAGAAATACAGTACAGAATAATCCGAACTTAAGCAATCAAAATCACGCGACTTACACACAAACAACAGGTGGAACAAATGTAAATATTGTCCATAATAATACGAACTCATACAACCAAAATCAAGCAACTTACGCTCAAGTAACAAGTGGAACACATGGAAGCAATACATACAATGACATTGGAGAGATGATGAAGAGTTTCCTTAACGAATTTAAATCTATGTTTTCACAACTAATAAATCAAAATAGCGTGATCTTAAACATGCTTTCCACAGTAATAAATAAACTCAGTAATGGAACTTAAGTCACTACGAATTGCACAATGGAATGCCAACGGCCTAGGCAACCATAACACAGAAGTTACTAACTTTCTCGAACATAACAAAATTGATGTTCTACTCATTTCGGAAACCCATTTCACTGACAGAACGATGTTCAGGATCCCTCATTACTCTATTTACAACACCAACCATCCTGATGGAACAGCACACGGTGGCGCTGCTATTATTATACGTAACACCATACCACACTATGAGGAAACAATGTATCATACGGAAAAAATACAAGCTGCAGTAATCTGTATCAGTTCTCTACCACAGTCTTTTAACATCGCGGCATTGTACAGCCCTCCAAGGCATAATATCTCCACAGCAGAATATGAAGACTTCTTTAAACAGCTATCAAACAAATTCTTGATTGGAGGTGACTGGAATGCTAAGCATACAGATTGGGGGCCGAGACTATGTACGACAAAGGGAAGAAATCTTAGGCAAGCCATAGCTAATACAAACAGCTCTTACTTATCTACAGGGCAACCCACCTACTGGCCATCAGATCCAAACAAAATCCCAGATCTACTCGACTTCTTTATCCTTCATAACATGGCCTTAAATTATTTTGACATACAACCATCCTGGGATCTGTCCACCGACCATACTCCCATAATTGTAACACTATCTACGCAAATTATAAAACGTCCGCATATCCCTAAGTTAACAACATTAAAGACCAACTGGAATGTATTCGAGTCTTACATAAATGAAAATTTAAATTTAAATATAAGATTAAAGTAACCAGACGGTATCGATAACGCTGTGCTTATTCTCACCCAAACTATACATGCAGCCGCAGAAATAGCTACACCCCCTCAGAATGAACAAGAACCAAGTGACACCAATATACCCCTGTATATAAAACGTCTTGTAGCACAAAAAAGAAGAGCCAGGCGCATATGGCAAAGAAGTCGCAATCCTATAGACAAAAATGAATACAATAGATTAACACGGCACCTTAAAACTGCTCTACAAGACGCAAGGAATGATACATTTGAACTATTCATCGACAGCCTGTCAAAAGACAAAAGACCACAGCATCTGGAAAGCAACGAAATCATTCAAGAGGCCTACACAGCACATACCACCTCTAAGGAAAGACGATGGAAGCTGGGGAAAAACTGAACAAGAAAAGGCATCAATCTTTGCTGCACATCTCTCACACGTTTTTGGTGCACCTGAACTTAATAACCATAATGACGAAGAACAAGTTAAAAACTTTTTAGACACTCCATGCCCAATGATGCTACCAATCAAATTCTTTACTCCTAATAATGTAAAAGAACAAATTTCTAGATGCAATAACTACAAAGCACCAGGCTTCGACATGATCACCGGGCTAATATTAAAAAAATTACCGAGAAAAGCAATTGTCCTACTAACAATGATATATAATAGTATCATAAGATTAGCCTACTACCCAATTAATTGGAAGTTTGCACAAATAATTATGATAAGTAAACCAAATAAACCACCAAATAATATTACTTCATATAGACCAATCAGCTTACTTCCAATAATGTCAAAAATCTTTGAAAGACTTCTGCTCCAAAGAATCTCAGAAGACATCGAAATTAATTCAGTGATCCCAAACCACCAGTTTGGTTTCCGCGAAGCCCATTCAACTCTACAACAGTGCCATAGGATTGTAAAAAACATTAATGTATGCCTCGAAGAGAAAAAAATTTGCACTGCTGCCTTCCTGGATATAGAACAAGCCTTCGACCGTGTTTGGCATGACGGCCTCCTATATAAACTTAAGTCATCCTTTCCCACCCCTCACTATCTTCTTTTAAAATCATACCTCACAGAACGTTACTTTCAAGTCAAATTCCTTACAGAAACCTCTCATTACTATCCCATAAAATCCGGTGTCCCTCAAGGAAGTGTCCTGGGTCCCCTCCTGTACTTCATATACACTGCTGATATCCCAACAACAAATACGACCACAGTAGCCATGTTCGCAGATGACACCGCCATAATATCCATCGATGATGACCCTCAAGTAGCATCAGGAAACCTTCAAATACACCTGAACCTAGTACAAGACTGGATGAATAGATGGAAAATCAAAGTTAACCATAATAAGTCTAATCAAATTACGTTCACCAATAGGAACATCATATGTCCGAGAATCAGACTGAACAATATACTACTACCAGTAAAAACAGAAGTCAAATACCTGGGAATGACACTTGACCAAAAACTCACTTGGAAAACACACATCTTGGCCAAAAAGATCCAAATCAACATGAAAATACGTCAAATGAATTGGCTAATAGGCCGAAAATCACAGTTATCAACAGATAATAAACTTCTATTGTATAAGTGCATAATAAAGCCTATATGGACATATGGAGTGCAACTATGGGGCTGTGCAAAGCCTTCTAATACCAAAATCATTCAGAGAATCCAATCCAAAATACTCAGAATGATTTTCAACGCGCCGTGGTACGTTAGTAACAAAACTCTGCATGATGACACTGGTATACCGTTCGTTGAAGACGAAATCAGCAGACTAACAAGAAATTATTTAGAACATCTGCCAACCCACCCCAACGAGGAAGCAAGACAACTACACCTCCAACCAGAAGTCAGACGAAGATTGAAGAGACAGTGGCCAACAGACTTTATACACTAATTTCAATTTTAATTTTACTTTTCATCTCAATTTTAGTTTTAAATTATAATCATACATTAATTTAATTTGTTAGTGTTAGTATTAGGAGTGTTATCAATGGATAATTTCTCCTCTCGTGTATTTGCAATAATTACATTTACTAACAGCTTGTAATAGCAGATTGTAAATTTGCAAATTTAATAAAAAAAAAAATATTTTGCTCTTTATTTATTAAATAATACATCATATTTTTTACTACACAAAGAATAACTTTTAAGAGGTTTTCAATATTTTGACATATTAACTTAATTTACAAAATCCCATCATTTTTAAAATAATATTTAATCTCTATTTATTTTGTATTAATTAATCTGTATACTGAACTTTTAAGTTGATTGGTACGAATCGTTAAATCTCAGTTGATATTAAAATTCAAACTTAAAAAGTACCATCTAGAGGTATCCTTTATTCGAGATTTCGATTTTTATATTCAAAGCAGTTTACAAAATGTAATACTTTTTATGAAATTGCGTTTTAAGGATAACTTTAATAATATAAAATAATTTTATTGCATAACATTCGTTAAATCAAGTTTCTAGCGAAGCGAGAGTTAGACCTCTTTCAAATCTTGGATTTAAGAGCATCAACATTACCAGAAATAGGAAACAATCAAACACTGGTATTGTGCAAAATCCGAATGAAACATTTAACCGATTTAAATTTTTCAAAGTTCATTTTAAAGCTTTATTCTTTCTTTATATGTAAAAAAGATCGATTAAAGTACTTTTTTGGACCAGCATAAATTTTGAAAATTTGCAATTTTTTTGTGGGCCCTGGATTGGAAAAATATTATGCAAAAGCAATTTAACCGATCCTATCAAAATTTAACACACGTTTTAGTCGTATTATTAAGGTTTTCTAGGCAGAACACGAATACTGTAAGTTATGTTTAAATGTTCAAAAGAAAGAAAGGGAAAACTCTTTATTTTTTGCACTTTTTTTCCTACGCCTTGTATAAGTTTCTTTGTACGAGCAATATATCTCTAGTCATAGTCAAAAATATGTGCGCAAAATGCATAAATTTTCAGGTTTTTTCAGATTTTTCTAAACAAAAGCACAAGTGAACAAAAGTCAATTCTGAAGTGATTTCAGTAAGAAAAGACTCCCATGGAAAATGTTCAAATCAAAACAGAACCCTGGACTGGACTCTAATGGAACTAATAGATACAAAACATAAGAATACACGGATTGACTATCTAAACAAGCTATTCGGAGAGGAAAAATAATTAACGCTAGATTCGAAAACACCAGAAATTACCACAAATTAAGAAATTTCTATAAATATATATACAGGAAGTTCGAAAGCACTTAAAAAGGCGAAGAACAGAAAAGCTGCAGGTAAAGGCAAGACATCAAACGAATTACAAATATCTCTCCTCGGCTCCAATACATCGGCTTTCTTAGAATCCTAGATTAGACTTTATTGGAACATAAATTTAGGGTTATACATAGAATATCTTATAGGTATCAGTGTGACAAACTCTACGTTTCCAATTGACTATTTTAAAGTCAACAAACTATTTATTAAATATTAATATATTAAATTATTTCATCTACCTATAGGTCGACATATACCTTGCTCTTTCAGTTGGGGGTTTTTCTCGGGTTATTCTAATTATTGCGATTTCTGCCATTCTACTAATTATTCTGTTTAATTTTTCCTTTCTATCTTGAACCCACTAATTTACATTCTGTATCCTCCAACTGCCAGATGACACAGACCCTCTCGCAAATAGTCAAGAAGAGACAAATAATATCATACGACTTATTAAAAACGAAAGTAAAATATTTGGTCTCCAGTTAAACATATCAAAGATAAATACTTATATCTTATATCGTACTTATATCTTACATTAATCACAAACACGTATTCACTAGAGGAATAAACAAAACGTAGATGTAATCTAGCAAAAGTTACCGTATTTGTTACGTTACGAATTCCATGGACAGACCACAAGATAAATAATTCAATTTTAAATGAGCTAAAGGTTAGCAAATGGCTCTCCTGCAAAGTTAATCTCCAACAATTAAATCACTTTGTCTATTTTGTAAGAGCAGATACAGAAAATATAGAAAGATTATCCAAGGAAAGGTAGAAAACCGAAGATCACAAGTCAAATCTCCAACAAGATGAATCGACCAAATTAGAGGAATACGCAAAAGACCTATGCATGAGTTCAAAGAAAGTACCAGAGACAGAGATGTTAGTGTCTAGCTAAAGTATGTTAGTCTAACTAAAGTACGTGTTATGTATTATTTTAACGTGTACGTAATGACATACTGGATTACAGATTTGTTTTGATTTGTTCAGGTATTTGTTTCTCCATATTGTGTTGTTGAGACATCGCGCAATTCTGCTTTCTTTTGTTACTTGTTTCCTCATTTCTTTCTCAATTTTATTAACACTTGATAGCTTGATACCTATGTATTTACATTTAATTAACTGTTCTACGATTTAGTTGTCAGTTACAATTTTGCATTTTATCATTCATAATTTTTACTTTATATTGAAGAGCTGAATTTTACACATTGAACTACATTAAAACTTTTTTTGTAGTTTATTTTATTGTGATTGTCATACGTTTTACCGAAGTCAGACAATTAAAATGCTTTTTTTCCAATGACTAAGCGATGCTCGTAATGAATAGATTATCTGTTTTATGTGGTTCTCGCATTATCGGTTTTATTTTATATTCATATTTATTCATTCATCCTTGATTATTTTTCAATTGATTTACTTCTTAAACAGTTTTGCTAGACATCTATTAAAACATATTTGTGCCATGTTTCAATGTATCTAATATAATATTGAAGGGTTAGGAGAATCTTCCTTTTTAATGTAAACTTATTAATTTGTAATATTATGTACATTAATTGTAACTTCCTCATTTTACCTACATATTTGTAACAGATGTATGTCTATATTTTTGATAACTGTTAGATATGTTGATATCTGACAGAAGGTATCACAAACAATGCTGAAGTTAAAAAGTATTTGAGAAACTCTTGCATTAGCTTACTCTAATAACAATAATGTAAGTCCAAACGTAATTTTCATAGAGATCACCATTCTTTTAAAAAACGAAACAATTTGCTAAAGTCAATTAAACAAAAAATCTATAGAGATTCTCTAGTACTTAGCAAGGCTGATAAAAGAAATTGTGTTGTAATCCCAGAACAAATTCAGTACATAGAGAAAGTAGAAACATTTAGAAAGTAGAAAAAAAGCAATAGCTAAATTGTTTAATGATTCTATTACTAAATATAAACACAGAAAGTTAACTGTATCTAATTCTATAACACCTAGGTTATATGGACTTCCTAAAATCCATAAGGCCTGTTGTAAGTTTCTGTAACACTCCAGTTTCTATATTGACAGAGTTTATTTATAACACAATTCAGTTTATTACTAATTTTAAACCTAAGCTTTTCATTATAAATTCTTTAGATCTAATAGAACGTTTAAATAACATCAAGATAGAAAAGAGTTTTTATTTAGTTTCCAGGGAACCCAAGATGATGCCTTACAGATTATGAATGATCTCAATAACCTCCATTCTAACATCTCTTTTACACCGCAAGTGATAGAGCTTGGTGGACCTTTGTATTGTAGTCAACCACCCACTATCTAATAGATTGTTTAGTTTAGTTGTCACATCTCCACTTCAGTTGCCCTCAAACTAACACAGAAAGTATTACTGACAGGTTTGAGTGTAAGACCAGGATTATGTAATCTACATGAAATAATCTATATAATATAATCTATATAATCAGTTGGACTTTTGGTCAATATTCAGTTTCACAGAATTTTGAAATGTGCAGATCACATCACCATGGTTGTGACTGCCCATCCAAGATGTCATATATATCACTTTAACATTTCCGTTAAGACCAGGAGCCATTCTCTCTCCTGCTGTCACCCACTATGTAGCTTCTTCAAATTTATAATAATTTTAAACTGTTTGTCCTTTGTCTAGTGTTGTGTACATGCAAAAGTTAATGTTTTTGACATTCACCAAATTGTTGGATAGCCTAATTTTGACGAAGTAAGTCTAAAACGTTATATTACAAATTTTTTTTATCAACCACCAACCTTGAGTTTTTTCTAAGGTAATTAATTTTCCTTCAGTTGAAAAAACGTTGCATGGCTTATTTCAGATGCCCCGAAAATGCTCTATTAGCAAAAGTGCTTGGGCAGGATTTAATAAATAACTGTTTATCTATATTTTTATTTATTTATGAGATTATTTTCCTTCCGGTAAAACTAGATTCATTTGTAAAATACTATAACAATAATGTCATGACGCAAATATTTTATATATGGAAGCACCTCGGGCCAAAGATACAAATTGCTTGCTTTTTTGATAATGTTTTGTTTTATATTGTGAGCTTATAAAATAGGTCTGAACTCTTGTGTGTACGTAGTCCATCAGAATATTTACCTTAGTCAATTTGAAGTTATGTTTAAATCATCTACTTCACAACATTCAACTGCATATTATTTTACATCGTCGAATTATACATTTCCAATTTTAGATCTAGATCTAAAATAAACGATATCTTTTAGATTAAGATTGAATTGCATAATTTTAGAATCAATTTTCCCTAAAATACTAAAAAACTATTGTTGTAATTCTAATCTTAGATATTATTATATTTGTTTCAGACATTAAATTTTGAATTAATTTAATATACATGTATGTTTAATTTTTTAATAATAACCTTCACCGTATATTTCTAGTAAAATAAACGTCATGCGGATGTTTCTTATAGTACTTAATTCTGGAAGTTATTTAATCGATTTCTAAACTACAAAGTGGTTGGTGTAAATCCACCTTGTTTTAAAAATAAATATAACATAAAAACGTCATTTACATACTAACATATAAATCGTTCGGTTTATGTACAAAAACTACACACGTAGATTTAATTTCAGGGGCAAAGGTTGTCCATAAACCTTTTCAAAGCATATGTGTCTTGATGGCTGATTTATCTTAGTGCAACCCAACTTATATAATGAAAGCCAAGTAGATTTATTGCAACACATATACCTACTGTTCTGGAGGACATAAATAGTTTTCTTTATCTTAAACAAGAAAGCTAGACTTAAATGGAATTTAGAGCGGCGAAAAATATGTCGTGCTTTATGCTTTTTGTAGCATTATATTAGCAATAAAAACATTATATATTTTAAAGGTTGCATAAAAGGGTTAAAAGTTTATAAAGAGGATTTTAAAAAGTATAATCGGTGGTAATTTAGTGATAATCTGTAACGAAAAGAAAAATAGTGAAATAAAATGAGGAAAATAAAAGGTAGAGCAGCAACGATATGAATGTTGAACTCTTCTCTGTGAATAAACAATTAGAAGAAATGCAATTGGAAGAGGATCAGTTTAGCAAGTAAGTTTTATTGTGAATTATGTGAATATTATCAAGTAAATTATTATTGTTCAGGTTTGTTAATAAGGCACTACAGCCTAATGGAATACCCAACTGAAGTTGAAAAATGGGCCACATATAGTTATTAACTGTCTGACAGCACTTATCAACCCCATGTTGAGAAACACATCTTTTTTCGTTTTTTTTTTCAGTAAACAAAAGTATAGTTAGGTATCAACCGCAACCAACTCAAAGAAGAAGAATAATAAAAAGAAACAGAACATGTTTACATGTAACTGGACGCGGTTTTATACAATAACTACTAAAATACTAGACAACTGCGAAGGCTAGGGGGAAGGGGCTTTTTAATGCTTAAATTGCTATAGAAAAGAGTGATAGAGGGTGGTGCGCGTCAAACTAGACTGGAGAAATGAAAGACACATCCACAGATCAAGTTGTTTTACCAAATTAAGACATTTTGTGTAGGAAACTATATTATGTTGCTTAAAATATCAGTGATAGTGATAGTATCATCATACATTAGCCCATGCAAATTATCAAAGTATCGAACGGTTACGAATGTGAATTATATAATTTGTTATATTTTTACATAACAAGGGTACAAAACAATTAAATCGAAGTCTATAAAAAGTATGACATTGATGAGCTTAAATTATTATATATGTCCTGAACATTGAGGACTTGCTAGTAGAAAAATGGACCGCTTTGAAATGTGCCACAAAGGACGGACTTATGAATTAACAAATGCTAAAAAGTAAATATATTAGTGCGAATACTTACATTTCTACATTTCTAATGAGCAAAACGTATTGTAACTTTAGAATAACGCCAAAGACTTCACATCGCAAATTACTGTATGAGTAAGTACAGCACGAAACATATTTTGATAAACCACACTATTAAAACGACATTTCTAACAGTAATCAACAGAAAGCTACAGAAAGTATTCAATTTGGTCTCCAATTAGGCTTTGGAAACGAGGAGAAAGACAGAGATTATTTGCCTATATGCATATTTCACTGATTGTGAGAAATTGGTAGAACTGCATCAGAAAGAATGTTTGACACCCGCGACATTGCAACTTAACACCTATTGATGTACTGTAAAGGTAACAGAAAACAGTACAAACATAAAATGTGAGAAGGGACAACTTATAATAATATTTTTTTGGGTAACGCGAAAATCAAAATCAGTAGACGACAAATCATAACACACGAAATACTGAGGCGAATAGGGCTAAACATGGGCAGCATTTGGCTAAGTTATAGCACCATATTGTACTAAAAAGTTTCAATTCCCATGTGTCTCAAGCAAAAGATTTATAAACCAATGATGTTTGCTCCTGTAAAAAAACTTTATGGAGCAGAGTGACTTTACTACTCACAGCGCAAAAAATCGAGCGTATAACTCCAGCGTTACACAACAAGCCATGGTAACCTGCAATGATGAACGTGAGCTTTCGAGAACACCATAACAAACCACAAAATCAGGCAAGGGTCAGAAGTTCAAGACGTCATCGAAAAAACAACGACGCTTAAGTGGGAACTGGACAGGGCACTTAGCCAGAACACAAGATGGACGGTGCGACATAGACGTATTATGGAATGGAGGTCTAGAAACTATAAAAGAAGCCGAAGGACGACCAGCGACTGATGGACCGATGATTATAAAACGTGTAGTGGGAAACTGGCTACAAGCGGCCCAGTGTAGAGAACACTGGAAAAAACTGAGGGAGGCCTATGACCAGCATGTGAACGCGATTGGCTGATTGATGATGAATTACTCACTTCAGGGCTACGTAAACAGAACCAACCAGTACTGCATTAGATATTGCCTAAAAAATAAATGCAAAAAACAAACTAAGTTGATTTTTAAAGTTCGTAAGTTTATAAAAACAATGAACAGAGTATTAATGTAATAGTAGGAATTAGAAAAAGGAAGACAATTCTTTATGAAAAATTAAAAAACCTTTTTACTATCGGTGATATTTCTGTGAACTTCTATATAATGTTCTTTATGTCTTAAGATGCTACATTTCCTTTAGTTTATTATAGATATATCTGATATATATTATATATTTATATATATATATATATAAATATATATTTAGCATATGAAGAAACTGTTAGTTAGCTTTTAAAATACGGGGTGTTACAGACAATTTTTAAAGATTCAATGGATTAAAAGAGTTAAAAATGCCCCACTGCTAAAACGTCTGAAAAATGACTATAAAGTCATAAAAAGCATTAAAGTAAAAAAACTTGAGTATTTTATTTATTTTGTTAGACACAGAAAGTACAATATAGTACTTTTCTACTAGGAGAGAAAGATTAGGAATAAAAAAATCGTAGAAAGAACAAGAATTTTCTGGCTGAGAAACTTCAGGAAATGGTACAATTGATCACCATATCTGGTAGAATTAAACGTAGACCTTTATTCAACAAATTAGAATGGCGATCTTGCTACCATGTAGAGCGTACTAAGTCTTGTAATTACTTCCAACTTGAAAGAATGGCGTGAGAAATAAGAACACAAGCAGTTCAAACAATACGTAATTTAATAATTGAATGTTACTACAACTAAGTTAATATCTAGCCAAAGTTTTAGCGCAAGTTCTTTTATTGAAATAGACGATCACTGTCCGTACACTTGTCCGCGACACACTACAAACTCTAGCACTGATACAGGTACAGATTAAAATGTTACTACTAATTATCACTTCAACTAAGGACGTTTTCTTTTATATTAAATATACTTGATTAAGACTGAGTGTTTAGCTTTTATTGATAAGCTGTGAAACAATAACTAAAATGCGAGAGATAAACTCTAAACAAGAAATGCTTCGAATATTATTGAATACGAAACTAAACACTAACTAATATACGAGAGCGACCAGCTAAGCTGGGATACAATGTTATACGAACTGAAAACTTCCCCACCCCCCGCGAATCCCTTGCAGTAGTCAGGTATTGCAATGAGGAATAGATTACTTGGCAACGTAAGATTCCACTGGAGGTTGCTAGCCCT
Source organism: Diabrotica balteata (assembly GCA_918026665.1). Classification (NCBI taxonomy): domain Eukaryota; kingdom Metazoa; phylum Arthropoda; class Insecta; order Coleoptera; family Chrysomelidae; genus Diabrotica; species Diabrotica balteata. The sequence continues at coordinate 57,053,297 of OU898278.1, read as the reverse complement.
TGGACGAATAAGGACTTGAGGACTTGTTGATAGCAACTCAATTCAGTTATTTATTAATATATAATCTATCAAATTGTGTAATAAATCAAAACCTAAACTAAATCCTTACACTAAAAAAGCGGACACTATAAACAATTTTGCCAAACGCTGAACTGGCATTGAAATTAAAATTTAAATTTAGATGGTTATTTTATAAAATTTATATTATTAATAATAACACATGATTATAGTTATTTAAATTAATATAATTCTAAAATCCTCAATATATTTATGATTCCATTTTTTTTTATTATTATACTATGTTGACGCCTATGAAAGATTCCGAAGCAGTTCCGTATGAGTGTTGTATTGTTAGCTGTGAGGAAGTTTGAACTCTTAGTTTGATGTTCTGAAAATTTTAAATACAAGTGACGCCACTGTGTATAAATCGTGACGTGCAACGTTTTTACTTTGAAAAATAGTATACAAGCAAACGTTTTATGATAATATGTTTTAAATAAAGAGGCGATCACCCAAAGCAGCTCTTTATTTTGCAGCATTTTACAATGTCGCAGATCTTCAGGGTAAAGAACAAATTACGGGTACTAGAGAGTCTAGATTAACTGGATTATGTAAATAATTCCTGGAATAAGACAGATATGCTATTATTTTTAAATTTATTGTTTTTCAAATATCCTTACGGGCACAGGTACCTTGGGATAACTTTATGAATAAATGTATATTCTCCATAACCCTGTAGTTATGAGTGTAGATTACGAGTAGATAGAATCTTTCATTCTTCGACTTAGTCATTTGATATGGTTACAATTGTAGTATTTGGAATATAAAGGATCCGAATATTCTCATGTTTCGGTTCTGTATGAGGTAAAATATCCATGTTGGTCGCATAATTTTCGATCGGATGCAGGTTTTTGTAGTAAAGCTTCCAAGTTATTTTAAAGGTGGGTCACATTTTCCAATAATTTGTAATTTTGCTGACGTAAAAATCTGCCATATGACTACCATCCAAGTAAAATTCGTTTTTCTTTCTGGATACCATTTTATACGTACAGAAAAACAGTATTATAGCAGTGAATATATACCACTATCAAACGTTTTTATAATTTATATCGTTTTAGTCCTTTTATTTTATACTGTGATATATACTTTAATGATTTTCTAGAAAATCATTAAAGTTTATACCTGATTTAGAAGTATTAAACATTATACCGAGAAAACACTAAAACCTGTACAATATATTCATAAAAACATCCTTCAAATCTTTTAAAGTCTCATCTCAGTCATTTTTTATTCTACTGCAGTGCATCTTTGTGCCTGCATAAAAAGAATATATATAGCAAGTTTTTCGTCTGTCTGAAGTACGGAAAGATAAAGAACTCAAGTAGTCTGTACACACAAAAACGCTTTTTACTTCATTCATAAATATACGCGTGTGAAAAGAAGCGGTGGACAACGAAAATTTTGATTACTTAGGGTAGAAAGAAACAGGAGGAAATAACATACGGTAATCACAACTACCGGATGGTCTCCTTTGATTAGTAAAGAACTAAAATTTCTTGTTTTTAGTAATAGGTAAATATCATATTTTATTTTCAAAAACTAGTTTATATTATTACTAGCTGAACTTCGTACCGCCTTAGAATTAAATATTGTCTCTAAAAAATAAACAGAAAATAAATACTGAAACATATTATGTATAAAATATGTAATAATGTATGCTTTTTGATAAAAAATATTTTTATTTTTTTGAGTTGAATAATCCAACGATGACGGTTTGCGGAAAGTTAATTCCACAAACTTCCAACGGTTGGCTTTGTGATTTGTTTATTGTCATTGCAAAAGCCAAACGCATGGGAAATTGCAAACGTTTAAAATTAAATGTTAAGTTCGTTACAATCATCATCTTCTCGTTCGTATGATAATGTCCTCAATGACATTATTGATTAGCCTTTTTACAGTCATTATCGTTCTATTGCACAGTCGATAAATATTACACAACAATTACGACCTAATGAATCCTACTTTTAATTGTAAATTGTTAGGTTGGAGTCCAGGCAATTCAAGTGGATTGAAAAACTCTGTTATAAAGTTGACTACGTAATTCTGAGTTA